>CM022471.1:27231721-27246029 GCA_011952105.1 Coreoperca whiteheadi
GGTCAGAGTGTGTGTGCAGTCTGGGCTCCCAGTTTCGCCGCGGGGCTGGTGTGCTGGACATGGTGTTCGAGTCTCCGTTCCAGCTCTTCACCTGCGGCTATGATACTTTCATTCGACTGTGGGACCTCCGACTCCCACGGTACGCCACCACCTCTCTTTTGACAGGCTCAGCTTGAACAGTTGCAACAGTCAGTGCCCCATAGGGTTTTATCTTGTGACTATAAATACACATTACCAATGGTCCTAATATATTTCCAGCTACAGTACATGTCCGTGAATGTAGGAACCGTTTAGGTAGTGACACCGACGGTGCATCTACTGTACGATGCTTCAGACCTTTACCACAACAAGCTTGGGACCACAGGTCCCATTGAGGACGCTGTCCTCCGTATTTCTTAGCAACCTTGGGGGAGTTTACATCCTACAGTTGTTTGGTTTCCTTTGTTAAATGTGACTACTTTTAGGCAGAGAAAGGTAAGTTTTCTTAAGAACACTGTAAACAGTAAAATGTTTGCTTGTGAGATTGTGAGTTTTTTGGAATTGCAATTTAAGGTGAAGCACTTAAAGCGGTTGAAGTGTAAGCATTTAAAAGGGGTTACGGTGTCATTTTAAGTGTAGTCACTGAAAGCTTTTGAAATGTTAGTTTCGACCTAAAGCCCAGTGGGCAGTTGAACTGTCAGTTTGTATGTGAACTAGGCAAGTGGTTGAAGTAATAGTTGAAGATTAGGAGCTGAAAGCAGCTCAAATGTCAGTCAATATCGAAGCCGTGAAATCAGCTGAACGGTCAGTTAAGAGTAGGAGATGAGAGCGACCGAAATGTCAGTGGAATTGTGAAAGATAAAACCATTCAAAGTGAAAGCTGTATTCGTAAAATCCCGTCTATGGGTCCACAACAATACAGCTCACTTCAACTCCACACTTCAACTACATTTCAGCCCCAATACAAGTATTTTTGATTACTAATAATGATTCCTAACGTCTTGAACCTGAATCAGTCCCACAATGCCAAGTGAAAATTGCACTCTGATCTCAAGTCCGTCCATCAGATTATCTTGGGTAGACGTAAACCTTGAGCGAGCCAGTCAGTTGGCAAATATTTTTGCATATTTATATAGCCTAATATCACTAATCACACATTTGCCGTAAGGCGCTTTAGAGTCCGTACAGCATCCCCTCTCCTCAGACCCTCGTTTCAGATGAGGAAAAACGCCTCAAAAATCAAACCCTTTAACAGGGGGAAACGGAAGCAAGCGCAGGAGGAGCAGCAGAGGAGGGATCCCTCTCCCAGGACGGACGGACAGACAGGAAGAAGGGGGCGGCTGTGGCTCGGTGGCAGAGCGGGTCGTCCACCAATCGGAAGGTCGGCGGCTCGATCCCGGCTTCCCCCAGTCCACGTGTCGAAGCGTCCTCGAGCAAGACACTGAAGCCCAAATTGCTCCCGAAGCTGCGCCATCGGTGTGTGAGTGGTTAGTTTAATTTGTCCTGATGGGCAGTCAGCTGCTGCCATCAGCGTGTGAAAGTAGTCGGACGACTAGAAAGGCGCTAAACAAGTACAGTCCATTTACAGGTAGATGTTGTGGGGACAGAATAGACCAACGTGACAAAATGACAGTATGGACAAACAGGAAGACACAATTATAGATAGACTGTCAACATGCACCAAGAATATGGAACCGGGAGGCCGTCGAGCATCTTCAGGCGTCGCCAAGCAGCCCTGAGCCTCACGAGCTCCTCTGGAGAACAAAGATCCAGATCCAGAACGCCTGGAATTCCTACACATAGTTTGATTGCTTTATGAAAAGAGCTGCTATTTTACCATTTTCGTAAAATACTCCTTAGTTCCCTCGCTTGGCTCCTCTTGTCAGGTGTGGAAGCTTCAGAAATGCCACTCAGACCATGGTGTAAAAATCCTTCCACGCCTGTTGTTTCCAGCAGTGGGAGCACAGGGAGCTGGCCTGCAGCGCCCATATTAATGCAACAGCCCTCACTTCAGCGTATGTGGGCAGGGAGGGCCCCTAACATGGCTGGGGAGAGCCGCAGGTATTCTGGACGCCAGGGGCTTAGAGGGGTTTCAGGACGCGTTTGGGGGGGGGGGATCAGTCAAGTAACACAAATCAGATCTGATTGGCAGATCGCTCAGGGGACTGTGAAAGGGGTTGGGTCGGGGTGAAGGTTGGCAGAGGGGGGTCCCTCTTTAGATATCAATAATTCATAGGGTCCGCAGAAGGGTCATCCGGGAGGTTCCGGTTGTCTGGATGGTGGGGCGACCAACGAGAAACGCATGTCTACATGTGACGGAAGAGAAAGCAGATTCTCACGGTGCGTCTGAACATTCGATTAAGAAAGTGTTTATAGGGAAACTAGCCAGACGTGAACGTCTGTCTTTGGTTCATCCTGCAGTACACCGACAGTATTTCATCCCATCAATGGAAATACAGCAAGGGACAGCTACCCTGGTATAAACAGCGTATTCAATTTCTGACACGGGAAAAAAAAAAAATATATATATATATATATATACCCTATCTGATGATTAAAAACTGTATACTGTGTCACCGTATACGTATGCCACCCAGCCCTACCATGGCAGGTGTCTGGTGATGAATATCTGATGTAGGGTTACGTCTTTCATCATGTAAATATGTAAATATAAATCAAATGACTTCAAGCATTTTGCACATTGGAATGAGGTTGGCCAGTATCCAGACATGGAGGGGTGAGGTGGCGAGTAATTCAGCTGAATCCTGATGTTTTCATGTTCGAACTCTACAAATGACCAAATGAATGATTGTTTTGGTTGTACGCATCAAGAGTTTTTGACTCGTGTGTTGCCTCACAGTGGCATATATTATATATATATATATATTGTGATACATAGCAAAACATCTCCTTATTAATACTATGCCAATAGTCGCCCACCCCTACTTCTTAGATTGCTATCTCTCCTTTCAGTTTGAGTTTATACGCCATTCTAGTACTGCGATCAGTCACAACCTCCCAGAGTGTGTGTGTGTGTGTGTGTGTGTGTGTGTGTGTGTTTCACTTTCAGGATGCAATGACAATGGGTGACCTCCCCCACGGAGGTTTGTTAGAATTAGAGTGTGTGTGTGTGTGAGAGAGAGAGAGAGCGAGCGAGCGAGCCTCCAGACGTCTCTGCTGCCCCATTGTCTGCCCCTGGTGTCTCTCCATCACTTATTGATGAGGCTGCACTAATGGAAGATCGATTTCTATTGGCAGAAAATACTTATTCCCAAAATACTTCCCCGCACTCAGCCACCGCCACCGCCAGCCTGCTCTGCTGCTCACTCAGCCTCCTGCTGCACGCACACGCACACACACACCCACGCACACGCACACACACACACACACCCACACACACACACACACACACACACGCTCACACACACACCCACGCACACACACACACACCCACGCACGCACACACACACACACACACACGCACGCTCACACGCACACACACACACACACACCCACGCACACACACACACACACACACCCACGCACGCACACACACACACCCACGCGCACACACACACACACACGCACGCACGCACGCACGCACGCACACACACACACGCGCGCCTCCTTGTTAACTACAGTATAGGGTTTTCCTGTAAACAAGAGATGGAGTTTCAGTCCACAACGTACACACCGAGATGTGAGCTCACCTGAGCTGTTGCAGTTCAGATTGTTTCAAACTTGCGGTCCTCTGGGTCTTACCTTTCAGTAATCACTTGTGCATTTGTGCCAATTTAACGGTTTTTTCCCCCGATGGCCCAGACTGGGACAAACTCCTGGACGCCATTGTAATGGGCCGGAATCACGGCACTACGAAAGGATGTTTTGGAAGTTGAATCAGCTGGCATCACTTTATTTCATGGATGCGATATTTTCCTAGAACTTCCTGAAAAGGTTCTGCTATGCAACTGTGAATCCACAGGACGGTTCCCGGGAAACAGCCACGACATTTGGTACTCATTATAGGGGAAATGGCGACCGTTAGGATTTAAAAGATGAATTCTAATGACTTTATTTATTTGTCCAATGCATTTTGGTTCCCCTGCAATCGGGGAACTATCTATAAAGGGTCGTGTCCTGGTGGCATGTGGTCCCAACTTCCTGTCTGTGTCTACTGTCACTATTAATAAAAGCTACATTTGTCCTTCGACCCGTAACAAAGCCGTAACGTTGGATTTAAGCCTGCCAGGCTCACGTTTGGAATCACGAGGACGGCAACGTTAGCCTCAGCCAGCTGGCACAGGAGCCCGGTTTCATTTGCATTCCTCCTGACCCGGGGGTGTTGCTGTCCGCCGTTTCTGCAACCGTTCCAGCACTTTGCATCGTGGGACACCGTGGACGAGGTCTCGGAGTCGGCAAGACATCCGGGGATTTTTGGCGTACTGCAGAGTTTGCCTGAGTTTGCATGCTACATGCTAAAATCGGTACGTGCTGCTAGTATAACAGAAAAAAACCCTTTTCTCTGTTTTAATAATTATGGTCTGTACGGTACCCATGCCGACGCGTGGAAATGATAGACAACATACCTTCAATCTGCAAAAAGGCACGAAAGCCTCTGGATTTAAACACGGCAGACACTGTCCCTCCAGGACGAAGCGTCCTCTAGAAGTCCAGTTGCCTTTGACCTTGCGCTTCTACATATCTCGTCAGTACATTTTCAAATTAAAAGCATACAAGCATTCAGACCGTATTTGGTGCGAACACGCTGTTCATCTCCAAGCATGTGTGTACACTCCGTCCCAACAGGAAGTGCGTGATGGAGTGGGAGGAGCCTCACGACAGCGCTCTGTACTGCATCCAGACAGACGGAAACCACATGATAGCCAGCGGCTCCTCGTACTACGGAGTGGTGCGGCTGTGGGACAAACGGCAGACTGAATGCCTGCAGGTGTGTACAGTTTATCCTCACGGTGAAATCGATTCGTGTACGGTGCGACTTGATGCTTTGAAGACATCATGCTATGAGCTGAATGCCTTAATGCTGTTGTAATGGGATTTCGTGTTTGGTTTGTTGTGCAGTTCTTCCAGCTGAGCTCAGACCCGGTGAGCAGTCCGGTGTACTGTCTGAGGTTCACTAGCTCTCACCTGTATGCAGCCCTGGCCACCGCCCTGCACTCACTGGACTTCAGACAGAACCCCATCTACATCAGATGATGCACACGCACACTGTTCAATAAAGCTGTCTATTTTCACAATAAATGTTTTCACGTTTCCAAAGGGACTGTTTCTTCTGACCCAGCAGCGTATTTACCACGACTTCTGCGTTGTCCATTTTGTGCACTGCTTTCGGTTTTTCGACAATGTCAGACTACGTGTGTGTAAAGGGACGCGCCAGTGCTATAGTATTCCACAAAGTCGGGGAACTCATAAGGGACAGAAGAATGGTCAAAGAGGCCGGGATACCCTGACTCTTAGTCCCAAAACACTGGATCCTACAATTCCCATAATGCAACTGGAGAGCATCTTTCGTTGGTACATGTCCCAAGTTTGTAACACAGGCTTTCTGATGATAGTGCGTGATCTTAAAGCCCAAGCTGACGTCATAGTGATGTCGTCGGCGTTGTTTAATGAGACTTTAGAAAGTGGCCCTTTAGGAGGGTTCCAGGGCAGTAAGGGAAGCGCAGTAGTTTTTGTACCCAGTTAGACTGATTCGAAGGTTTGAAGTAAAAATACGCAGCGTTTATATACAAGTAGTCTTTTTCTGAAACCAGGGCTGGCGATTAGAGGAACCAGATTTCTCCTGGAGAGCGTCGCTTCCTTGGGCGTGCGTAGCGTGTTTCTTCACCTTTTGGCAAGTTTAAGTTGAAGATCGTTCCGTCAAAAGTCGGACGAAAACTGAATTGACAAGGAAGCCTGTAGACGTCTAAAAGAGTCCGTTTCACGTCTGTCTTTTTGCTCACTTCAGGCCCTTGGGTGCCGTGCTGTCTCTCTGTCTGTCCCGCTCACAAAACCTTCAAATTGCTCCGACGCGCACAACTAACTAGACTGAACTAAACAAGTCAGAAAGCAGCGTCTTCACTAGAACAGTTGAAGTAATTAATTATTAATAATAATAGTCAAAGAAATGCTACCAAAATATGGTTGGGGCTAGAGGACAAATCTGACAACTAATCTGCTGCATGTGTAAAAGGTTTAAACATGAAGAGACGTTCTCTGTTCCCCTGCGTAACCTTGGTTTCTCTGAGTAACCTGGATTCTTCTGAAACTGAAGCAGCTTAATGGGATGCAAGCAACATTTATTTTTCGTGCTTTTCCTCCTGTGACACGTGAAAAACGCCGCTATCTGCGCCCATATTTTTTCCACTCGGAATTGTTTGACGACAAAATGCAGTGGTGACTCAGCCCAGTCGCTTGATGGAAGCTTTTGCATACAGGTAACGCCGTAGATTGGGAGGGAATTCTGGGAAGTGCAGTGCTGACACACACCACAGGTACGACTGCCAAAACGCCAAAACCAATGAATAATCCACCGCAACAGGAAGTAGTCCCTTGTGGTCCGTAAAAAAGGTTCTTTATCTGGGACGCTGACGATGATGACTGCATGATGACAGAGAGGAGATCCACCCCAACACGGAGAGCGAGGCCGACAGAACTCTTTGGTTGAACGGGAGACGCATGCTGGAGCCTGCCGGTGAAGGGCTAATCCGTTAGCTCGAGGCACAAATCCTCAACACATAAAAATCATGCGCACATACTGTCTGATGAGCCGGCCGCTCCTCCTCAACGCTTTGGAGTGGCCGCCTGGATCCAGCCGGGGCCTTTGAAGGGATTAAGGCACCTTAGTCTCTTGACAAACCCACCTCATCACTGTGGAAACGCTCTGTTTGGGTTTGCATACATTTGACCCTTGCACCTGGGATCACACACCGGAGGGGATTGGAGTGTCCCCCCAAATCCACGACATACAATGTGAGGATCCATTTGATGGACGGAGATCAGACCTACAGGCTCACACATCTGGATTATCGGGCCAGACGTACAGTGCACCTGGCGTTGAGCACACAGGGACCGAACAGCTGGAGTCCTGTTAGCGCTGCTGGGGTGTGGACTGTGTACAGGTGCATTAGGGTGAGTGGTCAGAAAACAAGCAGTGAACGCAACATTGCCGTATCCTCAGCTTTTCCGTTGTCACTGTAAAGCTCCATAAAGCCGAGAGGAGCTGCAGACCCAGCTGATCATCCTCTGCGGGCCCATCACTGCGAGCGAGCCCCGTCGCATCCTGTTCACATTGGCTCTCTAAAAATAGCCGCTCTGACAGTTGCCATCTCTGTGCGTCGGCTTAAACCGTCCTGTAAAGCTGTGTCCATCTCGCCTCCACTCCCGGTCCCGCCCGCGACCCTTTCAGACTCTTCCTCTCTTTGCTGCCGTCATCGGCCGTTTCCGAGTCAGATGGGCGCCACCCTCCTCCACCCCGTCCACATCCAGGTCTTCAGCATCGCCCTTCCACCCCTTCACCACCACCAGTGTCTAGACTCCGTCGGGGGGGGGGGGGGGGGGGGGGCGGGGTGGTTCCTGTGCAGCTCACGTCATCACTACCCCCTGACAGCACGATGGGGTCCGATCTCCGGACGCTCTTTACACATTTCTTCACCTTGCTGTAGTGCACGACGTCACGAAAAATGAATTCGATTGCTCCCGATTCAACACCCAGCTGTCATGGCTTTGGATTTGTGTTCAGTGACTTCCTGTCTTATTTTCATATTTTCTCCTCCCCTCGTGTGCGTTCGTTTAGCTTCCTGGCCCCCGCCTGTGTTTATCAGGTTCACCTGTGTCTAGTTATCCTGCCCCGCTGTCTGCCTTTGGGTCCTCACGCTGTTTCCCGGCCTGCCGAAAATGTAATAACGAAATCTGCTGCCGTTGTGGACGAGAGGTTTTGAAAGGATAATTGTGTTGATTACAGCTTTGGTATATTTAGTAGCTTCTGTCCACAATACCACTGTACTCTGGGAACATGGTGACCATCAGTCACACCTGGGAATCAATAGAACCTCTATCACACCTGGAGTTGTCCTGTCAGCGCGTCAGTCTCGGTCTACTCTGTAAATTGTCCTGACAGCGCGTCAGTCTCGGTCTACTCTGTAAATTATTCCAGACAAATGGGGGCTCAATATGTGAAGGCAGTCTTTACTGCAGGAGCATGTAGAATCAGCCGAATGTCTGAGGCACAGGTGTGGTCATTTTTGAAGTAGTGCTTTCATTTATAGGTGAGTAGATGAAAGTGCTGATCTCGCCTGACAGAGGGAGGGCCAGCCCACCTTCTGATACAAGACACGATGATGGGTGCCGCACGGGTCGTCAGTAATCAGTCAAAGAGCTGAGTGATAGATAGCATCTGGATGTTTAAGGTTAGAGGTAGGAGCATGTCTGTCGCTAGCATCGCCATAATCCAGTACGGAGAGGTCGCCTCCGCACTCCTTTTCCAACAACAAAGTGGGACACACGACCTGTTCCTATACAACAAACCAAGCTGCAGCCCTAATTGGTGGCTTAGGTTGTCTACGTGGGTTTTAAAAGTAAACTGGTCATCAGTCCATATGCCTAAGTATTTATAATCTCAGTTTAATTAGCCCTAGAGGATAAAAATCCAGACATAGAATTTCAAATCCTCCTCCTCACCTCCGGATCTATGATGGCAGGAGCCCCGTGTTCCTGCTCGACGGCTGCTGCTCTAGTCTTATTATCATTATTAGAACTCAGCTCAACTCAACTTTATTTGTATAGCACCTTTCATGCAAACATGGAGTCCAAAGTGCTTTGCATAGTTCAAGTACGCAACACTTACAACAAAAACCAAACCAAGGAAAACATTTTTCAAAACTAAAATTTACAACAATTGAAACAAAGTGCTAAAATTTCAATGCATAGAGCTCAATAGAAAATAAAATAAAACAATAAAATATATGCAAAAACCACAAATTCAAAGTCAGAATGTAAAGATAAGTCTTTAATTCCCTTTCAAAACCACAGGGAGAGGTTGCCACTCTAATATCCAGAGGCAGCGAGTTCCACAGTTCAGGGGCCGAACGACAGACCTTCATGGGCCACATAAGGAACATTTTTAACGTAAGCAGTGGCGGACCTCAGTGATCCGGCCGGAACATAAAGTGATAGAAAGTCTCTGATGTCGGGCAGGCGCAGGGCCATTTAAAGCTTTATGAACAAGTAAGCGATTATTAACATTACCACTGCCAGTACATTATTTTCAAATTCTATGTGGAATTTGCATTGTGCTGCCCCGGCCTTCAAAGGACGTTTTTCCTTGCCACTGTCGCCAAGTGCTTGCTCATGGTGGGAAGTGCTGGGGGGAGACCTGCTCTACAGGAAGTGCAATGAGAACGTCTGTTCTGAATCGGCGTTATATCAATAAACTTGAACTGACTTGAACTAGATTTACCCTCGAAGTTGCTGTGTCATCGTGCCACAGCAGGAAAGACATACAGCAAAACTACAGTAAGGCTGACCCTCCCTGCTGGCCATTAATGGCATATATTAGATCATATGCCGTCCATTAGCTAATATGCCAGGGCCACTTAAGAGGAGTGGCCAGGGTGCGTACAGACATTGCACACCCATGCAGGAGATGTGACCCCCAGGGACTCCTGACCGTTGAATTAATCATGGAGGCTGGGGATGGGGGCAGCCTCCACAACAACACAGTCGGCGGTTAGGTCTTTAGCCATCGCTAGTAGTTTGAGGGAAAGAATTTTGAGAGAAAAGCAAAGCCCTCGCTTTGAGTCCAACCTACCCCCATCGTAACCATCGTTTGACTCTGTTACAGTCCCAAAGGTTTCAGCTTAGAGTGGATGCTGACTTGTTCTAGAACACGTGCAGGAGACCCCCAAAAGCCCTCAATCTCTCGCACGCAATGAGAGATCGCGTCTCGTTGCAGAAGAGTAAGGCAGAACCGCCGAGGTCTGCTACACTGGTAGGATGAATCATGGGAGCTGCCTGCGCCGAGAGCGTGCCGGTGTGCGCGGCCCGCAGTACTAGTGGTTAAACCAGCTGTCCCATGCACATATCCTCAGCGTGTGTCACCGCAAAACCCACCCCGCACTGTTTCTTCCACCCTACAGGTCAGCGAGAAGCTCTCCTCGGGTTTTCTACCACTGCAGATCAGGGACCAAACGTCCGGGCCGCAGGCTAGAGCGCTGCAGGACCGTGGTACGAGAGCAGCATACGACTTGCTGATGGAGTTAAGATCATGATGAATCAGCGGTCCTCTTTTAAAGTTCGACGCTGTTGGGGGACAGTGGCACATGTTGATGATTTACCCTATGGGATCTTACTGGCCTTGTTTGAGTCCCCGGGGCCTCCTTACAAGATGAAGCACGTGCAGCTGCTCCTCCAGATCGCACACAAGGCAGTTCTGTCACAAAGTCACCAGAATGACTGCTGCTGTCCCACACACACACACACACACACACACGTTGTGTTTCCATCACTTTCGGGGACATCACATTGACTCACATTCATTCCCTGGAGACTGATCAAACCTGACCCTCACGCTAGCCTAAACCTAACCTTGGCCTTACTCTATCCTTAAACCAAGTTTTCATCCTAAAATGTAATGATTTACGTTATGGGGACTTGCATTTTGTCCCCATAAGGAAGGCAAGTCCTCACAATGTGACTGTGTAAACAGATTTATGTCCCCACAACGTCAGTAATACCCGCCCACACACACACGGGACCTTTATTCTTTAAGTCGAGAAGCTTCAAACAGCCTTTGCACTAACTTGGGACCTTAGGCGTTTCTGCCAACATGCAGGGGAGAAATAATTTGGTTTTGGTTTTCCAAACCCGTTTTTTCCTGTAGTTTTCTACAGGACACCAAAGGTATCACTTTTTGAAGTGGCCAGGAACGGGGGTCAACTTCCTGAGTTGCCGAAAGAAGTTCCTGGTGCCCTGGGAAGGTTCCTGCAGTGGAAATGTGCTCGTAGATGCCGGATCACATCAGAGATTCACAGAGAAACTGCACGAAACCCCTTGAGAAAACGCACACAGTAAAGAAGGCACCTATAAAGCATTACGCCGTCGAAGTATAAGAAAGCAACAAAGCGTGTAAGGGTAAACGTTTACTATGAATGAATGAAGCACTTCATCTACATTTCATGGATTCATCGTGTCACGCATTCTTCCAACCCATCCCAGCAGGTATTACTGAGTGTGCTGGCGCTGCATGCTGTTTGTGCAGCAAAAGGTCGAGGCCGAGGACATCTAGCGTCGTCTACTCGTTCTCTCTATGTTCTTCTGTCCGGCAAAAAATGTTGAAAGCATTCGGGGGGGGGCCCACTGTCAGGGCCCCCGGGGAGTCCCTCAATCCCGCCTTGCTCATCACTTGGTTACCCGTCACGTCTGAGGCTGAGCCTTCAGTGGGCATTTCCACGGGCCTAAACAAACACAGAGTAACCACTGCAAGCACCTGCCACACATAAAACCCACCGTCCTGTGACTCATTCCCTTTCACACAGTGGCAAACCTGTAATTTACCCCCAGCACTTAACAAGCCCATCGCCGTAACGTGAGGAGATGTGAAGAATCAACTGCTGTTTTCTTTGGCCAAGTTCACTGGAGCCGAATGGATGTGAGGCCTGTTCCCTTCAGCGCCGGGGCCTGGGGGCCTGGGGGCCTGGCTGCCGCCGGGCGGAGGCGGAGGATTGGATGTCAGGAGCACCTCACGGTTTCTGGACAGATTGGCGTGTTCAAAGCGGTGGTGCGACAGAGAAGTGTGTGCTTTCCCTGAGCTGAGGCGCTTGACTGAGGGCTCCCTTACTGTGGCAGTCCTGCCGTACAGACTCAGTATTTGTACCAATGGGTCCCTCTTGTGTTCACAAGGAGAAGTTCACGTCTTGATCACAGCCGTAGAGGCTTAGCTGTTGAAAGGGACAGGCATGAATACACTCTAAACCTTGAGATTATACCGCTGTTTTTGTTTGTGCTCGGGTCGTATCATTTGGATACAAACCACCTTTCTTTCTCTACTTTATCTCATCGCCTGCTGCCACAACAACCCTCTTTGCCCTTTGGATAATCGAGCCCCATCGGGTGTAATAACAGTAACGTGAGGGAGCGCGTGTGAAATGACTTTCACGTGTGAAACATTACACTTTTACATCTGAAATATTTCTACGTGCTTCTGAATATACGTTTCGAATAACTCAACACTATGCGTGTGCTTGTATCATGCGAGTTTCGCTCACATGGGAACTGTCCAAAAAGTGAAAGTGAAAAATGTGAATTTTTCACTCTGTATTAATATTGTATGCATTTTTGTCCCCTCTTGAAAGCCCAAAGGTGAAGTGGGTGTTCATATATGATCTTGCATTCTTACATTTTCAGATATTTCACGTGAGGTGAAGGAGCACTGTGTTGCGTTTTCCCCACTGGAAGGGCACCCTACAGGGCACTTTGTCGCATTTTATCCCACCATAGGGGCATCCAAGAGGGCACTTTTGTGGCGTTCTTTCAAACACGGGGCACTAGGGGCCCCTCACCCGGGGGTCCACCAGTGCTTGTCAGTAGTTTTTATTTTTTAACAGTGGATCAAATGAATATGTGTAATGTGGAAAGGGCACTCTGCCTGTCCGATTGCATGTCTGCCCCAGCCTTAGCCTTTCCAAGGAAATATAAGAAGGAAATGATATCCATGCAGCCACTGCCACAGCGGAATGAACAAACCCGGCAAGGCTGTGTGTCCCTGCACCTCCTGTCCCATCGAGAATGCACACAAGCATACCCCCTAATACATCTCAATGACTGTATCTGAGCCACCCCACAGCCCACACCCCCAGATACAAATTTCCCAGCCTCCTACCCCTCTCACCTGTCAGTCATTCCTGGGTCCCCGGTGCTCGGGGGACCACAGGCCTGTCAGACCTCCAGCAGCCCCTCAAAGAAATATCCTTCCTCCCGTCACAGCCCACCCATCCCTCCCCTACCTCACCCCCATCCCTCTCAGGCCCGCCAAACAAAAATAAAGTCACATTGAAGAGAGAGTGGCTGGGGCTCCTGCTTTGCAGATCAGTCAGTGGACACCTGATTGTCACTCATGGGGTTGGGCCCTTAATCCTATTGTTTCTCCGACAGGATTACTCTCTGTGGTCCCTCTCTCCCCGTGGCTGTGTGTGGGAGAAAGGCCAGATTAAGGGGATTAGCGTGTATCCTCCTGACTTGTCAAACTGGGATGTAAGGAGCCATTGACTTTCTTGGGGACCCTGAATGAGGAGAGGCAGAGAGGTGCCTAAAGAAGGGGTCATGAAAGGCAGCGAACAAGCCGAAATTCCTGACAGGACAATGTGATTTGTTTGCTTTTGTTCCCTCAAACTGGGCTGAAAGGTTCAAAGGGGAGCGGAGAACGCCAGGCCAAGCGAGATGGAGGGAAAGAGGAAGAGAGTGGAGGGAACTTAACTTGGCGTTTGGCAGACCGATTTCATAACACTACAAAGAAATTCCCGACACGTCATCGGTCCATCGGGTTATTAAGCTGCCCAACTTGTGCAGGCAGGAGAGGTCGAAGCGGCAGCAACACTTGCAGCAGAAAGGGATGGATTGTAAGGCCAATGTGTTTCGGCCTGTGGTCTTCATCAGCTTCATCACACAACACGTTACCAAGACAATGGAAACCTTCTTTCTCTTGTGTTTTTTTATTGCACAACATAAAGCACAATATGACAGTGGCCTGAAGGTGACACCTGCACCTTATTACATAGATCTTGAGGCCCCGCCTTGTAGAGGGGCCCTGAGTTAGGGTCTTGTTTTGAAGCCAATAATCCTTCGGGTCATCATGCCCGTACACATTCCTAAACACATTTGTGCGTATTTAAGTTCAGCACGAACGAATCACAAATGACTTCCTAATACATATGCAATGCACAGAGAGTGAGAGAAATGGGGGAGGTTAGGAGGGGCCCACAGCTCATTTATGCCCCCCGTGTCTCCCTAGGGGGTTAACACAGCCCTGGACAGCTTCGAGAGTCTGGGACAGATTAAACAACAGTTTCTTTGTCACATTTCTTTTGATTAACAAAGATTTAGGTGAGCTCAGGAATGTTGGTTCTAGGGACCAATGAGAATGACATCTGGAGGCCCCTGAGAGCAGCTAAACCTGGTGTTGCCCAAACGACCTGGTGCACCTGCAGACCCAGCAGACAACTGACGGGGTCCACCACCTCAGTCAGGACTCCCAGACCTCTGGGCTGGGAGTTTAGCGCTGCGTCACCACTGTGCCCTTCGCCTCTGGCACTGGCGGGTGGAAAACACACGGGGGGAA
>CM022471.1:27257014-27294020 GCA_011952105.1 Coreoperca whiteheadi
CATCCCATTATCTGAGCGTACACACTGTTGACCTGCTTGCTTGAACAGGTGAGCTCAGCCGAAGTGCAGCGAGTCTGTAGGAGCATTAAGGCAAGTAGAGCTGCTTTATGAACCCCTGCTCCTCAGTTCAACAGGAGGAAAACGCCACAGCCGCGTGGCTCCCAGCACATTCAGGTGTCCCTGGAAGGGGAAAAAACCCCCCACATCTCCACTCAGTCCACAATAAAGTAGGGGTGGTAGGAGGTTAGGGGACCTAACAGGTAGGACAAGTATCTGACCTGCACCGGTCATAAAAAGAGGCCTTTGAGACCAGTGGAAAGGAGGCTGCAGAGCATAGAAACTACTACAGAACTGATACAAGACATGATCACACACACACACGGGAAACATGGCGAGCAGAGGCCGGTGGCTCCGGTTACCGGACACGTTACGAAACGTACGAAAATGTAGCTTGAGGGAGAATATATCCAGGAGGGGGCAGTAGTGTCCCGTTCAGCGTGCCAACTGCCGTCAAACCAGAGAAGAAGAAACCGTAAGGACGGTGAGTGTGGTTGTCGTCGCGTCTTGTAGCTCACGCGGAGCGCCGGCTACACCCGCCGCGGCCGCCCGTCGTCAGCGCGCTGCCACAGCCGGGGTCCAGCAGCTGTCCGCTGGCGGAGGACGCGAAGCGACAGGAGCCCGAAGGAGCCCGAAGGAGCCCGTCGCCGTTAGCGCTCAGCTGAAGCGACGCCGGGCTAACTTTAGCTTGGACGCGACGCTTCTGCTTCGCTCCGGAACGAGTCCTCACCGGTTAACGCGCGAAACCGCGCGGGGCCGTTAGTATTCCGGTAAGCTGCGGGCGGAACACGACTGGCGCGAGGCAGCTCCCTGTCACAGGCTTACCTTAAAACAAGTTCGCGTAGCGTTACCTTGGCGAGTCAAATGAACGCCATAGTTGCCGCAGGTTGAAGGGGGCCCGCAGTCTGGGGTCAGAGGGCGAGCGTCGCCGCCGGGGCTGCAGCTCTGTCCACCCGCACCGCTTGTGCCATTCCGCGCTGTTGTCTCGCCGTGTTGCGCGAGTAACAGGCCGCTGCGCTTTGTGTCCTCCGCAGAAACCGTTCGAGCGCTTCAACATGACGACCTCGTGGAGCGACCGGCTGCAGAACTGCGCCGACCTGCCAGCCAACATGGACGGCGTGGCCATGAAGAAGTATCGGCGGGAAGCTCACCACAGGTGCGTGTTAGTCCCAGGCTTAGACACGCACCAGGCCTGCTCCTGCCACCCACTCCAGTTTCTGCTGTGTGTGTGTGTATCTGGGTTTTGTGCTGGACTGGGTGTCTGCACACCGCGCTGGAAAAGGCTGCAGGCGAATGACCTTTGATTTTAAAAACAAGTTCACACATCTCCGCAGCTTTTCAGTGAACACCGCAGCTCGAAGAGACGCGTTGCCACACGAGGTGGCCCTCTGAGCAATGCCGGTGGTTCAGGAGGAAGGAGCCCCAGGCCTTGTTCATGGAGAACGGAGTAACGCGGGTTGTTGTGGGGTGACCAGAAGTTCGGGACGGTCCCGAATCCTGCCCCGTTTGTCCTGCAAATGAGCCAATATAGTGGGAGCTAACATTCAATTCCATTTTATTCATAGAGCCCAATATCACAAATCCCATCTGCCTCAAAGGGCTTCACAATCTGTACAACACACGACCCCCCCCCCCTGTCCTCGGACCCTCGATTCGATTAAGGAAAAACTACCCAAAAAACCCCTTTTAACAGGGGAAAGAATGATAGGAAGCTCAGGGGACGGACGGACGGACAGGAAGTGGATGTCGTATTACATTAACAATCTAAAACGAGAGCCGGCTGCATGCTGGGAGACTCCGAGGCCAAAATGCTGAGGCGCATCCTCACGCGAGAGGCGCTTTAATGAAATGACCAATGAGTCCACATTAGCCTGGGGGGGTCACTTGTTATTTCACTCTGGATCCGGGAGAAGATTCAGATCGAGCCACTCGTGCAGGCCACCCTCTCCTGCTCGTAGTTATTCAGGAATGCCCTGTTCGTGTCCGCGGAAGGGGGGGGGGGGCTGTCGCGCTGATTAGGCTATCGCAAGTAACGGATTGTCGGTGTCGATCGGCCTGTTTTCACCCAGCGGACGGGAGGGCCGCCGCCGCAGCGCACAAATACGTGTCTGGAAGCGGCGAGCGCTGAGTGGCAGTCCGAGCTGCCGGGAAGACCTTTAACACGCAGCAGGAGAGCAGGGCTCTGACCGTGGCGTTCGGAAAACAAAGTGTTGGCAAGTATGCGACGTGCTCGGTTAGGGAAACGTACACGTGTAGTTGGAGCGCATCGTTTAGTTTTCCCTATGAAAAAGCTGCGACTGATACGAGGTCAAGCGCGCGAAATCGAGCTTCTCTGCATCCTGATCTTTGACACACACACGAGCTTGTTCGTGCTCTGTATGTAATTATTCGGCCCATTCCAGCTCCGTCGCAGCTTCACGTCGTGCGTGGCGCATGTTGCTGCCTCTGTTGTGTGTTTTTTGTATTACCAAAAAAAAGCCCAGATTTCGTTCTGCCATGAGCTAGAGCAAGAGAGACCAGTTCAGCTGAAAGTGGGGCCCGTAGAGCCAGAAACCCTTTTGCTGATCACCACGGACTACAGTCACGTGGTCCAACAATCGGTTCTAGTGCGGCATAACGTTACAGCGTGTCCCCGCTCAAACCGCTACGTCAATGAAAAACCCCCGGACGGGGAGGCTGTGGAGGCTCTTTGGTTTCGAATAATCTCCTTTTGGAAGGCCGCGCTTGACGGGACAATAGTATTCTGTTCTTAGGCCCCCACTGCGGTCAGCTGTGTGAAGGACTTACTCCATCGCAGCAGGAAACGGAAGCAGAAGTCAGTGTGTGACTCAAACCTATAAAGCAGCGCAGCTACTGATCTTCTGTCAAATGATGGGAAAGAATTAGTTTCAAGTCACTATAATCACGGCTGTCCCTGTAAAAACATGGCACTGATGTGATAATACTGCTGATGGCTATTCTACACGTTGGCCTTTAAGCTCTGGTTTCGGTCCGGTGTCTCCTGAGCGTACCTTCAGTGCTGTTTTGTACCAACCGCAGTGTGTCCAGAGCAACAACGATCAAAGAGGCAAGTAGTGGAAGCTGCCATCAAATGTCTGCTCACCCTGCTACGCTTGTTGACTACGTGGTTCCAGATCCGGCCCGGTTTAGTCCGCTTGCTCTGGAGCTTTCGACCAGACCCCACTGCCTTGGACTCGGCCCTGTCGCCACGGAACTGTAGATGTTGCGACTTGATGAGGCGCACGTGTCCACGCCGGCTTTAAAGTCCTGACTGAAGGCTGTGTGGTTTGTGGTCGAAAGCTCCGGAAGAATTGAAACGCGCCGAGCGCGGGCGGCCTCCTCCTCCTCAGGTTCCCTGTGTTTCAAAGTACGAGCGCACTTCCTTCTCCCAAGGTTGACCTGCTGCTCAGCCTCAGTTCGTAGATGCCCGGAGCTGTAACATCATGTTAGTTACACTGCGTACAAAGAACGCGGCCCTGGTGCCACGGAATCTGTGTGACGTGTCTGCTGTGCCGGTGTTGACTCTTGCATGTGTGAGACCGTGTATCAAATAGGTGGCAGGTAACGGGGCCAGGTCTCACCACTGATGTTGGGAAGGAACACGGTATACAGGTGGTTCACTGGCAAAGGCCGCGCACCTGAGCCATGCAGCATGACATCAGTGGTAAGAGCAGCAGCCAGTGGTAATCCTACATCTATTCTCTATTACAAAGCTTTCCAAGGGATCTGGCTCAAAACCATCCTGCAATGAGGTATGCCGTCCTTTTTATTGTTGGAACGCACTGCGACTGCTGCCTAAATCACAGTGTTGATGTCCATGATGTGAACTGATTCTCCATCCAGTGCCCATGGAACTCCATCCATACCGACACTGACCGTCAGTTTCTCCCTGTGGAGGCAGCAGGGCCGTGGGCGTGTCTGTGTGTGTGTGTGGGGGGGGGGGGGCCTCCTTCCGTTGCATTTGTCTTGGTCCTTCATCTTTCCTTTAATCCCCATCCGTTCCGGTCAGTGTGTCATCTGAAGAGAAGCTCGAGGCCAGCGCGCGGTCTGAGCAGAGACGCTCTGCTTACAATCAGCAGTACGGGACGGTGCCTTTCCGCCGACGCCGGGGCGCCAGGTTCCTTCTTTGCTGCCGCTGTGAGCCACTGCGGGGCAGCAGTAGACCTGATGAAGATTCAAACAGGGAATGTGCTGACGGGGGGTCTGCGGGTTGTCTCATCAAACCAGGCGATTAGGGCTGGATGTGAAACGTCTCTATATTTTGAGACCTGGACTTTGTCTTGAAAACAAGGTCTCACCGTGTCAAGTCTAGAGCGGAAACCGTCCATTGATTTATAGATCGGTCGATCGTCAGCTGTGCTAATAATGGATCGGGCGTCTAAGCCATTTATCAAGCAAACGTGGCGACCGTTGTCTGATTCCAGCTCCTGCCTTGGGAGGATGTTCCGCTTTTGTAAGTCATTGTAACTACTAAATGTCCAAATGTGTTCAAAAAAAGAAGACAAGCGAGAGAGGAGAGCGCAGATCAGGTCTACGGTCACGAACTATGGCTGGACTCCAATGCTGGGTCAGTTTTTTTTTTAGTGGTGCTTGCTGTTTGATTTAAATGGATAAAACTGACGCGGTCTAATCCAACAGTCCTGTGATGAAGGTTGTCATTTCTTCCCCTACGCGGTCATCTCGGGGGGGGGGCCGTGGTCGCTGCTGCCGTGTTCTGCTCCGCGTGGGGCCCCGTGACGAAACTTTTCAGTTCAAAAAGTCTTTGGCTTTTAATAAAGTCAACAGCGTGGACTTTCTGGACAGATGTTTAAAAAGCATCTGAAAACGCATAATCCCACGAGCCCAGCATCCGAACGGGAACAGGAGGCTGTTGGCTGAGAGGCTTTCCTTTCAGATGCACTGATCGCTGTACAAGTCCCCAGTAGCGCTTGCATGTTGCTGTTGCTGTTGTGCTTGTGAGGGTTTGTTTAAGGGACTCACGGTAGTTCCCTCAAACACGGCCCATCAAAACCTGACCTGCGGGAGGGCTTGCTCAGTCAGTGCTGCTCTGTGGTTCCTCTCCCGTAGCTCTGAGCCTTTTAAACCCGCGGCAAAATGTTGCACGGCCCTGATTAGGCCGCTCTCCACTGTGAATTAGTGGGGTGTTGCAGGAAGAACGAGCAGCATTTAATTTGAGCCGCCAGCCGCCGCGCGTGGATTGACCGTGCTTTGTTCTCCCCCTTCCAGAGTGTTTGTGAACCGCAGCTTGGCCATGGAGAAGATCAAGTGTTTTGGTTTTGATATGGATTACACTCTGGCAGGTAAGTGCCGTCCAGCCTTGTGGCATCGGCCCTAGGTCGTGCCTGGAGCCGTCACTGAATACATGACAGTGAGTGCATACGTCCCACATTTTCAGCCCCACTTCAGTCCTCACGCACTTGGGAATTCAACACTTTTTCAAACATGCAATTTAAAAAAAAAAAAAAAGATAAAACTGGAATATTGCTTGCCAATTTGACCCACAGCCAATATTTTCTGTATAAAAAAAAAAAAATCCAGTTTGGACCACTTTTGTGAGGAGCCCGAGCCTCCCTGTCGAACCAACTTCTCTGCGAGTAGGACTTTGTGTCTCTGAGCGTGTCCTTCGCAGGCGCGCCGTTTCTCCGCTCTTGCTGCCAGTCGTCTCCGACCAAGCTTCTCCAGTTGGGCGTGTTTAAAGTGACCAACCCCCGACGCTTAATATTTAGCGCACTGTAGGAAGCACTAAGGTTTCCTTTATAGCACGGGTCTCGGGGACCAGATCCATAAGAATGTATCGTTGCCTGGAAATTAATTTTTTTTTTTTCCTTTTCTGCTGTTGTAAGGACCATAATGCCAACGCGTGCAAAGCTAAGTGAAAGTAGCTAAAGCGAATAATATAAGACAAGCCAATAAAGATGAAAAAATGCAACATTCTCCCCGTTAAAATAGCAGGAATATTTCCCCACACTACGTTTCCTTTTATATACATTAGAAAGTGAGACACATCTCCACGGAAATTCCCTTGAGATTTGTTAGTCTTTGCGATCAGAGATTCAAAAGACGCAATGGACGTCAAGCAGGTTTCGTCCCACTCTTTGTCTCAGTGGCAGAGAACAATCCTTGAAGTCTTTTTTTTTTTTTTTTTTCTCATTTAGATTTGAGTAAGTTAAGCCTTTATTTGTCCCGCAGTGGGGAAACTGCATTTAGCGACAGCAGGGGTACAGTAGTAAAGCAAGATTCTGCTGCAAAATTTCTATTCTGCAGGCTCGGAGTGTAAACATTGTGGGTTCTTGGTTGGGGGGGGGGGCACTGGAGCACCCAGTCCACTGGAGCACCCAGTCCACTGGAGCACCCACTGTAACCCAAGCTGCCTCCGTCCGGCTGGGAGTGGGGACGTTCCAGGCCTGGAGGCAGTCACGACAGTTATTCCACACACCGTGACAGGAGGAGGGGGCTGAGGTGGGAACGAGGGCTGGACCGAAGTCATTTTTCCAAATCTCCACAATGTATTTTAGCGCGTCCCTGTCTGGCTTTAAAGAACGTGCTTTTACAGCTGCATTTCCAAAGCACACCTGAAAGCTCTGACCATTTCAGCTTGTTTTAGGAGTGAAATGTTGTACATGAAGACGTTGCTGCATGGTGCAAACAATACTCCGATGCACTCTCTGTAGAGCGTTGCTGTTGGCTCAGTGTGTTTCGGTGCACTGCCTTCACCTGGGTGATGTGTGTGTGTGTGTGTGTGTGTTGTGCACATGTCTCCCTGTCTGTCTGTCTGTCTAGTGTATAAATCTCCTGAGTACGAGTCGCTGGGCTTCGACTTGACGGTGGAGCGCCTCGTGTCCATTGGCTACCCACAAGAGCTGCTCAACTTTGTCTACGACCCGTCCTTCCCCACCAGGCTGGTTCACAAAACCCTGCGGTTTTGTTTTGTTTGTTTTGTTTTTTTTTACATATATTTGAATGCTGACCTGACATTTGAGCACCAGTGCAACAAAGTCTCACTCAAGTGTGCTTTGTGTCTCTGCCTTTCCGTCCTCGCTCGCCTGTCTGCGTCTTCCTCAGAGGTCTGCTGTTTGACACACTGTATGGAAACCTGCTCAAAGTGGATGCCTACGGGAACATCCTGGTGTGTGTGCACGGATTCAACTTCCTGAGGGGGTGAGGTCCGCTACCCCCACTGAGCTGTCAGCACAGTCCACCGCATGTCTAAAGTCAGTTATCCACAACATCAGCAGGTCCTTCCTCCATCCCACCTACAGCAGTGTTCTCCAGCTGAATCATAAACCAAAGCCTCCAGCCATGCTAGCGGCACCGTGAGGCTGTACTTTGGGTTGTTTACTCACAGGGACGATGCTACCATGCTGACGTTAAGCAGGTATAGCATTTATACCGTCTGCATGCACCATGTTAGCATGCCAACATTAGCTAAAGTACAGCTGCGGCTGATTGCGGACTGTCATTAGTTTTGACGGCGACAGCCTTTAATGCCAATCCATCCAATAGTAGTTGAGACGTTTCACTCACAACCACAAATGTCAACCTCATGGTGGCGCTAGAAGAAGAGTCAGAGAATGCCCAAAGTCATTAGGGCTCCTCATCTGTGAGCCATGGATTTCTGCAGCAAATGTTCTGTCAGTCTGTCCAGTAGCTGTTGAGATAGAAGAAGGGAAAACCTGCCCCTGCTGGTGGCGTCCAGTAGTTGTTGAGGAACGTCTAGTCCGGCCCAAAGCCGTGGGCCGACAGACAGGCAGACGTTGGCGTCCCCAGAGCCATGGCTACAATACCAGGATGAGCTACGGGGCCGGCCTGGCTTATAAGCAGCCATTAGAACATGAAGGTCACCGACATTAAAATCAAGGGCATTTGATGGACTGAATTTAAACTTGACTTTCAAAAAGGTTTTTAACCACCGTTGGCGCCGTAGAGCAGTGTCTCCGTGAGCAGATCCCTGTGGGGGTAGTTCTTCATGTTCTAATGGCTCAACACGCATGCATGTGGACAGCAAGATGGCCATTTCTCACCGCTGCAGGGAGCCCCGATAGGAGTGGAATAATTAACTCCGTGTCTACTGTAGTATACCTTCTGTTTGCTGGTTTGACCTTGTCCATCCCTCGTTACGTGTCTGTACTCCCCCTGCGTAGGCCTGACATCCGAGAGATGTACCCCAACAAATTCATTCAGCGTGGAGACACAGACCGCTTCTACATCCTCAACACGCTCTTCAACCTGCCTGGTAAGGGAGCCAATGAAACCACCTGTTTGGCAACTGTTATTCAGCTTGGAATTAAAAACGCGAAGGTCTTCTAGCCATTTTTACCATCAGGCTTCAGGTATCAGGTTTTCAATTAGTTTGTATAATAACTTGTACATACCCTGAAGTCAGCTGGCCTAGCTAGCTCCTGCTTTCTGAGTGGAATGCAAACTTTACAGCACGATGGTCCTCCCGAATGTAAACCGACATTCAGACAGCTTAAATCACTGACCGCAGGCGTTTTGAAAGAGGGGAAAACGTGGCTTGTATGAACGTTTGTAGGCTACAGTGTCCCTCTCACGTGTCAGCCATCAGCTGCCCACTCAGAAGCTCGAAACCTCCTCCTTACGCTAATATGTCCACAAAAGGACATGACGTGTTCTACTGCATAGAATGGAAGACGAGTGATAGCGCTTAAACTGGAGGGTGTGACTGGGACGCCACTGTTGTCTTTACACTGTTGATTTGTCACGTGGAATGCACGCTGATGGCCCGTCTTCTTTCTTCTTCTTCTTCCTCAGAAACGTACCTCTTTGCTTGCCTGGTAGATTTCTTCAGTAACTGCTCCAGATATTCAAGGTACTGCGCACTCACCGTCGCGTACAGAAGCCTGGCTGTCTGTGGAGAGTGAAGCCGGGTGGAGTTTCGTGTGACCTTCTGTTTAATGATGTTCAGAGTTTCGCGGGAATGTCCGTGTCCCACGATGGTCTAAATGCAGTGTTGATAACGGCCCGGTCCTGGGGAAACCCGGAGTCCTTGTCGTTATTGACCCTCAGAATTCGTCGTTGTGCAGACGCCAATGGTAACCCGATTTCAACCGTCTCTGCAGTTGTGAGACTGGTTTCAAAGATGGCGACCTGTTCATGTCCTACAAGAGCATGTTCCAGGACGTCCGGGACGGCGTGGACTGGGTTCATTTCAAGGTAGACTCCTCTCCTGTTCCTACATTAAACCCGTTTCCAGGCAGCTGCAGACCGCCCTCTGCTGTCGGTTCATGCCCACTGTTCCTGTTTATTCTCGCAGGGCTCCTTAAAAGAAAAAACGGTTGAAAACCTGGAGAAGTATGTGGTAAAGGATGTAAGTAAACCAGCACAAGAAGGTCTGCTTATACCTCTATACCAACCTGGACTTTTACTCACAAGTACTGTATTGCTCTGTAGTGGTAAAACCCATTTCAGCGTTTGTTTGCTGTTGTTGATGCTGGTTCTGTTTTTCCCTCCGCCAAGCCCAAGCTCCCTCTGCTCCTCAGTCGCATGAATGAAGTAGCCAAAGTGTTTCTGGCCACCAACAGTGATTACAAATACACAGAGGTGAGGTGAAAGTCGACGGTCAGACATGTTAATGAGCGTTTAAAGCAAACCCCAGCCTACTGCGTTCTGCTCTTACCGTTTGTGTAGAAACAATACACGCAATAATGCGAAAATGAAGGAGCAAAGTTTCCCTTCTTCTGTGTTGTTCTGGACCTGGATGTTAAAACCTCTCCTGTCTTCTTACAGAAAATTATGACCTACCTGTTTGACTTTCCCCACGGCCCAAAGGTAACGCTAATGAGTTAATACCGTAGAGCGACAACTAAGTGGCAACAGAGCTCCTTCATCACGAATGAGATGAGGCGTTGGTAGACATGGTACCGTACACGTTTACTCGTGTGTTTCTTGCAGCCGGGTACGCCCCACCGGCCCTGGCAGTCCTACTTTGACCTGATCCTGGTGGACGCCCGTAAGCCCATGTTCTTTGGAGAGGGAACAGTGCTGCGGCAGGTCGACACTGTGAGTGTGTACTTTAGAAGCCTCCATACCAGGAAGCGTTGGGTCAGCCACATGTTTGGCTGTACACAGAATAATAAGTATTGTGTACGAGTCTGTGACTCGGTCTGGGTTTCTTTCAGACCACAGGTCGGCTGAAGATCGGCACATACACTGGCCCTCTCCAGCATGGCATCGTTTACTCCGGAGGTAAATAAGGAACCTTCTTAACACAGTTTGTCCAATTTAGTTCTGAATTAATTTTTCTTTAAGAATTGAAATAGTCACACGAACAGCCGCCTGGAAGTGATATTCGGTCTTTTCTCGCTTCAAAGTAATGGTGGTACCCTGTTTAGCGGATTCATTACATCGCATGATTTTAAGCCTAACTCAAGCGGTTATACACAGACTAATCAAAGCGGTGCTGCAGTTCTGATTAGTTGGGAAATAGTCGCACTATGTGAATGTATTATTTTATACTGTATTACTTTTATACAGCAAATGTGACAGAAACCTGGTAGAGGCTGAATCTCAGCGATACGTCTTCATGTAAAACTGTCCGTTAGGTTAGGTATCATAGGTTTTGATCAAGTCCCTTAATGACATTAGGATATTGAAGAGGCCATACTTGTCCACCCAGGTTCTTCAGACATTGTGTGTGACTTGCTGGGTGCTAAAGGAAAGGACATCATCTACATTGGAGACCACATTTTCGGTGACATTCTCAAATCCAAGAAGCGTCAGGGCTGGAGGACTTTCCTGGTGATACCTGAGCTGGCCCAGGAGCTGCATGTCTGGACTGACAAGAGCTGTGAGACTGGACGCATACACACACACTCATACATACATACAGCTTTAGGACGTCCCTGTTTTAATTCGGTAAAAAACCGTGTTATTCAGCAGTAACAAGACATATAAGAGCTGTAACTGTAGTCATTTCATGGGGGTACTAGCATGAAGAGCAGCAGCTGGAGTTCACTGTTACTTAATAAACAACGTATAAATCGCTTTTATTAGAGGGTTAGGAACATTACCACACACGACAGAAAATGTGACGGGGCTTGGGTTCATTGTTGATTTCCGGTGGTCTGTATTTCACGAGGTGTGACCAAATATAACATCCATGAAGTCTTTCACGGGAGCTCAGATCAGTGCTAGGCCCACCAGTAAAAGATGCAAGTCTGTTAGAAGCAACAAGTGTTGTCATATTTTGGGACGGTCTGCTTAAAGACCGATGTAAACCATTAGAAATGCGATGTGACGTACTAATGCTAGTTGTTGTTTTTCAGCCATATTTGAGGAACTTCAGTCTCTGGACTGCTTCCTTGCAGAGCTTTACAAGTGAGTTCCTCTTTGTTAAGGCAGCCGTTTGTTCTGTCTTGTACTGTGGTGTGTGTGTGTAAAAAGGGTCTAACGTCTTTAGAGATTCTGGTGGGGGAAGGTTTAAAATAAATGTTAGTTCACGAAGAATCCATGGAAGTTGGTTTCAGTGAAACACTTAATGGGGGTCAACACTGTAAACGTCTTTTCAGTTGAATCTCTCTCTCTTTAATTGGCCATAAAGGTGATGCTTTGCCAGTTTTATTTGGTTTCGACAACAGTGCAATAGTTCACCCAGTGTGGTGGGCTTTCCTGTGTTGTCCAGTAGTTGTTATCAGTCGTGTCCCTGCTGTTATGGCGAGACACGGGTAGAAATACTCTCTGGGTATGTAGTTCACGTACCTATACATACAGGGTGCATTTTTGTGGCATCCATAAAGTGTTAGAGATGAATATCCATGCTTTTCGAACATGGCTACAGAAAATACCTGTTTTTAATTGGCTAGCAGGTGTTTGTCAGGACACCTCAAACCCCAATGCTCCTGCACATGACATGATTGACATGCAAATAGTGTTTAGAGTGTTTCAAAATGTTGCTACATTATTCCATCATTTCTTGCGCGTTTGCGTAAAGTATTTTTCCTTACTGACAGAATTACCAGCAGACTTTGCTCTACAAACAGACGTGGTCTGAGACCTCTATTCTCAGCACCTTTTAAGACCTCTCTTGGCACTTTGTCCTTTTTGAATGACATGTGCACTAATCTTTTCAATTAAGTCAATCAGTAAGAGTTCCATCTATTTCTTTCCGCTTATCCGCCGCGGGGGCAGCGGGCTAAGCAAGGTAGTGCAGACGTCAGGAGGCATCCTGATCAGGGGTCCGAACCACCTCAACTGGCTCCTTTGGACGCGAGGAAGCAGCCGCTCTACTCTGAGCTCCTTACCTAGTTTCTGAGGGAGCGCCCAGCCACCCTACGGAGGAATCTCAGTTCGGCCGCTTGTGTCCGTGATCTCATTCTTTCGGGCACCACCCAAAGATCGACTGGCTCTGCTCCCTCTTCACCACAGCGGTTTGGTACCGCGCCTGCATTGCTGCTGACGCTGCACCAATCCACCTGGCCTTCTCACGCTCCTCGCGAACAAGGCCCCGAGATACTCAAAGTCCTTCACTTGGTGCAGTAACTCGCTCCCAACCCGGAGGGAGTAACTCACTGTATTCAGACAGGGAGCTATGGCCTCAGATTGGAGGTACTTTCATCCCATCCGTTTCACACTCGACTGCAAACCGCCCCAGTGTGAACTGAAGGTAACGGTAACAGAACCACATCATCTGCAAAGAGCAGAGATCACAAACAGAATCTGTAACAAGGGACACCTGTTCCAGGTGAGGTGCTGCAGCTCCTCCTTGGCCAGTCCATAAAGGGTCTGAATATTGGCCTCGACAGCACAGCTCCCAGGGTCACAGGGACACACAAACCAGCAGTAGGGTGGTGATTCTTGGAGAATAAATGGGGGTTCTTACTTCAGTATATGAAACTGGGGCTGTCTCGGTCTCCAGAAAGAGGAGTGTAGAAGTTGGCAGCATGTTATTTAATCTGGCCCTGCAGGGCGTGTGTAGCCTCCGGCTGATCCTAAACAGAGGTGGGCTCACAGATCTCCGTGCGCTTGTGTTCTGCCCTCAGGCATCTGGACAGCAGCAGCAATGAGAGGCCCGACATCAGCTCGCTGCAGAGACGGATTAAGGTACGGCTTCCTCCGACACGCACATAGTTCTTCCTCGTGTCTCCACTCAACATGGAAGTCAAGCAGTATGAGATTTTGAAAGAACAATTGGGTAAAACTTAAAGTGATACTGATATTACCAATATTTCAATTATTACTACAATGTTCAACATTTTGGATGGGGACCGTTGTGACAAATGCCTACTGAAGAACTCTCAATGTCCCTGCCGGTGTCTCCATTTTTTTTTTTTTTATATGGACACTGAGGAACTTGTAGCATTCACAACCCAGTAAATATTACTGAGCCTGGTTTCAGCACTTTCACATGCTTGGTGCCGGTGCTCCCACTGCTACCTGCCAAGATGCTGGGTTTTCTGAAACGGCACGTGGTCCACTGGGGACCACGGTCGGGTTCAATACAAGTTATCCCTTTGCATGGGCAGTTGTGTGCCCATGCACAATACTCAAAGGAGCTCCACTCCTTGTACCTTGTACCAAAATCTTCAGGATGGAAGTAAATGAAATGTTGGCATGCATGTCTCTGTGTCCCTTCCAGAAAGTGACCCATGACATGGACATGTGCTACGGCATGATGGGAAGTCTGTTTCGCAGTGGATCCCGACAGACACTGTTTGCCTCCCAGGTGATGCGCTACGCTGACCTGTACGCCGCCTCCTTCATCAACCTGCTGTACTACCCCTTCAGCTACCTGTTCAGAGCTGCCCATGTCCTGGTACGATTCCCTCACAGCCCTCACTGAGGGCCAGTGATGGCGGTCACTGGCCCTAATCTGACCACCTCTGTCAGTAATCCAACGCGTTGCTCTTTCCAAACCAGTACTCGGGTTAAAGTTACTTATCCAAGTCACTGTGCGTTACTATTTTTGACATTTTCCTTAGATAAAAATATGTGTTCTTGCGTCTCGGGGAGTGAAGTCACGTATGGGACAAGCCCCGTTTCCAGCATGAGCACAGCTCACGTCACGCGTAATGCACACACGGAAACAAGGGCGGGAATACAGGGAACTGGCTGCAAATACGGTCACTGTTTTGAGGGTGTGTCAGCTGAAGATGGCAATATTAAGGTTCGTTTGAAACATTTGGAGTCGCAGCACTGCACAGTCAACCTTACAGAGCAAGTCCCGCCAGAGAGCCGGCGGCCCCCCACCGCCCAAACAACAACAACAACAACAACAACAGCTGGAACCAGAAAGCTGGGCGGGATGTTGTAGAGGAAATGCTGCCCTTCAACACGGCTGCCTCGCCCTCGTTTCGTGCCATAATAAACAAGATCCCTGCTACGCTGCCGAGCCGCCTCAGTTTTTCTAATAAAAATTAAAGACGGCCTTTATTTAATTTTTTTTATAAAAAGGAAATAGTTTTTAAGTTCAACTTAAAATGTCAGACACATTGTTGAAGTTACTGTTAAAAACGGCCTTCCAATAAGGTGCGTGGCTAACCCGGCTGTAACTGTTCTGTCGGCAGCTGCTGGATGTAACTTGCAATCTAACTTAGTTACTATTTAAAAGAGTAATCCGATTACTTTTTCAAAGTAACCGTGGCAGCACGGCTCAGGGCAAAGTGTGCGCCGCCGTGAACGTTTCTCTGTCATCTGCAAGTCATGTATATTTTTGAATGACAGCATTACATTTAACAATCTCCCTCCCAGATGCCCCACGAGTCGACGGTGGAGCACTCCCACGTCAGCATCGTGGACACCGAGTCGCCGCTGGCCACCCGAAACCGCCACGACGTCGACCTCAAGGAGATGGAGTGCAAACGGCACCAGCTGACCCGATCCATCAGCGAGATCCAGCCCCCCCACTTCTTCCCTCAGGCTCCACAGGAGATCACCCACTGCCACGACGAGGATGATGACGAGGAGGAGGAGGAGTAGATGGAGGAAGAAGAGCCTTGCTGTCACGTCCAGTGCATCTTGTTTTCGTGTTTTAAGTTTATCTTTTATTTGAGTAATAGCTTCAGGGCTGTCACCCTTTTTTTACATTTAGAAGAACAGAACCTCTGTTCTGAACCACTCTTGGACCTGGCCCTGTACCTGATATTGACTGTAGATCCCTGTAACTGTACCTGTGAGTTTAGATAGTCAGTCAGTCTGTCTGTCTGTCTGTCTGTAGTATAAGATCCAGGCAGGGGAAGGGGAAGGGAGGAAGCCGTGTCGACCGTACCCACGTAGAGCAGCCGATTGTTGTTGGACCCTCGTGGCTCTGCTGGATTGGTTTGACGGGGATTATTCATTTGTACTGTAAACGGTTCACTGCCACGCTGCTTGCTCCTGCACCATACCTCTCTCATGAACACGTGGGGGAGAGGTTAGCCCTAACCTAGCTTAAAGGAACGATCCACCCTGACACTGCGGCGCCACCTTTAGTCTCGTGCTTTGCAGCTGGGGGACCATGTTGAGGTGTCATTTGTTTCCACTTCCAAACAGTATTTCACTAGAACAGGTTTTTCAGCACAGCTAGAATGTTTTGAAAGGAAATGGAGGAACTAAGTAAGCGCACATCTGAGGGTGGATGTGCAGTTGGTGTGTTGAACGCAGCTGCTAAAAGTAGACGCCTGCTGCGGTGACGGGAAGTCGACAGGAAACTGCTTACACCACTTCACACGCCAACAGAGTGAAGCCGCTTGCCCGACTTATTTACCCACTAAGTCCCCCTCACTGGGTCTGGAAATAGGGCCACATGTCCCACAGAACCAGAACAAAACGTGGGGGCCACGGTCCCATGACCCCCTGAGCTCCTCACTGATCAGCAGTCTTGTGTGTTTTTCGAATGACTGCAGAGGTAAAGTGGAGGTTGCCCCCCTGCACAATGTGCACAAAGGACTGTGAAACCGTTGGTGCCCTTGTCCGTCGGGCTTTCGGCTCATACGGTGGCTGTCAATGAGAATAACGGTTGGAAGTACATTTGGAACAGGAATGGTGGCTTGTTTTCATCTGAAGAATGACCGGCGCCAGGCGTGGAAGCCCCTTTCAGCCAGGAAGAACCATTTTGGACCCTTTTGATTTAAAAGTTTGACTAGCGTCTCCTGTTTCTAAGAGTGGGGGCGGTGAGGGCTCTTGGTCCATGCAGCATCGTAAGTTATCATTATGTGTTAAGTAAAGTACACACAGATGCATCTATAATAATACGGTTTCATTGTTGGTAAGTCAAGTGTAAGGCATTTCCGAGAATCTGCTGCACCACACGTGACTGTTACTGTAAAGTGCAGGGAAGTACAAGTAGCATTTGTCTGCCTCAGGGGTGGATGGAGGTTCTCTGTGAATGCCCCCGTACGGCACTGTCGCTGTGCTCTTCATAGAAAGGAAAGTTTGACAAACGTTCGACTCGTCACAAGGTTCAGGGTTGTTGTTTTTTTTTTGTGAGTAGTCACAAGCTGTAATTATCCGATGGCTGTCTCATCATTATGACTTCGTGTCATCGTTTTGGCCACGTCCCAGTTTTGCTTTGCCTACTATCCAAGTTACTTAGAATCGTGAGCGTTTTTGCCGTTGGGGAGGCTGCGTGTATGTAACGGTCTTCCACAGTGAGCCTGCTGCCCCTCTCTGGTCGGGACGCTCCCCCCTTCGGCCTGCTGTAAACATGCTGCTGTAATGTGAGCAGTGGCCACTGGGTGCCGCTGTGTCTAATATGCACTGTCAACATGATGACGATGCAGCCGTGTGTCTTAGTCCTGATGAGGTTGTTTTTCTTCCTTTTTATGTTACCATCTTGATTTTAAAGGACCTAAACCGGTCCGATCCGATGGCGTGATCACACAGTATTGATCCTTAGACGAGGGGGACCGTGGCCCCCTGATTGACAGTAGGCCAATCCAGCCTTTTTTCACTGAACGTGTGACTGCCGTTTGCGTGTTCTAGCCTCACACAAGAAGTTGCTGATTAAAGGTATCAAAGCTGCCTCATCCTGTTCGGACTGAAGAGGCATTTTGACTGACCTCGTGTGGCTTGTTTGTTTGTTTAAATGTCCTGCTGGCGGTGAGATCTGCTTTGACCCCCTTTCAGCCCGGTTGCACCTTGGAATATTTCTTATTTAAGTATGGGAGCAATAACAGACTGTGTTACTCTGCTGCTGCTGCTGAAACACGACGGTTTCAGAGCGGGCGGCCCCCGAGGAAGCAGTACGACTGGATAAAATGTTTCCGTTTCATAGCCAAGTCATTTCAGAAGCGTTGAGCGTGCCCGCTTGAATGCCAGTGATACCCGTCAGCTCTGAAAGCTCTTAGCCTTTGCTCATCGGACGCACTCAAACGAAGGTTTCTTTTTACCAGCAATACTGGATGCATGTGTTGAAGTTGCCGTTTGTAATAAATCTTCTGATCTGATATCGTAGCGGAGTTTTGGTTTTTCTGCCAACGTTGGTCTCCCTCATAATTCCAATGTCCTGTCAGCCATGTCCACGCGTGGGTAATTAGTACTGGATTCCCACCGTCACTCAGGTACCCTGGGCCAACCAGGCCCGTAAGGCCTCCTCCTGCAGCTCGATGGCCTCCGGTTCTTATGCTGCCGCCGCGACGGGCGCCGACGACCTTCTGCCCTCAAGTTGAAGACCTCGCCGACAGGGGCCACCCCCAGATGTTCCCAGCTCACCCTCAGTTGGATCCGAGGGGGACCAGTTTGCCCTGGGAGGTTTGCCAGGAGCTATCGCCATCGACAACACAGCTCCCGAACCCCTCCAGCACAACAAGGTGTACATACAAGCATGTGTGTTATGCCCACATATTTAAAGTAAGTACATGTAATTGGGGGGAGGGGGGGGACATTTAAGAGGAGGAAAAGAGGCGTGGAAAGGGTTAGCAGCAACCGCTTTCATGTGCGCACCATCTCCCACCATACCTCCTCCTGGAGGGGAGAAGCACACGATTATCATAGTGGTTACTGACATGGCCATGCTGCCGGGCTGTGTGCGGATTTGAAATCGGGCCAGATATGATGTCGACATTACGTGAACCACAAGCTCCCAGCAGAGGGGGCTGAACGCTGGTAAAAACCAAACTGCTGTGACGAAGACATTCAAGGGCTTGGGGCCTTCACACAACCTTTGATCACAAGTGGTGCTATAATGCACGTTCATGTATAAAACGGTTTGGTTTCTGCTTCAGAAAGGGTGCACGTCTTCGCTTCTCTCCCACTTATTCTCTCCATGCGGATCCTTTCGGGTTCGTTCGTCCAGGACTTCAGATATCTGTGTGACGTTTGTGTTTCCAACGGCGGTGCACGGATTTTCCTTTTGTGCCACCAGAAGTGGCGGAAAATGGCAACAGTAAGCAAAAGGTCCCGGTAGCTCGGGGGTCACCCCCAGAGGGTCACTGTGGCCAAGTGACAAGTTTAAAGCCTGAATGTGAGCAGAGACGACCAGCGCAGATGCTTCCGTACAGGGCCGGGGCCACCTGGAGGATGGGAATCACGCTGTGACGTTCAGTCACCAGATCTGAAACCCAGCTGAACCGTGACAGGTTCGACGGTGACAAGGAGCACCGACACGGTTCTGGAGGCTCGGCGTGGAGCGACTCCTTGCTAACACACTTCATGGTGGGTTTTCCTCCCGTTTGTCACCTGTTCTGTAGACATCTCAGTGGACGCTGGAATAGGTGTGGTTTCTGTATAAACGACGTGCTCGCGTGTTTTGGACATAACTATTAGCCTGAGCAGTCAAGCACAAACGGTGTTTAGGCTAGAAGTCCTGACTCGGAGAGGCAGAGGAGGTGAGCTGTTGCTCGACGAGCCGCTGTCCCTGGACCTGTATCCTCGCAGGCCTCGACGCTCTGATAAGACGACGCGCTGTCGCAGGGGAAGAACATTATTTAGATTCAAGGTTTGAGAAAAGAGCTGAAAATGGCGGGGCAGCACCAGGGACAAGGTCAGCTCTGTGTCTGGGGAGGCAGCGGGGGGGGTTAGATATGGGCTGAAGGCAAACACTGAGCCCCCTCCTGAGTCCTTCATTTGACAAGAAGACATCTGTTATGCAGTCAAGAGGTCGGCTGAGGTTTGACTGTGTAGAGTTTTAAAGGCTTTAGAAGAGTTTTAGCATGTTTTTTTTTTGTTTTTTTATTAGTTAATCCTTCATTTAAACAGGCGATCAAGAAGAGACCTGTGCACAAGGATACATGGAATCAGTGTAAGCAGACACACACACACACACACACTTACATACCTAAATAATGCAGACCATCACACCGTCTCGCATTGGATACGATGCGGCGTGAGTTTATCAGCGGTGATGAAGCCCATGGCACCGAGACCAGGCCAGGCCAAACGGTTTGAGGGGGAGGCAGAGGCATGCAGTAGCAGAGCAAAATCCAATAACTTTATTCATCGAGCGCCTCGCTCTTCAAAGACAAAACCAAGAGACGTACACGTAGTCCAGTCCAAGAAATGAAGGATGAAATCAAAAGAATCCCAGGAAAAGTCCTTCTAAAATGTCAAGCACAGGCATATTTGCAGACTGTACAATGGACGTCTGACCAGCACAAGAGACCCGTCATTTGATTGTGTACAAAGATCCCGTTTTGGTTTTTCGCATCTGTCATGCAACCGGATTCCCAGTTTAGGCCAACCGGGATGAGGAGGAGTGACCCCATCAAAACCTGCAGAAAGGCCCCCTTGTGCTGCCGCTCCAAAGCTAAAGAAGAACTCTGACCCTCATATTCCCAAACGTTTGTAACATTTTAATTTAACAACTGAAGGGTTTGATATGGCCAGTAGGCAAGATATTCTTCCCTGAAAACAGAGGACGAATCATACGTCGTATACGTGCGAGCCACGGTTAGAGTCTGACAGTGCTTATAAAGCACATGGTACGCAGTCTGGGGTCAACTGGATCAGCCATGGTAATAGCAACCGGCCTGTTACGTGTCAAATCCGCTTTACTCCGACAACTGTTCAGGCTGGTGTGGAACACGTGCCGCCTCAGGCAGCAGCGCTCAGGGACGCTGTCAGGGTCAAGCAGCTGCCTGGCCTTCAGGCCGCTGATAGGTTCGTCCCTTCTGGGCACGTGATGCCGCCAGCGAAAGGCTCTTGGCTAGAACGTCTCAGCTTCTCAGGAGACAGATTCTTAGGCCTTCCATCTCCTGTTCACTGGCAGCGGCGAGACCCTGGAGCGGGCCACTAGAACAATTCAAGTCCGCCTCGGTCGTTAATTCTAATTCTAAGAACAAAAGGTTACGTTTCGGACTCGGAGCTCTCACCGCTCTGCGGGTAGGGCCTCGTTGCGTTGGTAGGTCACGACGGTTGTCTTCAAATTAAAGCTGTCTCAAAATCCGTGGGAGGGGGCCCCCCCCCCCCCGCTCCCTCTGTAGGTAGAACGGGCTCATTCTAAGGTGATGAAAACCACAATTCTTACTTGACTAAACGCTAATGAAAACACACTTATAGTATCATATTCCATTTCTGCCCAAGGCTCCTCCTGAATGTGACACGCTGGACCTCTAAGTTTATAGGGGAAAGATATACATACAGACTCAGACCCTAACACAGGTAAGGACGGGTGTGATGGTCATTCAACTCCCACACAAACGTACCAAAGAACTGATGCTTTTCCCTCCCATACCAGCGCAGCTATGTGCTGTTCGAGGTCTTTAATCAGTTAATGAAATCCAGTTCAAACATTTTACATGACTCAAGATGAAAACGTACTATGGTCCTTGCGTTGCGTAGCTATTCTTCAGCACAGGCGCTGTGTTTGAGGCCGAGCGGCCCATCACTTCGACACGGCGACCGCCCCGGCGCTACGTCGGGAAGTCCAAACGTGGCAGATTATCCAGGTGGCCTGACGCCGGCCCCTCCTGAGGCCGGGGGTGTGGGGGCCCCCCCTCTGCCCCGTCACTTCAGCAAGTGCCTCAGCTGGTCCTGCAGGTTTTTCGAGTGCTCCACACTGGGGGACGGACACGAGCCAAGACAGGAGAGAGTCATCACTCTGCGTTGTGGCTCAGCGTGGAGACATGTAGTGTGGTGCTCAGACTTACTTCTTCTGGATGGCCTCCTGCCTTGGAGACAGACAGACAGACTCTTTCAGCGTTCACTGCCAGTTTGAACAGAAAAGGAGTGACTTTCACATGTTGGTGCTCATGAACAGCTGACGGATACTCACTGGTATTGTAAGTGCGTGGTGATAATGGACATTTTCCTCAGACTCTGGAAGACAGAGCAGAGTGGTGTTGACATGTGCCATCATCATGTCCGCAGACCGTGTGGGGTCATACTTACGTCCTCAGAGTGCAGGATGGCGTCCTCCTGAATGACCATATTTCTTGCTGCTTGACCAAGAAGCTGGAAGAGACGTTAGCAGCTGATTATTTCCACACCAAATCACCTGCCACTGATTCTCTTAGTCAAGCACTCAGCTGGTCTGGAAACAGTAAAACTATATATATATATATATATGTATGTGTGTGTGTGTTTGTAAAAGCAGAACTGGCAGTGATTACTCCCTAAGGCCCGAGGTCTTCAAACTGCTTTTCTCAGACTGATTCGCTGTGATATCACACAAGAAGGCGAGAAAGGCGGTCTCTGTGGCGTTTCGAAGACAAATGGCTCCCGCGATTAATCGATTATCTAAATGTTCCGCCGAGTCACCGAGCAACGAATCGGCCAATCGGTGTCGCTCTGAGCGCGTCAGGGGCAAGCACGAGCTCAACGGGGCCGCGGCGATGACGACGTCCCCTCACCTTCATCTTTATCGGCAGAAACAACATGGCGGCGTTAGCGTTCGGCGCTGCTGACATGACAAGCACCCCCTTCCAGTGTCCTGGTAGCTTGTTAGCTTGCATTAGTGGTTTCAGGTGACTTCATAAACCTAGTTCCTACACCCCCCCCCCCCCCCCGTGACGGGCTGGCGCTGTTAGCAGCAGCTAACGCTAGCGTCCCTTGTCCTTGTGTTTCTCTGGCCTTACCTCCTGGCTGCGGGAGCCCTTCAGCACTTGGCGGGTCAGCGCGATCACATCCCCGCTGCAGGAGCCCACTTTGTCGGACAGCAAGCCTTTGACGGACTGGCCGAACCGCGGCTGCGACTCCGCGGCCATTTTCGCGTGTTCGCTGGCGACGGTGCCCGGGCAGGGCCAAAATAGACAGCAACGCGTTTCCGTCTCCCTGCACAACTAAAACTCTGGCAAAGCTCGGAACATCGACCCCCCCCCGTCCTTTGGGGTTAGGGTTAGGGTTAGGGTGTGATTTAAGCCTCCTGTGTAGTGAAACTCCCTCAGCAGAACATCCCTCTTCACTGTACTTTAAGTACAGAGGCATTATCAGGAAAATGCCATTAGCCTTCAAAACTGAAGCATTCATCCAAAATTGCCCTTTTCATGGTGTTGCATTATTGCACGTCATGCTATTGGCTTGTATCTTAAGCAGCTGTCCTGGGTGGACTTTTAAATGCAGCGGGGTCATGTATCAGGGTGCATTCACATTAACTTTGAGTCATCCAGCAGACGCTTTTATCAAAAGCGACTTACATATGGGGAAGACAACGGAAGCAGTTATAACAAAAAGCAGAAGTGCACCAGAAACTGGTCTGTTAGAGCCCAGCACGGTGTACAAAGCTGCGGATAGAAGAAGTTAGTGATTGTCAGTTAGGCGTTATAAACTGATCATGTGTTTTAGGTGTAAAATGTTCATTTGCAAAGTAAGCACTGACTACAGCTGTCAGAAAAATGGAGTTGGAGTGGAAATATTAAGTGGCAGAACACTAAATACTCCAGGAAAGTACAAAATCTACAAAACTGCACTTCAACACGGCAATGTTAGTCTTTCCACCAGGGCGGACTCCACTTTCACAGTGTCTGTGTAATGTGGAGATGTTTCGTCATGGTTTCCTGCAAGGATTCGGCGAATCCAGTGTCGCCTTATCTTGTTTAAATTGGCCCGGCCTTAAATATTCAGAGTCAAGGATTTGGCATTGAAGGAGTTGCATAAAAGCGTCGCCCTGCAGCAGCTCAGGGCCTTCCTGCAGAGCTCCCCTCTGCGATGCTTGGCCTCCGCTGAACCAGATCTCTCCCCCCCCCCCCCCCCCCCCCCTGTCAGGGCCCCCCTCTGCTGCAGCCATGGCTTGGTTTCTGTGTCTGTGTGTGTTTTTGGCCGTGGGACTGGCTTTGTTAGCGCTGCGGTTGAAGCTCAGGGCGTCCGAGCGGGACCTCCAGGAGCTCCCCTGCCTGCCGGCACTACCCCTGATCGGCAGTCTGCTGAGCCTGCGCAGCCCACAGCCTCCCCATGAGCTTTTTAAAGCACTGCAGGAGAAATACGGACAGACGTACTCTCTGATGATGGGCTCCCACTGCGTCGTCATCGTCAACCAGCACACACACGCCAAAGAAGTCCTGCTGAAGAAGGGAAAGATATTTGCAGGAAGACCCAGAACTGTGGGTATACCTCTTCTTCATTGTTGCTTTTCTTCTTAGCAGCAGGGCTCATTTCTGTTTCTCCCTCTTCCATCCCCGTCCGCTGTGTGATGAAGGTCACCACAGATGTTCTGACCAGAGATGGGAAAGACATTGCATTTGGAGACTACAGTGCTACCTGGAAGTTCCACAGGAAAATAGTCCATGGAGCTCTGTGCATGTTTGGAGAGGGCTCTGCCTCCATCGAGAAGATCAGTGAGTACAATTCACTCGACACTACGTCAGGGTTACAAACTGTATTGGCTTTTTAGGCGGCAGCCCTGACACAATCTGCTTTGGCAAACAGTATTAATGACGAATACTGGGGGGTCGTCTGTCTAAAAACGGATGGAAAAGATGATCAGTTAAAGGGTCGGCTCACGCAAATTCCAAAAAACATATGTTCTCTCTTCCATGCAGATTGTTTTATTTGTGCAGGTTCTGTCTCAGGTGTCTGTCTCCAAACCGATACAATGGAGGTGTATGGAGTTTAGTTTATACTGCATTCGAAAAAACCCATTAAAACAAACTCAACAGCAATGTGGCTTTGCAGAAACAGTGGCCCTGATACTCTGGACAATCCACAGACTCACTGCAAACAGTGTACATTTCAACTCCTTTCTGCCAAAAGTCCCAGAGAAAACGGTCTAATTTGGGCGTACGAACCCTTTAACATTTGCCACTGTAAGTGGAAATAAGTAGCCCTTTAATTACCTTTTTAATATGTAACAAAATCCTTAGTCTGAAGCATTCCCACGTGAAGAGATTAGGGCTGCAGCGAAAGGTTCAGTCCGTCAGTCGATTCCTCTGCCAGTTCTTCCTTCTTTTGCCCCAGTAGCAATCCTAAACCCAGGGCTATTCGGTTTAATATCATACAGGTCTAAGCAACAATGTGCTAAGTCAGAAGCATGAAATTCATTTTCTGTCCGTAACAGATGAATCGACGAATCGTTTCGTCTCCATTTCGGCGAGATTCTCTCTGTCATTGTGTTATAGGGTACTTGGGTTGCATGCAGGACAGGGACACAAGAGGACAATGATATGAATGGAAGGCGTAGTGTAGGATTATGGATCACTTTGGAAAGTAACAAAGTACGTTTGCTCAAGTCGTACCTGAACTTTGGGTGCCCCAGTCGCTCACCTGGAGCATCGCGTTCCCTTCTCTCTCCCCCTGCCTTTCCTGTCTCTCTCTACCAGAGAGATGCTTGCACTTTACTTGAGCATTTGTGTTTTCTTTTAATTAATGCGTCTACTCCACTACGTTTCAGAGAAACGCGTTGTACTTTACAGCACATTTCTTTGACAGCTGTAGTTCCAGGCTACTTTGAAGATCAAGATCAAGTAGTATAGTATAGATCACATAACATGCACACTATGTGATCAGTTTATAGAATATGAGGCATTGTTATGCTGTACATCACACTGTACGGTACCCAATAGTATGTAAAGTAGTTCAAATTACTGTAACCAGTTACCACATAAAGTGCTGCAGTAATGCATCTGTATGATATCACACTGGCAGGTGTCGCTCTGCATTGTGACTACTTTTACCTTTCATACTTAAAGTACATGCTGCTGCTAGTACTTAGATTTTGAATGTAGGCCTTTTACTTGTAATGGAGTATTTTTACCTTGAGATATTGCTACTTTTATTTAAGTAAAGATCTGAATACTTCTTTCACCGTTCCTAGCATTGGAAGGTGGCTGCAGAGAAATTTGAACTGAATATATATATATATATATATTTCTATTCAGCTACATTATTTTCAACAGTTCCCATGAAAAGACCCAAACCAACAATGTGTTAGTCTGTCGCTCAATACCTTCCAACTCCCCTACCCTGTCTGTGGCTCTCAGCTCCGAGCCCACTGGTTCCCACTGAAGACGCGAATCTTTAAAAACATCTCACAAATACGTTGTTCCATTTTTAAAAAGGCTCGCTACTTTCCTAAAACAGCCGGCCTCTCTAGTTTTCAGCCAGCGTTCCTCAAACAGGAGGAAACCGTGCATTTGTTGGGGACTATTTTCAGCGGCGGATGGATCCACATGTGGTGCTCTAGTGAGTGTTTGGGGCAGCAGGACGGTGTGTGTGGGACTGAGTCAGAATAAGCAACAGTGTGTGTGTGTGTTCACGGGGATTTTGACTTTGCGCTGTAAACATGTCAGTCAGCGAAGACGGTCTGTCGCCTGTGTCCTGCTCAGTCTGTGCAGAGGCCCAGTCTCTTTGCTCCGTCCTGGCTGAGGCCGCGGCTGCTGGACTGGCCCTGGATCTGTCTCCTGAGCTGACTCGGGCCGTCACCAACGTCATCTGTTCGCTCTGCTTCAACTCCTCCTACCGCCGAGGAGACCCTGAGTTTGAGGCCATGCTTCGCTACAGCCAGGGCATCGTGGACACTGTGGCGAAGGACAGCCTGGTGGACATCTTCCCCTGGTTACAGGTAGACAACATGGAGAAACACACGAGAGCAGGATTTGAATGTGGGGGAAAAGGCAATAAACAAGAAGACATAGGAACATACAGGAGATATACAGGAACACAATTAAAGGTGCATCTCGATTATTTTTAAAGGTCAGTGTGTTTAATTAGTGTAATTAATACTTAATTACTATTGATATTTGCTGTGTACCAGTAAAAGCAATTACTAGCCACTGTCTTTATGATATAAAACCACATTTCCCATAAACCCATAAGTTACCTGTGTGAAAAGGCATCGGTGTCTTTTACCGTTTGTCCTCTCCTGCTGTTTTGTGCCCTAAAATGTGGATCAGTGGGTGTATGACTAATTCAATTAATTTTAGTTGTTATTTGTTGATGCTAAAAAAAACAAAAAACACCTTAAAAGCTGAAGCAAAAGGGGTTATTTAAACCTAATACGAGCATCCAACTCAATTCTAGATTCAAATAAAAGGAAGGGACAACAGAGTGAGAATTACGATATACTGTATATAGAGATTATGTTAATCTTATTATATCATAATATCTACAGAATATTCATATAGTATATCACACTGTAGATCTAAAACAAATCGGTGACGCCTGTCTCTTTGTCGCAGGTTTTTCCCAATGCAGACCTGCGTCTTCTAAAGCAGTGTGTTTCCATCCGAGACGAACTTCTACAGAAGCAATATGATGAACACAAGGTACCGTTGGCCTCTTACTAATAATATGCCCTGTGCTGTCACTAATGGGTCAAAGGTGGTTAAGATTTAAGGGAGACGTACTGTAGCTGACACGGGGGCCACACTCTGTAACTTTAGTCTCCCAGGAAAGACACGTCTCGCTAGTTATGTGGGCAAAATAGAGACACTGTTCGACTGGCACACTTTCGATTGATTCCGATGTATCGGTAGCGCAGGCTTCTTTTGTATGAGTGCCAGGACTTCGGTAAAGTTTTAGTCGGTGCACAACAGGTTAGCTGAACACATAAGAATGTAAAACCTGTCTTTCTGTGTCGGGTCAGTTACAGACAAGTATAGAATTATGGAGGATACGGTTTAAGCGATATGTACTTGGGTTTGAATGGGACTCTTGTCAGTTTGGGATTAAGGTTTTTTTTCAAGGGAGTTTCTCTGGAAATCGACAGCTGCTCTTGACGTTTCCTCAACCATGTAACTGCTGTCGTATCTCATTACCTGGTTCCTTTCTTAAAAACTCCAATAGCTGAGTGGCTACTGTGTCGGAACATTGTCCTCTTTACAGTTAGTACCAAATGACGTGGTTGTTTTCCTTCCTGGAAAATGTTTTAAAGGTTTTGAGGCCTGTAAAATAAAGTGTCACCATCGGCTCCTTGGTGCACAAAGGTTTGTACAAGTGAATTAAAAACAGTCTAGGCACTACGCTAACAAACGGTGAGACAGTCCGAAAGCCAGTCCACCTGTGGTCCTGGAGCTCTGTCCAACTCTACTCAACAATCAAACAGCATCATATCCGTTATTAGTAAGTAGAAAAACACTGGATAGGAAATATGTGATATTAAATACAAAGACAATATTCCGTCATCATGATCAGCGACCCAGTCACCCAATCTGATTCCACATACTGTTCCTCCGCTTCCTACGTGTTTGCTCGAAATGATCATTAATGCGATGTAGAGATACTGATTCTAAAGGCAAGCCACGTAAAAAATCAATCCAGTAAACTGGATACTATGAGTGTGTGAGCACTGTACATGGACACGGTGCCCCCTCCCAGGCAGACTACAGTGACCACGTGCAGAGAGACCTGCTGGACGCCCTGCTGAGGGCCAAGCGCAGCGCTGAGAACAACAACACGGCAGAGATCGCTGCAGAGCCCGTGGGCCTCAGTGACGACCACCTCCTCATGACCGTGGGAGACATCTTTGGAGCCGGAGTGGAGACCACCACCACGGTGCTCAAGTGGGCCGTCATCTACCTCATCCGTCACCCGCAGGTAAAGGGGGGGGGGGGGTTTGCCTTGGGTGTAACAGGTTTCTGCTCAGATGGCCACAGTCAGTTAGGGTTTGGCTTAGTGTTAAAGTTGGCTTTTTTTTGGCTTTACAAACATGTTCAGAAGCCAATCACAAGTGCCTTAAGCTGCAGTTCCTCTGGGGTCCACTAGATGCTACTCTGACTCTATTGAAGTTACGGGGACAAAGTCAGTAGTTAGTGTCACTTTTCAAAGTCATTGTTTCCTTTAAAGGACCGGGGTGTAGGATTTTGTGAACGCCGCTCGCCTCCCCCTCCCCTTCCAAGCCCGTAGGAGAAACTATGGTGGCCGCGAAAGGCCCTGTCTAGGGCCAGCGTTTGGTTTGTCCGTTCTGGGCTGCCGTAGAAACACGGCGGCCTCTGTGGAAGGGGCCCCGCTCCCTCTGTAGATATAAAGCTTCCTTCTAAGGTGACGAAGACCCAACGGCTCTTGTTCTCAGCTGATTCCTCACTAATGAAAACACTCTTATGAATATTATATTCAGTTTCTTGCTAGCTCTTGGATGATGACACAGATGCTACATCCACAACAATGTCTGTGGCGATATATCCCTGCTACTAAAGTCTAGTAGTCAGCAGCTACAGTGAGGAATGCCATCAATGCCTCATTGATCAAATCCAACGAACCCACAAGCTGCTCTAAAACTGCTTTAAACTATGCATGGATTTCTAAAAAGGCGTGAAAATTCTATGAATCGTGGGTTTGAGAAACCTTTTCAGAATCCGGATTGGATAAGCCAAAGACCCCTGTACATTAACAGAAAGTGTATTCTCGGTGCAGAACGTGGCTACTTCTCACTGGGTTGCTGTTTGTGTTTAGGTGCAGAGGCGTATCCAGGAGGAGCTGGACGGTAAGGTTGGGGGGAACCGCTCCCCCCAGCTCAGTGACAGAGGCAGCCTGCCCTACCTGGAGGCCACCATCAGGGAAGTGTTACGGATCCGCCCTGTGGCCCCTCTGCTCATCCCGCATGTGGCCCTCAGTGACACCAGGTACGCTCGCTCGGGGCCGTTCACTGGACCGCAGCAGCTCCGTTGTACTGACAGAGCTTACTCCTTCTAGAGGATTTAATCCGTCTCCATGCTTCTCTGCAGCATCGGGGATTTCACAGTGAGGAAGGGCACGCGAGTCATCGTCAACCTGTGGTCTCTGCACCATGATGAGAAGGAATGGAAAAACCCGGAGCTCTTTGACCCCGGTGAGAGGACACGTCCGTCCAGTGTGCCATATTTTAGCCTGGGGTTTCTCCCGCCTGCTGGGGGGGAAAAGGGCTGTTGTGGCCTTTGACAGATATACAGATGATTCAGAGGAATAAGCCAGCTCTGGCCACTGTTATTGTCATTAAGGGCATGAGTTGCAGAATGGGAACATGATCACCGATATTATTATACTGAGATGAATGGTCCACATGCAGTCCAAAAACATATTTGAATCCTGAGACTGAAACTCTGAGTGACCTGCAGAATATGTTGAGGAATTAGAAAACGAAGTGTAAAGTGTCTCTCTGACAGCGGTCGCAGATCCTGGACAAATAAAACCAAATGAATGGCTAGATGCCACAGATGAACTGAGCCTTTGAGATAACACCGCCGCTTGCTTCGTATGCAGCGACGCCTGATTGTGAGGTTGCTCGTGTGTGTTGATTCGGTGTTCTTCCTCTGCAGGCCGCTTCTTGAACAGCGAAGGCACAGGTCTGGTCATCCCGTCGCCCAGCTACCTGCCGTTCGGTGCCGGGGTCAGGGTGTGTCTGGGCGAGGCCTTGGCCAAGATGGAGCTCTTCCTCTTCCTGTCCTGGATCCTGCAGCGCTTCACCCTCTCCGTCCCACCGGGCCACTCTCTGCCCAGCCTGGAGGGCAAGTTTGGCGTGGTCCTTCAGCCGGCCAAGTACAAGGTGAATGCCACGCCCAGGCCAGGCTGGGAGAGAAACAGGTGCCAGGCATGTTGAGGCTGGCCCCACGTTCTCGACAGCAGAGGCTCTCCGTTGCCAGCCGAGGGTCTGTGGGGCTGTTTTTCCCAGCCGAGCGTACATCGTGCGGGCAGATGATCTAGCGTGACCTGGACATATCTTAACATCTCTTTGTATGTTCGACTTTTATTATTATTTCTTGACAATGTAATGCAATCTCAACCAACATTATTTATGAATAAAGCTTTGGGTCCGATATACGGCATTTCTCTCCGCTGGACTGAAATCCTCAGGCTCGAGGAGGGCCTACTTACCAACAGTTTAGGATTTAATGGGAAACACACTTCTCTAGCCACGTAACTGTAATTCCTGTAGATGCCAGAATCTTTGGGGTGAAGACGAAAGACACTGATTCTGCCGGTGAGAGTCATTTAACAGGTGTCCGCTGGGCAGCAGTAGGGAACGCACACACATACTTAGCACACTGACATTTGTAACGCCACCTTCCACAACAGGAAGGCAGCATATCTGTACCTCATTTTAAAATGGATTATTGGGTTTCCCTCTGCCTAAAATAATAAGAACTTTATTTATAAAGTACCTCATAAAAACAAAGTTACATGGGCCCCTGCCACAGAGGCCGCCATGTTGCTACGGCAGCCCAGAACGGGCAAACCAAACGCTGGCTCTGGACAGGGCCGTCCGTGTGCTATGAACCAACAGGCTGCATGACACTATAGTTCCCCACGATTCAATTGAAAATTTGACTGCATGAATTGGGAAAAATGAAAGATGGGTCATAAATGAATAATAACTTATAGACAGTACAGCTGTGCACTGGGGTACGCTTCATGTAGCCTATTGTTGTTTTTCTATTCCAATCTGTGATATAAAGATGGCATTTAGCGTTTTACTATTTATCATTCCTACCTTTAAGATTGACCTATTTTTCGCCATGTGATACATTAAATAAAGTGATATTCTTCAGTAGTTGTAGACTGTGTGCATTCCAAACGTCTCTAATGATGTGCATGATACTTATCAGGGAAACATCAGGAATTGAACCTTTGATCACTTCAACCACTAACATCTTTTGTTTCCACTGATGTTAGCAAGGCTGTAGCGCACTCTGTACACGGGGCCCCTCCATTCATGCTAAATCTTTGCTTTATTGTATTCGATAGCTGTCTGTGAACATCCGGCCCACATTTGGGGACATGCTGATCATTTTTTCCAGAGATACATGTGATAAGGCAGACGCTGTCTTATATTGTCACCGTTTTTGGTTTTGGTTTGAGGATCCAAACAACGACCAAATCAAATCCTCTGATACAACCATCCATTTTAAGAACCTGACATATTAGAGTTGTGAAAAAACTACCTCCGGGGGGCGTATCTCAACTTTTAGGGGGCTTAGATCCTCTACTACGCTGAGGGGCCCGCTCAGCTTTAGGACCCGTTAGTAGGGCCCTGCCAGAGGATCTGGTTCAAGGCTTTAAAAACAAGCAGTACAACCTTGAAATCCGTTCTGAAACTCGCAGTTGAGCAGTGAAGGGCGGCAGGGATCAGGGAGATGATGTGGTCGCTTCTCTCGGTGCGTTAAAAGCTGAAGCGCTGCAGTCTGCGCATGTTTCGCCTGCTGACACCAGACCGGTTGGAGTTGGGGAGCCATATTGTTTGACCACAAACTCTCAGGGATGAAGGCCATCACCACAGTAGACCCGGTAAGACTCTCTCTTTCTGTGGCACCATTTATTTTTAAGATCTGAACAAACCTTCAATCTACAAAGTCATTCACTTAGATAAAAGTACAGCAATATTATCAGCAAAATGTATTACATTTTATATATAATATTACGATTACTATTGTTAGATTGTTAATACTGATGCATCGATGCTAGCAGCATTTTGCCACTGCATAACTGCTACTTTACATACAGTTAGCTAGTTGAGGGCTCGGGCCCCTCCAAAGGCTCACAGCAGAAACGGGAGAGGTCGTGAGATGAGTCATGGGGCAGGAAAGGAGAAAAACAAAGTTCTGCTACACACATTTCTATGCATTTTTGGTGAAATACTCGATGATTTGACCTATTTGACCCTGAAACTGTTGGCTTAAATGAAACCATGTGAGAGGGTGGGAGTGCGAACCGCTCAGAAAGATGTGAACCAGGACAAGGGGGCCACATCTAGACACTGGTCTTTTGTAAAGGCTCACAAGCCAGAAAGGAAGGGAACCTCGACATTTTAATCTTCAACAATGCATTGCATTTCGTTAGCTCATCGTGTTTTTTGTTATGTCAAATCTTAATGCGAAAAGCAGTAGCTGTCACATAACTGTAGTAGCCTATGTACAATATGTACAATATTTCTCTGAAATGTAGCGCAGTAGAAGTATTAGGTACAATACTCAAGTAAAGCACAAGTACCACAGCACTGTACTTGATTACAGTAGCCAACAATGTGCTTCCATTCCACCTCTGTAGAACAGCTCACATGGTATAATGTCCATTTCCACAGCGCAACAGAGTCAGGTACGTGTGCTCACCGGCTCTGACTTTAAAGGCAGCTGTTTTCATTCACTAATGAACTCCAACGGCTTCTGCTCTGCTGCTCATTTAAGGTGTAAATGAACTTATCAAACAGACTTTTCACAATTCACTCAGGGCGTCTGATAACCCCGTACTGTTTCACAAAGCACAACTGTGACTGAATGAAATCGCGTTAGAAAAGGTGCGTGGTCCACATCTTACTAGTTTATTCAACGGCACAGGTGAGCTGTTAAAGTGAAATATCAGCCGAAGTGAAAGAGTCTTCTTTAGGAGTCATACAAAGTCATTCTTTATGATTTAGGAGTATCATCTGTGTAACGGGGAGCCCAGATCCGTTCAATTGAGCAATATGTTACTGGAGTCTGGGAAGTGCCCAGTAAGGCCAGCAGACACTGTGTGGATTTTCGGACCAATGGGATCGCGTTTGTTTTCGGGACAACGGGCCGTGGAACTGATGGACTTTTGTCCTTTTTCTTTCTTGCTTTTCACATCTCTCTTCCCGCGAAGGCTGCCCCGAGGAGCCGCACGCCGACCGCAGCGCACCGCAGGACGCCCTGGAGGTTCGCAGCGGCCGCTCCCCCTCAGGAGCCCCCGGCACCGAGAGCGCACCGGCGGCCCTGTGAGCGCGCCGGAGCCCGGGCAGCATGTCTGTCCCTCCTGTAAAGCATCTGTCCACCAGGAAACTCCACACATCAGAGGGAAACCAGAACATATTCTCCATAAAGTCGTGTTTGCCTGTTCAGTTGAGATCCAGTCACAAGTGGTCACTCTAACGCCAGGTGTGAAGTGACGTAGCCAAGCCTACCTGTCCCCTATGTGATCGGATCACGCTTGATTCATGTTAATAGCAGGTCTGAGCAGGGCCTTTCATATTGTGACCTGATGCTGTTGTGTTCCGTGCTGAGACTGTTGAGACTAAGACTTACCGGGCTTACGAGCTGCTGCTGTGTAGCCTAATATATTCAGTCAAAGGCTTTTCACAGACAGGGCTGTGCGCCTGAAGCCCCAGCCCCGGCACTGTGGACTGTTTCCGTGCCCCTGTCTCCATGCATACACCTGTTTTGTTGGGGTATGCTGATTGACACGCGGAGCCCGCCCCCCGCGCTTGTCCCTCCGTTGTAATTGGTCAGACACTGGTGCGTGCCCCCCCCCGGCGACCCTTGGCGACCCTTGGCTCACACCTGACCGCCGCGGGAGAATGCGCGAGGCCACCGGGGGCCGCACACCCAGCGCGGCTGCAGAGCCACGGCCCTCCACACAGCGGCTCCCGGGCAGAGGGGCGACAACATGCCGCGCTCGTTCCTGGTAAAGAAACATCACTGCACGAAGAAGCCCAACTATGGGAGACTGAGCTCGGGTAAGACTCTTCCTGCGGGACGGTCAGAGGGGGACAGTAACTGCAGCCCAGCATGAGTGCACCTTTCACTCACAGAGTTTACTTGACTATTGTTACAAAACAGAAATATTCAAATAGCCAAAAGTAGGCCTATTCTTTTCGCCTTCCGAGGGAAAGGCCTGCTCTGTAGATTAGGATTGTATATTCATAAGAGGAGATAGAGGTTCCCTGAGCTTAATTTCGATGTTCAAGTACATTTCACTGCTTGAAAATGTGCATGCCGGACTTTTACTTACCTTCTGTTGTCCTAGATGTTCATTGGCTGCCAGTCATGAGATTATTGTTTCATAGAGATTAAAAACAGTTTGAGGTTAGAAGTTCAGGCTTTATTTGACGTTGGGGCAGTCCTGTGTTTACTCTGGCTGAATGCTTTAAACCTGCACAACCGTTCAGAGTTGAAATCATCTCTTTTTGTCTTCGGCTCTTTTTACGAAATGATTTAAGGAAAGTAACGCTGCGTGAAGAGAAATGACCGGCCACAAGCAAAAATGTAGTTTTTGTGTTTAGCAGGTGCAAAATCCGTCCCCAGAGAGTGACAGCATTGTCCCCCAGGTCCTTGAGAGACCAGGAGGGCCCCATTTAGCAGGCTCAAGAGCCTTCCAGGCTCCTCCTGACAAATCCCTCCTTCGCCCTTTGTATTTGTTCCAATACAGCCCTTAAAGCGAGCTCAGCCGCCCCCCCACACACCTCCCACTGTATTGATGAACCTCCATTACCATCAGAATAGGGCCAAGAAAGGAGGGCTGGTAATAAGACTGAAATCATAAACAGTTTAAAGGGAATATGCAAGCTGTCCAGACGGGGTGATGTCGTGCTGCACAGTTCTAAAGACTGCCTCACAGTTAGTGTCTGTGTCTGTAGCAACAGTGGTTCGAGTTCTGGACCGTTCTGAGTGAAGCTCAGGATAAAACTTAGTCGTAAATCAGAAGTTTTCTCTTCAACATTAAATATTCACAACTAAATAAGCAACAGTCAGTGGTAAAGTTTGGAGGGGAACTAGGGGTGGGCAGATTGATTCCTGAGGTATCGACACCAAGTCCTGTTCTGGTAGGGTCGATACCAAAAGCATGGATCCATCTTTTTTTAAATGTATTTTTTTTATTATTTTGGTGGGGGCTTTTTTGCCTTTACCTATTGAGCAGCTGAAGATAGACAGCAAAGGGGGACAGAGAGGGGGGAGATGACATGCAGCAAAGGTCAGCAAAGGCTGGATTCGCACGCTCTGCCAGGTGAGCTACCAGGGCGCCCCCGTTAGCCGCTTTTAATTCTGAATTCCTATCTGGGATTCTGGCCCTGGTAGAATCAAAATGCTGTGTTATGTGTATGTGATCCATGTTTATACATCTATTCCATTCACTGATGAAGACCGTGGGATGCGGTTGAAAGCTTCAAAAAGCTTGTGAGCGGCCCCTTGAGTCCCAAGGCATGTATGTAGTCTACACAACGCTGAATTCCCATTTTTTCGTAAAAGATCATTTCCGGTCTTGTTCAAATCCAACGTCATGCAAAAGTCCCATACGGGTGTTTAAACAGTTGCTGTAATCATTTCCCCTGTCCATACTGGCCATAAACAGATCTCTTCAGCCAATGGAAGGGGGCCACAATCCACAAATCAAGTGCTAAGGCCTTTCGCTATGAAATTCTTTTGTGGCGTTGAGAAGCATCCCATGTCATGCAGACAGAAGAAGCGCCAGGGATGGGGCGGGAACGTAAGATGAGCTGTAAGATCAAGATGCCATTTTTTTATAAAATTTTAGAAAGATATCGAATGAAATTGTGAAAACAATGTTTAATGTGACAGGGCTCGCTCATAGTGAGGAACCTGCAGAGAATTATCAGCTGGATCTGCAGCTTTTCGGCTTTACGGGGCTTTATAGTGACTGTCAGCTCGCTGTTTATCTGTTACCGCTCTGGCTCAGAGAAAAGCTGTAAGAAGCCTCAGTGCACTACCTGCTCAGCAGCAGCAGACTCAGTCAGAGGGCTGAGCACAGAGCAGCGTTCAGCAGCTACAGAGCCCGATGTTTCCCTCAGCAGCTGCTGGAGACCAAACAGAGAGAGAACGCCAGACCGACGCTCATCCGGCGACACCAGCACGACTCCTGATGAACCGTCACATTTGCAGCTGGAAACCAGATATGTCAGTGATGTGTTCACTGCTTGGTCGCGCTGCCACCAAGTGGCCCCAAAGAAATACAAAATAAAATCAGTTATTGCAGGTTTAAGTACTCTTCACGGCCAGTATACAGAGGAGGAATGATCGCAGCCACCTGTAACCTCCAACTACTCTCGGGTTGTCGTTGGAGGGAAGCACCTCACAACTATAATAAGCCAAATGTGTGTGCATATTCCACAGAGGCCCCCCGTGGCACCCATGAAGACTCTCTGCTGTACAGCGACCTCCTCCCTCACCAGCATGGTCCAGGCCAGACCCCATGGCTCCAGCAGAGAGCCCAGTCTCTCTCCTCCTCCGGTCCTCTTTCTCCCAGAGCAGAGCGACTGCACCTCCCATCTTCCCCAAACACCCCCCCTCTCTCCTTTCTAGGCCCCTCTTCAGAGGCGCACAGTGGAGTCCCTGTAGAAGCTTGCAAACCTGCCGAATCCTGTACCAAAGTGAACCAGTGTGTCGCGGAAGACCACAGGCGGAGAGAGAGCCTCCTCCCGCCGTCCCTCCCTCTCCTGGCCCTGTTTCCAGCCATCCCTCCCGGCAGCAGCAGCCAGGAGAGCTTGGAGTGTTTGGACTGCCATAAAGAGCTCTTGAGCTTCTCGGGCATGACCAAACACAAGCAGCTCCAGTGTGAGTGGAGCAGTAAGAAGTACTTCAGCTGCAAGTACTGTGAGAAGGAGTACGTGAGCCTGGGCGCGCTGAAGATGCACATCAGGACACACACCCTGCCCTGTGTGTGTAAACTCTGTGGCAAGGCATTCTCCAGACCCTGGCTGCTTCAGGGACATATGCGAACACACACAGGTCAGTGAAACACACACATTCACACACTGAAGGGTGTATAAGAAGCACTCCACCAGTTTTACACATGAAGTCAGTTTACTAGTCAGTGCGAGTGCTACTTAGTCTGTGAAAACGGTTGTTTACGCCCTTCTCTGGCTCTGCGTTCCAGACAACTCAGGACTTGAACATTTCCAAACTCCTTACTTAAAAAAGTACAGTGGTCGGAGTTCGTACTTGTTAGTATGTAAAAAAAACAGTATGACACTATGTGTAATAAAGTA
>CM022471.1:27306693-27399061 GCA_011952105.1 Coreoperca whiteheadi
GGGGGGGGGGCAGGGGGGGGGGCGTGGGTGCGGGAGGGGGGGGGGGGGGGGGGGGGGGGGGGGGGGGGGGGGGGGGGGGGGGGTGGGGTGGGGGGGGATGGAGAAGGTCAGATGCAGATGAGCGGCTTCAAGGAACATTCGAGGTTGTGATTAGGCTTCGTGAGTCAAAGTGACATGAAAGCCGACCATGAAAATTACATTTGAACATTTCCTCTCAACGTATGGGCATACAATTTGAAACATTTGATGTGTATGGCTGTCCATGATCCTGCCTGGCACTCGTTACTTACATTTTAGAGGACAATGCTATTGTTGCTTATTGAAGGGCTACATTCTTGTACCGCACAGAAGTTGTAGGGAGTTTTAGTTAGGCTCGTAAAAACGGGTTAAGTTGCCCTAACCGTAAGAATGTTTATCATGCTTTAGGCGCTACACAGGGGCGTGTCCAGGGAGCTACCCCTGAAGTCTGATTATTCAGCAAACCTGAATGTGACTCCCATTATTGCAATCTTGGATTCCTTTGCAAGGAAACCTCTAATATAAATCCTAAAACAATTATAAAAATGATGCCAAACCAAGACTGGAAGAGTGCGTTTCTGTGCATACTGTGAACCCCTCGGACTGAAGGCTTGGTTCACCCAAAGTGCAAAAGACATATTTTCTCACTTCCTCTCCGTGCGGATCGTTTTGGTTTTATACACCGGCTCACGGGAGGGAAACCAGCCCATTAAAGCTGCATTTCCTGCTTTTGTTTTGGCCACTCGGGGGGGAGCTGAACAAGCTTAAAACACAAGGCAAACGGAAAAGTCTTGTACAGTGCATTAATACTAAATACTGAACACTGAAGATGTTCTGACTGATAACTCTCATCTGTCCCACAGTTTCCTTTTGGCTTCATTCTCCTCATGGTCTGTGAGGCACGAGCGGGTCCCCAACCGCAAAGTAGACAACAACCACCCGACACAGCGACTCGGGCACACGGTTTAAGTATATATTCAGTGGTTTGCATTTTATTTAACAAGAAAAAGACAAATGCTACAAAACATCCTAATAGTGTTTTGATAAAACCCCAAGTAGTGCAACAGCAGGAAAACCCAGACATCATGACCATCATCATCTCCAGCAGCAGCGTCACTGCCAGCACTTTGTATTATTATTACCATGTTGAGAAAGAATGCATATTAAATCACACTGAAGGACGACTCTGGATTTGCACATTTGTCTTCAAACGTCGGTCCCTTTCCACACAAACACTGCCTCAGGGAAATTCCCTGTAGAGGATCAGTTTAGTCTCAAGTTAGCGTGCTGCTGATTTAAATCTACTTTAAGTGGCCTACTATTGTGAATATTTTTAGCAAGGTCTTGCCTGATTGATTGTGTAATTAGTACGAAAAAGTTTAACCACCGATTCTTTTCAGTACTTCTTTTCAAAAGTAACAGTATCACCTTCCCCTGACGTCCACCTGGTTTCCAGTAGTGTTTATGGAGTGTTTTGCTGGTTGGCCAATTGGAAGTGTCCTTTACAGGGGCACCCCGGGACCTACTGTAGTAGTGCACTTCCATAACGTTACGGGACTCGGGAGCAAAAACAGCCGTGCCAGAGATATCCTGGCTTTTAGTCAAGCTGTGGGTCCTACATTTCCCATAATTCAACTTGACAGCACCTCTCCCTTAGACCCCTCTTGCCTGGTAAACACCCAGAACTTTCAAACTCCCTGCCACCGGTTTGCCACGTGACTTTTCCAGTTAGAAATTCGTAGTCCCTAAGTCCAAGCTGGGAGCACCCTGATGACATCACTATGACGTCATCAGGGTTGTGTTCTCCAAGAATTGAGAACTCCACTTACTCGTCACAGACAGAGTAAACTGACCTTTATGTGTAAAATCTGTGGAGTGCCCCTTTAAAGCAGCCGGTAGGCCAAGGTATGGCTGTCCAAGGCCAGCTGAGAGGGTTCCGGTTAGATCAGGGACCGGGACACCTCAGGTAGATATATCGCTACAGTGTCGTGCCATCTTCCAGTGAAGCCACTTCCGTTCGAACAGCCTGACAGCCAGCTGGTGTGTTGGTTCAAGCAGGCTACAGTTCTACTAGTGAAGTTGGAGGTCTAAACACAGTATCTGCTGTGCTAGCAGAAAGCAGCATTAGCATGTTGGCGCTAAATAAGCCAGTCAGTCAGTCAGTCTTCTACCGCTTGTTCCCGTTGGGCGTCGCGGCTGACTGGAGCCTATCCCAGTGGCTTTGGGCCTCAGGCGGGGTACACCCTGGACAGTGGCCCGCTAAATAAGCCTGCTGGCTAATTAGCAAGCTAACTAACAGCTTGTGTGTTGCTATATTTAAAGGATACGTTTGGATTTTGCCTGTCTACCATAGGGCAATACTCAGCATGTCACATGTACACCGAAAGAGTTCATGGTCCCTGTAATCGGTCCTCCTCTCCGGAGCCACGCAGCCTTCCCTTCGTAGCGTCTCGACGCCGTAAGACGTGCGGACAATACGCACAGACCTCCCTACGGGCTCTTGGTATGAAATTCCCTCTCTGTGTTTCCCCACTCAGTGTTCTTTCCCAGTCTAAAGACGTCTACGGCGTTCAGCCCTCTCTTCCCTGTCCTTCGGCCTTTTACAGACACCTCGGCTCGCTCGTGGACTCGCCTCTCCCAAAGCCGTGAACGGAAAAGCCGGAGTCAAATTCCTTGTATGTGTACACGTACCTGGCCTGTGAAGCCGATTCGGATTCTGATATTTAGCCCACGAAAGTCTCATTGAAAATGGTGTTCGTTAAAGGCAGCTAAAAACATATATACTGAAGAGAAAAACCTACTGTTCTGTTCTTTTAGTTACAAATGTCAGTTGGGATTTGGAATGATGTTTTCTGGAGCCGAACACGGAGGTTCTGCTTTCACTTTGGCTCTTTATACCCACTTTGACCCGGGGCTAAGTCACCCCGCTGGAGCCTCGTATCAGCGTCTGCCGGACTTGCATGCCTGCCGTGTCGTGGACTGCTACGGGGCCGGTGTGGACCGGCGGGGGGATCACAGCGACTGAAAACTCTTTCCGCGTACATGTGGCAACGTGAGTATTGGTTTGAGATAGTCTTGAAGAAAATCTGGACCAACCCTTTAACCCCTACAGGCCAGGACCGTTGCCATGCATCCCCACGTTTGCATTAATGTGGTCAAGAAAGTCTTTGCTCTCCGTGTTCCAACGCCTGGCCTATTCTACGGGCCAGCGCGCAGCGGTGTACGTGACTGTTGAGCTACGGTAATCTGCCTTTAAAGGCATCATCAGTGACGCACAGTGACCGCTTCACTAAATATTCAATGCATCAACACAAAAACAAGGATTAAACACAGATTATTTACATTTCTTGGGGAAATGTGTTCAACTGAAGAGTTCAGAAAGAAACACAGAGGGCTCAAACAGAGGTCAGCAGGTAACGAACATGTAGAAAGATTGCTTCTATAACATGAATGTAAGAAAGAGGGTTGAAACCTACTCCGACGTAAAAATAGCTTTCATTTGTATCTTTTGAGCAAGATGTGCGGTTTATTTTGTGGCGTGGAATAATGACACGAACGAGAGTGAGCTTAGAGATGAAACCTTTCACTGTTCGTATGCTGAAAGCATTAGTTTGCAGTTTTTCTGAGCTTTCGGATCATTTAGAGGAAGAAAGGTCAGGTTTTGAGCTAAAAAAAACAATCACCATTCTGAAATTAAAGACAAAAGTCTTCAATATGTAAAGGAGTGTTCAGACCGGACCTGAAGCTAATCTGCTTTTTATGTCAATGCAAAGACGGGAGAATGCGCAGATTTGCCCAGGCAGCGCAAATTAAGCATAAAAAAACCCATCTATGTGAGCTGTTTCAGCGCGATCTGGGCTCATCCTGAAGTTTTATGGCTGTGATTCACGAACGCACAGCGGCAAGAAAATTGTCTGATGTCCGATTGGTTCGGTGATTTTCCCCGAGACGCCTAGCCGGATGCTAAATAGTCCCACAAACACAGCACAGGCACGCTGGGAGGCACGCCTTGCAAGCTAGCTACAGCTAACATCTGCACAGCTGCTTCTCAGCTCTTTGGGCCAAAGCAGAAGACTGCAGAACCACTGCAGCAGCCAGTTTGCGCCGATCATGCAAAGCCTCGTGTTCAGTCCCAACACCCCTTTAATTCTACTTTCAGTTAGAAACCATAGTAACCAGTTTGAGCTGTAGCGTCCACATCAGCATCCAAGTCGCAGTTAGGAACGGCTGCCTTAAAGCGTCAGCCGTTCCCATTCATCACGCAGTGACATGAACGCAGGGTAACGCGCTCTCTGTCTTCACATGGCCTTAGGCCTCCTCTGTAGAATTCGTCCCTTCCACCTGGCCTGTTTTTTCCGCTGGGGGCGCATGTCAGCTCTGGTGCTGCATAAAGAGCATTCCCAGTCAATTCCATCCCACCCAGACTTTAGTGGAAGAAAACCCATGGCACATGCTGCCCATTTAAATTAGGTACGCAACAAATCCTGGAATGCTTTGTCACACAAACAAAACTAATGGAACATTTTCTATTAAAGAACGTCTAACCCCTGACACCTTTTTTTTCTTCTTCAACTCTCGTTTTTTTAACAAAACACTCGTTCTGCAATGAAATGGAATTGCAAAATCATTCAAGGGTTGAGATTATACGAACAGAATTTCAGCTATTATTAAAAAACTGGATGAATTAAAGTGCAAATGATGAATGCAATCTTAGTTAGTTACCTCTTCTATTTCCTCCACAGAGAGCAGGACTTCCCCCTGCGTACAGTAGGTGTGTTGGGTTCATCGCTGGAGGAGGACTGCCATCGGCGTTACGCCAGTCCCATTCGCTCTAGGCCTGGACAACTTTCTTATGCGTGTTGCATCAACTTCACTGTCCCCAGAGCTGTGCGCAGCACGGTGGCGTGGTGGTTAGCATTCTGTGTGGAGTGTTGCGTGTGTGTGCGCTCTGGTTTCCCCCACCGTCAAATACATGTATGTTGGGTGGATTCTCTTAATACTTAGGGTGAACGCAGAGAACGAGTTTCACTTTGCGTTAAAACTGGACGCCGCAGACCATGTCTAATATTAGTCCATTGGTTTGAAATGGAAACAGTTTCCAAAAATATATCCTTTGATACTCCTCTATCTTGGCAGATGGATCATAAAAATATTCCTCGTGGTAAGAGCCGGAGGAGCAGATAACAGTAGCGTGGAGGTTAACCCTCGATCCAGCACTGCCATCCTGTCTGATGTTTTTTCCAACTAATACCTACAGATCAACCTGGTAGAAAAAGCATGTTGCTAAGTGCAAATATTCACTTGAATAACAATGATTTGGCATTCTGAGCTGTTGCGGACATGTGATCCTGGCGTCGGCTCTCCTGCTGCCTTCAGTGAAGCTGGGATGGACAGTAATGGATAAGCTACGGCTGAGCTTTCAGGATTTGTAGCAGATGTCGGCCGGTGAAGCTTCCTGTCGGTGCTGCCATGTCAGACGCCAATCTATCATCTACACATTGGAAACTAGTTGCAACATCACAGTTAAAGGGCCAGTGTGGCAACATTCAGGAGCGGCTGTTGGCAGAATATAACTGAATATAATATTCATAAGCGTGTTTTCATTAGCGTAGAATCAGCTGAGAACAAGGACCGTTGGGTCTTCATCACCTTAGAATGAAGCTTTGTATCTACAGAGGGAGCGGGGCCCCTTCCACAGAGGCCGCCGTGTTTCTACAGTAGCCCAGAACGGACAAACCAAACGCTGGCTGTAGACAGGGTCTTTCACAGCCACCGTAGTTCCTCCTACAGGCTTGGAAGGAGAGGGGGAGGCGAGCGGCGTTCAGATGGCTGCAGACTGCAGTTTCACCACTAGATGGCACTGAATGCTGCACACTGGCCCTTTAAGAGGATCGAGCGCCAATCAGTCCCACACTCAGCTTTTCCCACAGCTTTGGATTTTGCTCCGTGAATTTCAACACGTCCATATTTGGCTCTTGGGGTTACCCTACCAATGAGTCCAGCTGGTCTGGGATCCAGTTAAAGGACCCGGACATATTTTCAGCTCTTGACGCCAACTGCTGCGGTCCACTGGCAAAGAGCCTGAAGTGCACTGAATGTTGACATCTTTCGCAGCAGTGATAGATTAGCATAGAAAACCGGATAGTTCTGACGCCGCCGTTCCCTTTGGAGTAGATTTTGTATTGCTGAGTCCGACAACCTTCCATTAGCATCCGCCATCATGTCGGACCATGATTTCTCAGTGCCTGACCTGTCGCACCTGTGCCGAGGTGTAGCTTCCACGACGCCACACTGATTTTAGGCTTTCATGTCTACAGTTTGTGAGTGAGCCTTCAGGCAAAGAACTAAGAGGAGCTACGGGAACCAGGGCTTTAAGGGTGCGTATGTTTCGGGTTAGGGTCGTAGCTGGTGCTAGTTGGAGGCTAGGGCAGGCGCTAAATGGTGATGGAAATACTATGCCGATGCTTTTTGTAATTTACTTGGTCTTCAGCTGCTTATCTTTCATGCAGAGGCAAACATAAAATATAGGTTACTTTGGCGGGGGAGGGAGCGAGCAAGTGAGAAAGACAGCTGAGAGACGGAGGCCAGTAGTTCCAGAGTACGGCAGTACAAGCGCAAAGCTAGCTGGCAGTAACGGGGCTGAAAAGGTGGAGCGCCTTAAAAATACTGAGCTAGTTTACAGTTCACCCCTAAATCCACCAACCTCCACACAAACTGATATTTGCCTCCGGCGGCTGACACAAATCTGAGGAGAACCACGTCAGTCCATCATCTTAAAAATGTGTTTCGTTTCTTAAGTGTTTTTTTTTTTTACCAGATTCCACTTTAGCGTGTATAGAAAACAACAATACCAATATTAAAGCTCTAGCTCATAGGACTTTCAAGCCCTGTTTAATATATTCCCATTCATTCATTTATGGTAGGGCTTGGTAAGGTAACAGTGAGCTTACTTTAGCTTAACACCGCTGTTTTATTCTAATATTTATAATGCTCCTTTGATCTGTCAGCATGGAACTGATCCACATTTATCATATAGTAACATTCGTTCCGTTGGAGCCACTCGAGACTATTTTTCTCAATATAATATTACAGGGACAACTGCCAGTCTGTGCAGAGTCTCTCTACATAATGGAGAATGTCTTCTCGAACTTGAGCAGAATATTCCCAACACACCCGCCGTGGACCAGAACAAACCTTTTTACACCGGGTCACCACAGCGAAACGACAAGGCCAGGCAAAGGAGAGGGCATCCAGCCTCGCCTGGCTGCATGAAAATCCACGGCAGTTTAGCCTCTCTGTGTATGATGTCCTGGCGCCATCTATGGGGGGGGGGGTCAGTCAACAGGTCGCCTGAAGGCCTTTCAGCTCCCGCACAGCTGAGCACCTCTCCTGCACTGTGTGTGGTCAACACGCCTGCCACTGCTGCTTTTCTAACTTTTGTCTGGTAAGTGCAAAACACCTCCTACCAACTCTGGAGCAGCTGCATCCATTTGTGGAAATGATTGGAGGAGCTATTGATTCCTCTGGTTTATAATTTAATTCTTTCTGTCCTGTATACCTTTGCACAGTGCGTCCTAATTAGCTCCTGGGGGCTAGCTACTGCATGTTACCTCCTCAAATAAGTGAATTTGCCTGTTCAAACTTGATCACTGCACACCACTCTGTAGAAGAGACTGGAGCCTGCGCTCACCGACTGACCATCGGTCACAGGGAGCTCCAGCAGTCAGGACTTCCTAGCGAGTGACTCGTGTCAGGTGAAGGGAAACTGTGAGCATGGACTGCTCCCAAGCTGTAAAGTCAGTGTGTGATGCCACAAGGCGCTTAATGTAGCTCATCTTCATGTGGTCACTGGATCCATTCCAAAGCCACAGGACGTTTTGTCTTCAAACCGCCTCACCCAAATGAAGCAGTGAAGATACATACAAACTGCCTCTGAGCACGCTGGCCGTTCTGCTACACCAGGAAAAAGGAAGTGAGCTTTCCACCAAATCCGAAGATGGCCGGACCTGTCTGTGATGTGGCTCTCTGTGACGTCACTGTGTGAACCTGCCTGGGTCAGGTGTGCCCGCTGGCTGGATGATAACTTCTGAGCCGTGGAGGAAGAGCAGCAGTGCGGGGGTGGTGGAGTTGGTGCTAACGGTGAGAGGGCGGTGCTGGTGTGGCTCCTGTCAGTTTTCGGCCAGTGACAGTGCCAGAGCTGCCTGCAGTGCTGCCTCTTCATCGATGCTGTAGTCCTGACAAAACGCAGACAGCAACAACACAACTGCTAGTCACTGCAAAGCACACAATGCAACCCTCAGCTGATGCAAACACGTGCGTAGACCATCCATTATTAAAGGAGGCCGATCCATGGGAAATGGGCGTTTACCGTATGTGTGCAAAATACAAGTAACTTTATGTGACTATATGTACGAAAAAAACGTGGACCATGTGAGCATTTGTTACTGTCCTGTAGTCCGTGAAACCCAGATCCAAACCGTACACTTCCACTCATCAAAATAACTGAAGATACACTCCCTGATTTTGTTTTGATCAAAGTCCAGAGTTTCTCGGAGCCTAATATCATCGAGGATCTCAAACCCATCCGTGTTGTGTTTGTAAAAAAACATCACTGGATGATGATGCGATCCTTTCCCCTTCGTGCCTGTGGTAAATAGATATATAGATATATAATCTGTAAGGGGGCATCTGAGCAAAAATGAGCCCCTACCGGCTATTAAGCCCCCTCTCTGCGCAATGTCTTTTTCAGCTGGAATACTGCCTGGCCCCTGTGGGATGATTTCATTAAACACATTTATTTGGGAATATGCAACATACAAGCTAGACGTCGACACAGGGCCCCTCTTCCAAACAGGGCCACAAGATCAGGGGATAAAGCAGGACCTACCTATGCCCGGTCTCTAATCCAGCATTGGCTTTCATTGGAACTACTATCGACAGAGCAAACTGCTCTTATGGAAACTCAACAGTGTGTTCTGTGTTACTCCATGCACCTCCACCGTATTGGGGTAGAGGCAGGAACCGCCAAACCTGCCTGACTGGACGTGAGAGAATGTACGTTTTCTTGTTAAAATTTGATTTCCTTTCAGCAGAAAGTTACAAATAATGCTTGGACTTACAACAAAGGTGTCATAAGAGAACTTGTGTCTGTGGAGGAGATGCTGGAGGAAGTTGGAGCTCTTGTAGCTGGGGTCTCCCCACGGCATGGCTGAACACACCGGACACACCTGGAGATGCAAACACACAGCTCGTTTGGTCCTGCTCCTGCTCCTCTCCCCTCCCCTCCCCTCCAAATCTGGGTCTTCAAAGTACAGCTAGTATCTGTAAAGTATGCTGCTGGTGTAGTTCAAATGCACGTTCTTTCACACAGTCGCTGGCTCCAGGGAACAGAACTGACTTGTGTACTAAATGTCCTCTAACTTTTCCACTTTCCCTCCTGTTTCTTGTCAGCAGCACACAGTCAGGAGGGCAGGAGGGGAGGGGAGGGGAGGGGGGGCCCTTGGCCGAACTCCAAAGGGGGCTGTTGGGCTCGTGTGGTCAGCACATTAAACCTCTCCACCTCTTTGTAGATGGTCTGGGAAGTCAGCTACATAACTGTCGCCAACAACATTAGATTGCAGTCATTCCCCCGTCTCGCCCCCCCCCCCATTTCCTGTCTGCCTCTTCACTGTCATTGTGCCAACAAAATGATCTTACTCAGTTCAAATGGTTCCTGGGTTTCTGAAAATGTCCGTGCAGTAGACAGTGCGGTGATTTAGGGTCCGCAGAGTGAGTCTACACAACGTAGTCTCTTACCACTTTATTAGGGTCATTACGGTGGTTGTCCATACAGTGCTTCACCAGTTCCTGCTGGTCCAGGTTTCGGGCCCCACAGAACGGACACACAAACGTTGACCGGTTTGGGATATTGCTGCACGTGGGAGGACACACACACACACACACACACACACAAACAGAAGACAGGAATTAGCACAAGCTTATAGTAGCTAATTCAATCCTTCTACCCGCTGCTGGCCTCTAATGATTTACACGTTGGACTACATGTACAATTTATCACATGTTTTATGGTTTGCATATGAGTTTATTTCATTGTGACTTCGTAGGGGCCTCTACTAAGGGGAGTCCGACTGTATACAGTCTGTTCCAGCTCATAGGAGTTATAGAGACAGCCCCGCTTTCAAACCAGCTTCTGTGTGTTCCCACAGACTGAAACATGGCCATAGAAGGTAAATGAGTATCTACTCCTGCACTGGGCATCAAAATGTGAGCGCCACGTCATTTTAAACAAGAACAGGCCATGATAACTGAGTTTAAATACAACAGCTCCCAGCCCCAATGACAGTGCCCCTATGGCTGGGAATCGCGAGCTGTACTGGGAATTTGGCTGCTCTCGATGGTTGAGGCACTTGAGTGTCGCTCGAGCTTTTAGGAAAAGAATCCGAAAAAGCTAATGTGAACACACGGTTTTTGCAGGTAAATGCCATTTTCAAGATTCCGTCAGCTACAGTGTGCATGGACGAGGTCAGAGTGTGTGTACCTTGGTATAGGTTGGGAGGTGGGCACCACAGGGACAAACTTGGGACAGTTGGCTATCTGCTCCTGTACTTTAGAACAGGAAGCAATGTGGGGCCTCATCTTTACCAGAGCCACCTGAGAACACACACACACACACACAGTTACGATTGTACATCAGCGACACATTCACGAAGAACAGCTCCACTCGCAAGGTGTGAGTTCATTTAGCTGTGTTCTCGCTGCCATTTGTTTTATGCTGCAAAAAGCATGTAAACTGTATCTCCATACGAGGCTATGGCTAAAGAGCGGTCACTAGCTACCTTCTTGCTGCAGCCCCTGCACGGTGCTTTGTATGCAGCCAGCTGCTTCTCCACACTGGAGGAGCGCTCCACTTTCTTGGGGTCAAAGGGCACCCGACAGAGAGGGCAGAGGGGCGAGGTCACCTGGAGACATGGCTGCAGACACTCTCCACAGAACCTGGAACAGCAGACAACAGCAAAGGTTAAGTTGTTGATCAAGGGGACCGCCGAGATGGTACTGAAGGACATATCCAGGGGGCACCTCTCCAGCCTTTTGCCCACCCCCGCCCCACAGTGACACTGACGCTCAACAGAAGGTGTGTGCTTAACAGAACCTCGTGGGGAGCTGGGTCAGTGTGTTCTCACAGAGTAGCTCCATCACTGTGCATAATAAGGCACCAGACACTCATGTTTAGTTTAATGAAAGTAGAGCAGAAACTAACAATTACTTCTATTATCTATTCACCTATCGATAATTATCCCACGTGAATCAGTCGGTCTATGGAATGTCGACCGTAATGACACATTTCCATCACAAAGTTACCAGAACCTAAACTGACCAACAAGACATTCAATTTACAACTAAATGAAACAACAACAAAGAGTGAAAATCCTCCCATCTGAGAAGCTAGCAAATGTTGTGTGTTTAACAATTATCAACATTGTCATACACCTTCGTGCAGCTGACTAACAGTTATTTATATACTAATTACATATGGCTGTCATTTAGAAAAACCTTTGCTCGTGCCATACCACGTTGCTACCACAGTACCCATGGGTCTGAGCGTGGTGCCACAGTTGTTCAAATTTGAATTCTACCATTTTCAGGACTCTGCATTGTGGCAATCAGAAGCAACGCTGCACTATCGCTGCTCCATTCAGCCAGATCTGCTTCAAAACGGTCGGGTGACTAAAAGTCACAATGCACCACACAGAACACGTCTCCCTGCGCTGGGGTTGTGACTGGATCGGGGGCAAAGGATCCGTTCTAGGCAGATACGTGAATTCAACATGGGTTTGGCAGATGAAAGCCGGGAGTCCGGCATACGTTCAACACACAGCGGCGAGACGAGTCTGTCAGTGGCCGACTGTGTGTTTGTCCGTTTGGCCTAGAGAAAAGCGTCATCCATCCTCATCAGCAGCAGAGGAGTAAAAATAGCTGCATTTTCCCTTTACCTAGAAATAGAACTGAGGCTACCTGAGGTCTGCTCTGCTCCTTGTTGTTCTTTCCGGCACCAGACTGAGAAAGATCCGAAATGCACCTCTCTGCCTAACTCCTCTCTAATTCACTAGGAAGTAAGAAGCCTGCGATGGGAAGAGCTGATGCTAATGTCAGAATCCCCTCAGCCCCCGTACTTGACTGCACATGGTGTAAGATCACCTTGGTGGGTTTAAGATGCCCGATTCCCCCACAGCAACCCCTCGTTCAGGCATAAATCATTAGATGAGCAACTTCGAGAACAACAGCTCAAGGCAAAGGCACGAGCTTCCAGTCGTCTGTTTCTGGTACAGTAGCCCGATGATTGTTCTTACGAATACAATGCAGACAGACAGGCGCCATCTCTGTGTCACATGATGTCACCTGTCCGTGAGGAGCTTCCCACTAGTGTTTACTGGAACACACTAGGTAGGTGGGGGGGGGGGGCAACTTAACTCCTCACCAAATCGGTGTTTGACTGAAGCACGTGCAAGCAGATGCACTCAAGCGCTCTCTTTCACACCCAGCACGTGACACAATGATTTGAGCGCTGCCTATTTTGAGTTGGTTGTAATAACGTAATTAAGTATTACACTGTAATAAACATGCGTAGCTGTATCTTCTGTTGATTCATTAAATAACTAGATAATAAAGGCCGTATATGTCATTTAACTATCCATACCAGCATACTCCGGCTGCACACAGGAGAATGCTGTTATTTTTCCTTCAGTAACACAGTACATATGGACCTGCACATGTGTTCTTGTGTCTCACTACTACAAACACTGTTTTCTGAACAATCCAAGCATAACAAACAGGGACTGACGTTTCTTTTCCAGCCCTCTCAATTAACTAGGCTCCCACCGGATGTTACGGAGCACAGCTGGACTGGCTCACAGCCACAGTCTGGTCAGAACCGAATCAAAAGGAGTCCGGGGGAGCCGCCGTGACACCGGAGCGCAGCGCTGACAGAGGTGTCCAGAGGAACGAGGAGCAGACGGCCACAAGTGAACGTGACTCCACGCACGCCAGGTCAAGTGTAAAGCTAGAACCAGCTGTGTGGATGTGTAGCCCGAGCAATACTGGGCTTTTGAGGTAGATGTTGGTAGTTTCAAAAACGGTGACAAGGATATATCAAGCAAATAGAATTATTCTCTACATAAACTAACATTGTTGCCGAGGAGCCATTGAATTTGCATATTGTGGGCAGGTTGTGAGGGGTAAACTGCCTCACACCTACCTCTGGCTTTGCTGTACATTTGAGTTACATAACAGCCGACAACAGCAGGACCCAACAACATTACGGCCTCGATTTGGTTTGAAAGATCCAAAAGATAGTGGTGCATCTCATTTAAACATGTACGGCTCAGAAACTGTTTGGTGAGCCGCTGGGGATCTTTTAAAAACAACTGTGGGGCTTGAAATCCTTATTATTAAAGTCTACCCCATACAGGAGGCTCCATCAGTCAAAGGTGTGGGATAACATCAGTGCCCGGTGGGGGGGGGGGGGGCTGCTGGCAGATGATGCTGAGCCAGGTGAAACATAACAAACACATTCAATATTACAGAGCAGGCAGCCGGACAGCGAGCCAAAGTTGTGCCCGTCCACACTCAGTAACACATCCACACATGAAGTAGCTACTTTACGTGTGAGCGCAGCTGGCGATGCTGACGGGTTTGTGGTAGACCTCCAGGCAGATGGGACAAGAGAACTGGCTCTCGATGCCTTCGGCCGGGGCTGCCGGCGAGCCCGAGCCGCTGCTGGGCTGCTGCTGCTGCTGCTGGCGGAGCTGAGTGCTCGCCGAGACAAAGCTCCGGAACATCGCCATCATGGAGCCGGAGAGGATCCGCAGCTGTCGACAACAGCTCGCTGCCCAGCTATTCCAGCCGCCGTTAGCTAGCGCATTACCCGCACCGCAGCCTGAATAAACGCCGTGAAAACATGGTGGCTGTTCAGTGTAGCGCCTTTCTCGTAAGATAATCCACAATAACCCAGAGCATTACTTTCCCCTGGCTGGAGAAGACTTGCCGGAGAAGTAAACATTGGCAGCAGTGCCCGTTGGCGGGTGTCGGCGCGCTGCTCCGAGGCTGACCTGAATAAACCCACCCGTGTGTAGACCCCCGGAGCTCGGCCAACGCTGGATCCACTTGGCTGTCAGATCAGCGCTGTCGGAAGCGCGCCGGCGAGTGAACGCTCGCGAACACAACAGAAGCCCGCCACGCGCTGTGCATTATGGTTCCTGGAGTCCTCCTGTCGGTTTCCAGGCGGAGCTCCGCGCCCTTTAGAACTGCAATCCCAGAGGCCACTTCGGAGGCCACTACAGTGGGCGGGCCGGGCCAAAAGTCCTGACCAAAAAACAAAAGAGGACCTCCCGTTGTCGCGATTTACTTATGGAAGGGAATTGATTTCCTACGAATTTACGCAGAAAAGTACCGCAAACCAGTTCGAGCAAACGTGTGTTATTCATATTGGTTTGTTCTTCGTGCAACACTAGTGTAGTACTAGAGGGGAAAAGCTGGACAGGTTTCATTCATTAAAGGCTTAGCTCGAGTAGCCTACCTATACCACCGTTATTGATTATTTCATGACCCCCTTTCGCCTGTATCTGTCTTCCTGGGTTTCTCGTCATAGACCGTATATAAATCTATTTATACATGTTTGTGTATCCATGTCTATGCTGCTTTTCCTCTTGAAGTGGCAGTGGCTTGGTTTGGGGGACCTGCAGAAGACACCGCTGCCCGCTAACTCTGGACTCCTCGACGCTTCGAGGAGCAGGACGCTGCAGCCTGCCTACGAAGCCCGTCTTAGCTAAAGCGACCCGGAGAGCGGCCGGTGTCAGCATCGGCACTCCGGCTACATGCGGTCCTCCGTTCCTTGGCCACGGTAATACGTGAGAGGCGTGTCTTCCGCACCGGCTGGTGGCGCTAAAGAGCCTTCCTGTTGCTTGCCACCCGCCATGAAAGGTCAAGAAGAAGACGGAGCCAGGCCGTCTCTAGACCGTCCGAGGCCGCGAGTCCGGGATTCAGGCCTGCGCTGCTCTGTAAGCTCAGCGCGAGAGCGACGTCTGCGTCGGAGCTGCTTTCTGGGAAGCCGCACCCGGCGCGGAGCGTGTTGCGGCGGGGCCCGTGAGCCGCCCTCCCCATGTGCCAGGCGGACGAAGACTACCGGGATCAGCTGGCGCGCGCCGAGGCGCCCAGGTGGGTGATCCCAGACCCGGGTTGCTGGCTCTGATGCGGTAGCCTTCAGGGTCAGGGTGCATCTTCACTTTGGAGGCAGCGAGTGTGAAACGGCTAAAAACGGCCATGCCTCCTCGTTGCTTTACACAGCAGCTGTGAGATTAGACATGTGTGCCAACCAGGCGAAGTGGGCAGGAACCAAGGCCCCCGGGGGCCCCAAAAGCCCTTCTAATCCAGCCCAGCAGCACTGGTTTGTCTCTGGAAATACTGAAGTGTGCTACAGGTTACATACAGAGGGTGGCAGCGGGGGCCCAGCACATCGTTTACCCCGGGCCCCACCGCGGGTTAATGTGGCGGAACTTGGGAGTCACTTTTTAAAGGCAGATTGAACAAATAATGGGGCAAAAAAGAAGAGAGAGAGCGACTTGTGGAATAGAAACCATGAAAGAGGAGCCCCGTCCATCTCTGCCGCGAGGCGAGGCACACCCGCCCTCCACAGTGGCTTCACACCTGTCCTGTACTGCAAGTGTCATTAAATACCAGGCCGTGCACGCGGGTCTGTAACATGTCTTTTGCTTCCTCCATTTATTAGTGTTTCCAAGAAATGTGTCAAATGCAAAGGAGCGCCTGCCGCTGTGGTCATCCGAGCAGGAGACGCATACTGCAGGTGGGTCAGCAGCAGCAGCAGCAGCCCCCCCCCCAGTATAGTGATCTATACTGCTAATTAAGCTCAGGTGTAGGTTAAGTCACAATGTTCACGTGGTTTGACAAGACATTTCCCCCAACTCCTTTCTCCGTCCCTGTCAGGCTCTGTTTCAAGGAATACTTTGTTCACAAGTTCCGAGCCATGCTGGGCAAAAACAGGATCATTTTCCCTGGAGAGAAGGTAGGCTGGGTGCTCTCTGTGTACGCTTAAATACTTAATTCTCTGACTAACTGCTGCTCTCACTTCACTGCATTTTGTTACGCGCACACCGTCCGTTCCACCAACCACGCCTGTGGTTCTGCTCTGGTTGCAGGTGCTGCTGGCCGTGTCTGGGGGGCCTTCTTCCTGCGCGATGCTCAGTCAAGTCCGAGAGGTGTGTGGACCTGTTTGTCTCCGCGTCGTCCCCGTGACAGCTTCTCTTAGCAGGACATAGAAGCCTTCTGTAGGTCTCGGGGTCGGCGAGGTCAGGCAGTCTGTCTGCAGGTGTGTGTCAAACGCAGCACCGTACCACCCCCTGACCTCTGATGTAGGGCCGCAGTCAGGACAAGCGCCCTCCTATGCTCAACGGGATCTAAATAAGGCCTGACTGGTTTGCCATTAAATTTGCCGTGGTCCCGAAAGGATGCCTCCCTTTGACTTTACTGACCCCATGACCCCTCCTCTAACACCAGAGCAGCCGTTTGCTCTGCCTAGAGAAGGAAACCTTTTGGGGTCCACTAGGCTCTAGTTTGAAACGACAACAACAACAGTCCTACTCCATGTAGATTGAGGAATATATCCAATAAACAGGCTGCTCCTTCTGGCCAGCCAGGTTACGTTGCTGCCACTGCATTCCCCGTGCAGCCACCGTGAGCTCTGAGAGGAGAGAGACAACGATGGCTTTTGTCCGCAGGGGTGTTATCCTCCAACGCTGAAATGTGAGCACGGCGCGCTAGAGCCAGTGGCCAATAAATGGACGCGTTTCACTGAACCCTTCCCGAGACCTGTTCCCCTAATATTAAAGGATCTAATGGACGATGAACTGCTACTTACAATTCCAGTTGTTATTGCTAATCAGTCGAGATTCTGTAGATCCAACCCTTCCTTTGTGTGTTAATGTTACTAATGCAACTGGAAACCTTGTTGTCCTCCCAGGGTTTGAGTCAGAATGCTCACAAGAAGTTGCGATTCTTACCTGGCATCGTCTACGTTGACGGTAAATGTCCCTCTTTGACTGCGTGGAGTCATTTGTCCCGTGCGTCTGGAAGAATTGTGCCTTTTTACAGCGATGCTGCGTCTTTGTTCCCAGAGGGTGGTGCTGTAGGTCAGTCGGTGGAGGACAGGCGGAGGACGGTGGCCGAGCTGCGGGCGCTGCTCAGAGCGACTGGTTTCCCCTTCCACATCGTGCCTCTGGAGCAGGTCAGTGTGGCGCTTTCAAACGTGCACTTTGCCCCTAAACTTGACCACCGATTGACACCGGTCGGCCTCATGTCTCAGTCAGCAGTCTGATGAGGGTGAACCCGGAACACTGGAACATAGCACAAGTCTGAACTGAATGCTGTCACGTGAACAAGATACTACAACATCACAGGTATTCTATTAGTTTTTAAACCCAATGTGCCCCCCCCCACACCCCCCCTCCTCAGGTTCTGGAGCTTCCCAGTTCAGTTGTGGTGGCGGCACCATCCCCTTCAGAGCCGCCGCCAGCCAGCGCCTACAAAGCAGCTGTGGATCACTTCATTCAGGTCGTCGTCGACGGCAGCAGCTGTCCGACACCACGGGAGCAGGAGGAGGCGCCGCTGCCTGGCGTTCCGGAGTCCCACACGCAGACGCTGCAGCAGCTGATCGGCTCTGCGAAGACACTGACGGCCAGAGAAGACCTGCTCAACACGCTAAGGTCAGACGCCGCTTCAAGTGGTGTGTTTTTCCCGTCGGAACAGTGTTTGCTCCTTCCCGAAATGAACCCACGCGGTGGAGGCCCAGAGGGAGCAGTGTAGTATAGATTAGGCATCGGCCTCCCCAACAAGGGTTAGGGTGTTTAAAGGCTGGGTTTTTTTTGGATTTGCGCCTTCTCAAACCGCCCTGTGTGTTCCCCCCACAGGCAGCATCTGCTGGTGCACACCGCTCGTACCGCAGGCTACAGCAAACTGATGCTGGGAGACAACTGCACCAGAGTGGCTGTGAAGCTGCTCACCAGTATCTCGCTGGGCAGGGGGGCCCAGCTGGCTCAGGACACGGTGCGTATGTGTGGGGCGGGAAGAAACGCAAGGCACGTCCGGCCAAACGTCCAGAATGTTTGGGTTCCTGTGTCTTTATAGTGTATCAGATGACATTAGATGTGTGATCAAAGATCTCTATGGAGCGACTAATGTCGAGTGTGTGTGTTACCAGGGTTTCTCAGACTCCAGGTATGGGGACATAATATTAGTGCGGCCAATGAGGGACTACGCAGCTAAAGAAGTAGCTTACTACAACCGTCTGTTCGGCGTGCCCTCCGTGTTCATACCGAGCCTGGACACTAAGGTAAGCTCAGCCACCAGCAGTAGGGAGATTAAAACCGTTCCCACAGTCTGATTTAATGAGCGTTGGGAAGCTGGCCCCCGGTTCGGTCGTCCAGTGTTACTTGGCGCCGATTTCTGCTGCCTGTTTTTCGAATCTCAGACGGGACAGTGAGTTGGGACTCTTGCTGTCTGCTCCCGTGCTGAATGTAAAGTGTTGCTGTGGTCTGATCCCTGAGGAATATCTCCTCAACAACTTCAAATTGCTTGAACTGCTTTTGTTCTCTCTGAGCTGGAGATTGAGATAATACATTGATCGCAGTAATCTTAGAAGTTGGTCTGTGATCCTGAACTAACCTATCCCTGCAGGGTTGGCCTGCAGCATTAGCTACCATGGCGACGGTGTGAGGCGTCGAAGCCGGGGTCGATCCCAAAGTTAACCGGCTAACTCACCAAATGGTCACATTTCCTGCCGGCGTGACGTTTTCGCTCTCGGCTCTGAGCAGTGAGCTGGAGGGAAATGTTGGTATTCTGCTGCTGATTTCTTGAATCCCGTCGCGTTTGTGTGTAACCCTGCAGACACAAACGCGTCAACACGTGTACACCCCCAGACTGTTGCGTTCGGTGTGTTTGTGTCTGTCCCACAGACGGCCGACAAGGCCAGTATCCAACGCCTGACCGAGAGCTTTGTCACCAAACTGCAGGCAGACTTCCCGTCGACTGTCAGCACCATCTACAGGTCAGTAGGAAACCGCCAGCGTCGTGTACTCGTGTGTGTGTGTGTGTGTGTGTGTGTGAGATCGCTGGGTAACGGCTGCTGGACATTTTGGGAAAAGTATATGCACTGCAGCCTGCGTTTCCTCATCATTGGCGAGATAAAATCCATCTAGCTGTTTCTACACACACAGAAGTGCTTTGGAAAGGCGCCATATGGTGTTTTAATAAAAGCTACTGTGTGTCCTGTCCTGTAGGACCAGTGAGAAGCTGCAGGCAGCGTGGAGGAGCTCCACCACCGCTGAGCACGGGGACAGATGTCTGCTCTGCATGTGCGCCCTGGATACTGCTGCTGGTGGGTGTTGCACGGAGGACGCATGTATACGCGCAGGGCCTTTTGATCAAGGAGGGGAGTGGGGTTCCCTTCGCTGCCTTTGCAAAAAAAACACATTGTCAGGAACTTCTCTTGGTGAGCTCATAGTGCAGGACACCGTTCATCACAGCAATATATAACGAAAACATTTAGACATGCAAGAGGGGCTGAAAACGAGCTGTGGCTGGAAGTGCCAAAGCTTTCCTGCTCGAGAGTGGAAGGGCGCGTCTGCTGAAACACAGCGCCGCCTAGCGGGGTGTGGTCACCGGTGGCGTTGAGCTCTTTTCTCTGATGCGTTTGTTTCTGCAGTAGTCGAACCAAACCGATGCTTAAAACTGGACCTAATGTCTCCGAGATTTTGGAGACGCTGCTGTCCCATTTTTAAGGTAGGTAGCGATGGTAGTGCCAAGATACCGGACCTGCTCTCGCGTTCTCGACTGGTTTCCCTCCCTAAGATCGTGTCCACGTTATCGCAGAGAGGAAGGAACCTCTGGAGAGGGCTCGCCCAACCTCACAGTGTACCTCTCTAACCAGGATCCAACACATCCGTCCATATGAGTAATGGTGCTGAAGAGCCTGCACCTGATTCAGGGAGAGGGCGAACACGGACGCCAGAGGAAGGCTGTCACAGATTTCTTCCCCTTCAAACAGAACTAGACCTAACCAGCTGATTGTGAGATCTGTCTCGGCAGCGAACGCCGTCCCGTTGGCTGGGACGGATAGAAGCATTCTTTACCCCGCATGAAAGAAGTCTGGAGTGAGCTTCTTTCTCTCTCTCTCTCTCTCTGCGTTTTGTCTCATTCAGAGAATGCTTCAGCCTTCAAGGCCACACTGATCTCCGAGCAGCTTTCCCAGACCAAATCTCCAGGAGCTGAGACCCCGAGACAAAGCCCAGGTGCAGTATGCTCTCAGTCCGTGAACACACTTCACCTCCACTCATGCCGCCTGTTTCTTGTCTCTATGGTTTGGTCATTTTAACAAGCGGAGTAGCATTAAAGCTTCTTAGTCATGAAATGTCCCTGGAGTTGGACGCCTGGCCCAGCTCTGTGGCACGAGGCGGACGCCTTCTCCAGCTGAGGCCACAGATGTGCGTCTCAGCCTTTGGAATCCTGCCGGGTCCAGCAGGCAGTGCAGTGGGCTGAGCTTCCTTACTAAAATGGGTGTCTTGTGCCAGAATCGTCTGCCCCGCCTGGGCAGTGCTGCTCCGCTGGTGGAGGGGAGGACTGCGGGACAGCGGCAGGTGGTGGTGGAGGCGGCTGCTGCTGTTCTTCTGCCAAGTAAGACTTCACGGATTCATCTCATGTTGTCATCTAATCAGGGACCCACAGTGACGCTCACACACCCCATTCTAAATAGGACTCAGCATCTCGGCCACCCTTTTTTATTGATTTTGAGCGCGTGTCAAATAAAAAGTTCCCTCTCTTCGGTTCTTCCATTAGTGGAGGACGTTACTCATCTCTGCATGATGATGTCAGAGATCTGCCATCTTACATCTCATCTTAGCTGTACAGCCGTGCTTTGTGCTACATGCTGACATCAGCATGCTAACATGCTGGGATTTAGCAGCATGATGTTAGCACGTTCACGATCCTAGTTTAGGGTGTTAGCGTGCTAACAGGTTCCTTCCTGCTCCGTGTGTTCTTTAGCTGGGTTGTAGCAGTAGCAAGCCAACTTCCGCTGCTCAAATCACTGACTAAATCCTACTGCAGACCAGTAAAGTGTCGTCATGCCGTTGCGTTTCAGGGAGCCAGAGACCAGCGGTCTGAAGAGCCTGCTGTGTTACAGCTGTCAGCTGACCGTCAAAGACATGGTGAGTGCGAGCCGCTGACGCAGGGCCATTCAGGCTCACTTCCAAATTGTTTAACCACCTGATCTCCATTTTCAGGTCATGATTTATTTAGATTTTATAAAGAAAATGGGAAGAAGTGGCTTTGTCTGCCGGATGTTTTTTAAAGAACTAGCGAAATAAGAAGATGCACGTCGGCCCTTCCTCCTGCCGTTCACTGTCCCTTTTTCCCTCCTTCCAGTCGTCGGTGGAACACCTACCGCAGTACATCCTGTCAGAGGCTCAGAGGAGGCAGAGGAGGTGAGGAGAACATTTCACCTTCAGTCCTTTTCTGGCCACGTCGGCCCAGTGTGGACCACCGAATCCACATTAAAACAGCGGCCCTTTCTGATTGGCCTCTGCTTTGGCAAACATAGTTGAGCTGAAACATACAGTAAGACTTAATTAAAAAAAACTAGCTGTTACATTGACACTGTCATTTCACTACTGTCATTTATTTTAAACCATATAGCTGCATATACTGTGTAGATACACAAAGACCAATCAGAAATCCCACAGTACCGTCGTATTTTGACCCGCGTTGTGTTCTGTAGGTCTCAGATGCGAGAGGAGATCAGCGAGTTCCTGCTGGATGATGGGGATGAAGGCGACAAAGTCTGATGGAGGGAGTTGGAATATAAATGCACACATGGCCAGGGCTGAGCGGGCGTTCGGCCTGAAAACAGCCCCGCGTCGGTGTGGGGAACAGATCGCAGAGTTTAAAGATTGATCAGACAGCAGAGCACTGTAAAGAGGCTTATAATGTTACCCTCACAGCATTTTACAACCCTGGAAAATCAAGAAATCCCGCTGCATTGCAACAAGCGTTGAGCCCGGTTCAACCTTTTGGCGGAAGCCTCTGATAACCGATCAGCTTGACCCTGAGATTCTGCATTTGTTATTGCTGTTATAATAAAGTTTTAATTGAAATGCAAATCCTTCCTGTCCTATCGGTCCGTCCCTGTGAGCCATGTAACCCCGTAATGCAGAGGACAACAGTGAGCTTCTGCAGTGCTGTGAACCACTCCACGCTTCAGGCCTCCAAAAGGAGAAGAATAAAACCGTTATGTACTCACTGATCTTCAGAGTTAACACAAGATTCTAATGATAGTGTGGATGTAGATCATTATAATTACAGCTGCTTTATAGAGGTGGGTGGTAATAAATAGCAGTCGTGGGACCCTGTGACTCTGCCAGCGCAGCACCGCTCCTGTGACGCCAACACACAAACTAATACGCGAGGACGTTAGGGGCCCACCCAGCCACTAAATGATTAAAATATATTTCTATCTACTGTTGTTGGGGTTTACCATGATTAAAGGGGCACCAAGTTGGTGTTGGTAGTATATTTAACCTATAGAAATAATGCTTTAAATTAATAAAGACCTCAGGGCACCACCTTTTTGGAGCTCAGATTAACATTTAAATCAAAATGACCATTAATAGCTAGCAGGTGAAGGATCTGGAATTCAACATAGACGAGGTTGGCAAATGATTCCCTCTGAGACATTAAAGAGAGCAGCAGAGTAAAAACCCAGTATGAAGACTAACTAGAAACCCTAAACTACAGACAAAGGGTGTGCGTGGCCAAGATGGCGGTTTAGATGTAAAATGGGTCAAACAAAAGAAAGCTGATTCAAGATGGCGGCGAGGTCGTACTGGTGAATGAGTGTAACTCAGCTAAAGGGCCATGAGCACAAGTGGCAGTGAAGCTAAGCAGTAGCTGCATGGCTAGCCAAAGGGAAATGTAAAGATGGCCATGTGGGTCACACGTATAGTGAATATGAATACGTAATATGCACTTAATACTTCCACACAAGCTGTTTCTGTATAAATGATTTCAAGCCTCCACAGATTACTAAACATGTCTTTCTGAGGATTCACTCTCAGTAAAATGTTCACTTTTGAAGCTGTTGCCGGAGCCGCCCCACCACCACAGTGCCTAAATTAAAACCAGCATGCTTTTTTTTTAGCTGTGAACGCTTTACATTCTGTTAGAATTAGCATATTTATACTGTATAAATATGCTAATGGCCACAGGAATTGTTAGAAGCACAGTTTATGTTTGCACTGTGTAATAATGCTTGGACAACATATTTATACACAATCTATTCAGCCAAATGAGATGGTAAATGGAACAAAGTGTTGGATAAGAAGAGCCAGAGTCCTGAACTCAACCCAATTGGGGATTTGTAGCTGGACTTGAAAAGAGCTGTTCGCTCACGATGACTGAGCTGGAGCAGTTTGGCAACGAAGAATGGCGAAACAAATCCAGAGTCCAGATGATCGAGTCCTGATCGAGACCCATCCCTGCAGACTCAAGGCTGTGATTGCTGCGAAGGGACTTCAGTACTGACTCGGTGAATTCTTGTGCAAACAAGGACTTTGTTTGAAATGTATTAAAAAAATTAAACCAATGTGTAGAAATTATTTTTCAGTTTGACATGAAAGGATAGAAAAAAACAAAACTAATTAGGTTCACAAATCTAAAATCTTGAATCTATGAACACGTTCACACGCAAGAGATATGGAAGCAAATAAGAGACACAGGTATTTTAAAAGCCACTGAATACTTAAAACTGAAATTTAAACACCACTGAATTCATAGCATTGAAATATTTTACTTTGAAAACCATGTATCTGAATTGATTTCTTCTGAATTCACGTCTTTGAAATTAAAATATGAAATTGTGCAAAATGTGCAATTTCAAAATCTGAATTCAATTTTTTTTTTTTCAGAATTGCAAAATAAGCTGTCTTTTAGATGACTTCATGGGGTAGTGATGGGAGTAATGTGTTCATTTTCTGTTGGCTTTTGCTCTCTATAAATAACTCTAGAAGATGGATGGATGGATGGATGGATGGTGTGTATATATGTCTACATATATATATATATATATATATAACTGTATATATGTGTGTAAATATATTTGTGTGTGTGTGTATATAGATATATATATATATGTATGTGTGTGTATATATATCTATGTATATTGTGGATATGGAAACTTTAACTGTGTGATTATGACGGATAGCTTGTATTGTTAACACCCTGTATTTATGATAGGTGTCTCTGTAAATGCCTGACTCAGGCCACATCTCCTGACGGTAGCTGTGATTGTATCCCAGACTGTAACTGAAGGTTTAGATAAGGGAAGGGGGAGGATGGTTAGACCAAGGCCGAAAGGAACAGACGCATGCTGAGATGACAAGCTGCGTAAGTGACTGAATGTGTGTGACGGGGGAAGGGTAGAATATAACCAAGGGTTTTTGGGCGTTAGCTTAGGACACCACTCAGACCTCACGGGGAATAGGAGCCGGTGAGAGGGTTTGCGTTGTGTCCCCAGATTAATCTGTACTGTGTTCGCTGTGAAATAAATGCTGGTTTGAACTTTTAAAGTCTCTGGCGAATCACTTCTCATCAACCAACTCGGAGAGAGGGGAGGCTGCGGCCCCCTCGACAATATATATGCACATATTTATGTGTATATATATGTACATATATCTATATGCATAGATGTGTATAAATGTCTGTGTGTGTGTGTAATATACATATAAAACCAACACTAAGCCTTTGTTGTAAAATGTTACTGTATTTCTAGGGTACGCCTCATGTTTACAGTCGGTGGCTCTGGAAGGGGCAGCTTTATATCTGGCAGGAGTGTTCACAATCAACGGTTAGTCCAAAATTTCCGACTTTCTGTTGAAGGACGCCACCTCACTGCTCCCATGCAATAACAGTACTGTTTGCTACACACACACATACACCCGCTAGCAGCAGTACTATTACTTGCATTTGTGTGAGGTGAAATTACTCTGTATGGTGGGAGCTGACAATCCATCTCTGTGCTTTGTGTGTGTAAATGTGATCTTGCATTGTCGGTTTATTATAAAGACTTCATTACTCTGATGGAATTCGTAATTTTCCAGAATCGAGAGGCTATGGAGAGACCTGTGGACTGCTCCCACACACATCTATCCACTACCTCGAAGAAGGGGGCTTCCTCAACATTGCCAGTGCTACACACCTCTTCTGTTGCCACTGTGTGTTCCTGCCACGTCTGCAAGATGACCCTTTCCCCAGTGGCTGGGCCAATCACGCAATAAGAACAGAAGGCCATATGACCCCTAATGAGCCGTGGGCGCCATCACCCAGTTCCAGGTCCAGATAACAACTTAAACTATTTCAATACTATGGATCCTTTGTGACATATGTGCTTGCAAAGATAAATGTGGACACAAGTTATTAAAACATGCAAGTAGGCTAATACTCCTGCCATTGCCCTTGATCAAGGCTGGCCTTCGAACTGGAGTTGGTTCCCAGGCGCGTCACTGTGGCTGTGCACTGCCAAAAGTTGTTTCCCCATGGGGAAGTTAACTTAACTTACCTTAAGATAATATGTTGGAACAATAAACAATTAGCAGTGACTTACAGAAGTGTAGCTCACAGTAAGTGCCATGAACACTTGCTGAACAACATGGGCAGTGGCTTAGGGCTCGCAGTCCTAGAAAATGAGAGATAACCTCCGCAGTAAACTCTAATAATGACAACAAGCGGTTAGAAACCAAGCCATTCCTATCAATTAATATAGGCTAATCATTCACATTCATTATTTTAAATCTTTGCCATCAGGAGCTCAGTTAGCAACACTGGCTCGTCTGTTTGGTATCTCTGCAAAAACCAAACCTTGACTGCTCTCTCTGCCACCGGACCATTTTCCACCCATCTATGGCCGCAGAAGGAGAGGGGAAAGCAAGAGGACCTGGTGAGGTTCGTGAAGGCCTCTGTCCGGGCCGGGACATTGTAGAACAGAAAATGCATCGCTCGCAGGAGTTTTTCAGGTTGCCAGGCTGTAACGCCTGCCTTCATGGCATTGTGGAGGGTATGAAGTCCACAGCTCCCAGCCATTGCGCCTCGAGTGCCTCCACGCAGCTCAGCTGTGCAACACATTCCTGTGACTTGTCACATAGAAGAAAGACTGTTTGAATAACATTTATTGTTGAAGTAAACTGCATTTAACATACAGACAGACAGTAATACGTGCTTCAAATGGAACATTTATAAAACAGATAGTTCCAGTCCTGGATTCTGATTGGTTCAAAGCTGTTGTAAATTACTCCACATAAAATGAACACCTGAGACGTATTACCTTGGTGTGACTGCGCAACTGCTTTGTTGCTGCATGGGTTGCTTGGCAACCTCTTTGGAACCACATAGCTCGGCGGAGGAATAATAATAATATTATAGCTACTATTACCGATGATCAACAGTAGGCTAAATAATAAAATGATCACCAAGGCGTGAAAATGTTCGAATGCAAAAAACTACGTAAGCATATAGGTCTACCGAAAATGTACTTACTTTGATATGCTGCCGCAGGTCATCAGCTCTTGCGTGTCCCAGGAACTGGGAGCCACAATATCTTGACCTGACACAACCATCCTCCATGGACGTGGCAATAACTGTTGCCAACTGCTGGCCTAAGCCAGTCTTTAAATCTTGGGTCCTCCAGCCAGAGGTCCGAAAACTTGCATTTCCCCATGTTTTAATTACTGAATGGAAGCGAGCTCGCGTACATGTTTGGCAGCAAGCCAGCCGGGTATCGTTACCCAGGTTATTTCAGCGCCCCACATGACGTCGCTCAGGTCCTACTCTCAACATATAAATAAACCCACGAGAATTTCAGAAGAAAGGCCTGCGCTTAACCCAATTTCAAAATGTATCTAAAAATGGAAATACCTCGTCAGCTGACATTTAGTACTTCATAATGCCCTTAATTTCATTTACTACCTTTTAAAACCCCACGGATGCACAACGCGGAAAGCAACACATCCAAACCTTAATGAGCCATAAAAAGCACAAACGGGACGACTTACCCGTCGTTCTCGCCGGCAGCCATGACTTGGTTTCAACCTCCGCGCCTGACTCGGAGATGGTAGGCCAGAAATCGGTTCGATCGCTTATCCTGTCCTGGCTGGGCAGCTCGGTCGTTGCCGTTTTCAACTTGAATGTTTCCATCTGAATCGGAGCAACCTGAATATTTTATGTTTAAATTCTGAAACTTGAATTTCCGGGTGTTAATTTCTGAACAAAAATAATTCCAAATTCAGATTCTAAAAATTGCACATCAAGAAATTTCATATTTTAATTCCAAAGGCGTGAATTCAGAAGAAATCAATTCAGATACATGGTTTTCAAACTAAAATATTTCAACGCTATGAATTCAGCGGTGTTTAAATTTCAGTATTAAGTGGCTGTTAAAATTCAAATACTCTTATTTGCTTCCATATAGAGACCTAAGCCAATCAACATCAACAGATCAAGAATGGAGTACTCCTGTATGTGACAAGATTAGAGATAGGTGTGGAAATGCTTCCAGACCTTAAATTACTCACTCAACATGTTGAGTAAAGAAAATAAATGACACTTGTGCTGTGCTCCCATGTGTCTAGTTTCATTCAGATATTCTGAAGTTCACGTTAGCAGGAAAGAGTGTGTCTGCTGCCAAAGCAACAGAGGAAAACAAACGTACTTTTTGTTTAAAGTTACAATCCAAGCTTAAAAAGATTTAATTGTTCCTTGTTTCCCGTGTTATCCATGGGGTATTTTCTGAGCCTGATATTATCAGGGAAATGTTGAGAAAATGGCAAAACATCCAGTTTGAAGTTTTGAGAATCACAGAAAGTGCAGTTTTATTGAAAAGACATTGTTGAAAGACAAACTTCAGCAAAAAGGTCTACAACACTTTTCACACACAAATATTTACAGAATGATAATTCACAATGGATACGAATGCGCTTGTATGTTCGGTCAGGATGGGTTTTAGATTTTGTTGATGCTGGCGGCAGGCAGGGTGGATTTGTCCAAGTCATCAAAGTACGAGTGAGTCATGGCCTCACGCGCCGAGATCCTCTTGGGAGGATTGTAGGTCAACATTTTCTACAGCAGAGAGACAAAACAGTAGCAAAGGAGGCAGCGTCATTACGGATCGTGGCGTGTGCTGGCAACCCGTTTTATAGTGAGGACAGCCTGAAAGAGGCCCCAGTCTAACTGCTGCCTGATGGACCTGCCCGTCATGATTACACAGGAATAGTGTTCATTGTGTCACCTCTCTTTAGCGGAGTCTTTGTCTTGAGCCAAATGCCCTTGTTAGTTTTAGTCTTTCACATCTCTTTTTTTGTTAGTCAAGTTTTAGTCGACGAAAAGTCTCGTCATTTTAGTCAAAAGAAAACTCAATATATATCTTAGTGAAGTTTACGTTAAAACAGGTTTGTCTTTTTTAAAATAAATTGTTTCTGATAACCGTTTCAGTCTAATAGGGTTTCACACATCTCAAATATTGGTTAAATGTCATATACACTTGTTGAAATGATTTTTGTTGAATGCAACTTATAATGGTATTGCACACGCCATTATTGATATATGGAGCAATATTACATGTAATTGTTAAACTTGATTTCCTTACATAGAAATGAGCTTTTATCCCTAATATATTCATTTTTATTATGATGTGAAGGGCCACACACACACGCATGCGGCAAAACAAGTTGCTTAACAAACACACACACACAGATATATATATATATATATATAAAACCTGCATAATGTATGTGCCACAACACCACAGCTACCTGGCTGATTGACATGTTGTGTCCGCGGGGCTTCCCGTCAGTTATAATGACACATTCGGACTTTTTGGCAACAAGATAGAGCCTCTTCCGTCTGCCTAGCATATCGTCGGCGCTCGTGTTCTTGCGCCGTGCGTGTCGTTTTGTGTTGCAGCCACACGAGTATGAGACCTGCACTGGAGCAACAGCGCAAACTCCTTCTGAAGGCGCGACAGCTGAATATTCTGTCCTCGTGATGAAAAAGTAGAGATGAAATTTACGCGATTTTATCTTCGTTTTTATTTTATGCAAAACATTTTAGTCTCGTCTTTTTTCCGTCAACAATAATGCATGTTAATTTAGTCTTAGTCAGCGTTTTTGGACATTGGTAAAGTCTCGCCATCGTCATGTAAAACAAAGGTCGCTGACGAACATATTTAGTCTCGTCTGACATAAATTAACACTATACAGGGAGGTCTTTGAAAGACAATGCCGGTTCACATGACTAACACTAGATAGCTGTCACATAGGTTAGGCGTGTTCTTGGGGGGAAACGTGATGCAAAAAACTAATTACCAAATGTCCCCATTCAAATATCAAATATCTTGAAAAGACCCAGTGATGCACCGAGTTAGGTCAATAGAAAACCAGGGTGATCCATGTTGGTCACCAAGACTGTCTTCCTCTCAAACGTGTTCATCAACATGCTCATTGTGTAAATCCTCACATTCAAAATATCGGTCAAAAGAGAACAGACATCTAGGGCTGCGTAATTAATCGAGATGCAGAGACGCCCCGGCCTACAGAGCTGCTCCTCCAGATGGAAGATGGCATGTCGGCTTGGTTCAGACCCAACAAAAGTCTCATCAGGGTTTTAATTTCAGTGAAAATTTCACACACACAGGTAGACGTCATAGAGGGAGAGAGGAGAAATGAAAATATACTGTATGTGATGAAGTGAGAGGAAGAGGTCGACACAAGACTACTAAAAAAGCCCCACGAAACCCTCCCCATAGACCACCATTGTAAACATCTGCTGAACCTTTGACAGGACGCTAGAGACGGGCAGAGGACACTGAAGCGCCAAAGCTTGTTTCTCTCGTGTGACGCAGTTTCAGTACACCGTGTTGGAGTTCGTTCAAATGAAGAACATGAACGATGACGTCCAAAGCTGCGGCTTCATTCAGTTGGACAGTTTTGCAGTGAAAGTACGAGACGGGCACATTAGTGTGATGAGAGGGGAATGACAAAGACACAGCACCACCCCCTGACAATACCAAGTCATGATGTAATTAAGGTAATGGCGACTGGTAACCCTGAAGTAAACACACATTACCCCGCAGGGACACTGGGCCCACATTACACCAGTAATGGGGACATTCATATGGTGTCAAACAATGACACCATGAGACTCGTAAAAGCAGGAGGTGTTATAGCCGCTTTTCAAGACGTGGGCCGAAACACCACGAGTAACCAGACAGCACTGGGCTGCCCAGCAGGAAGCCCCCCCAAAACTACAGGACACCTCCAACTGCAAACAAGGTCACTTATTACTCGCTGTATTCCGACTTCTTAATCCATTAGGGCTTGAGATTAATAATAATATAGGTCAAGTCTGTGGGCCAAGCACTAATGAGTGCGAGTTTATTCAGTCAGCTGTAGACGATGTTTGACTTTATTATTGGCTCGGTGCACATAGGTCTCAATGAGACTGTCCCCAGAAAGCGTTCTGAGCGGCTACTCAAAGCTTTAGTCACCTCCTCTTTCTGACCCACTGCAATATGCACACAGGCCAAACAGCTCAAGGGACCCCGCCATGGCCCCAGCCCTCCACACCTCCACCCCAGGACCAGAGGAACACGTGTCAGAATGCTGGTCATTGACTGGTTCAGCATTCGATACCACTGAGCCCTCCAAGCTCGTCATCAGGCTCAGATCTGGGTCTGAACACCGCCCTCCCTCTGTGTCTGGGTCCTGACAGAGCCACATCCTCCACCCTGACTCCAAACCGGCACCCCCCCAGCTCTCTCCTGGACTCCCTGTTCACGCCCGAGTGCGTGGCCGCCCAGCTCCAACGCCTTTAGACTGACTCTATGAGTAGTTTCACCATGTCGAGAATATCTGGCGACACCGCGGACGTAGCAGGTTGCAATTAACGGGTTCAGCAGGCTGCTTTGAAACGTTTCTTTGCAAACGCATCCCAAATAAAGAAGCGGTCAGAAGAGCGACTCATGAATGAAAGGATGATTAGCTATAAAAGGCCAAAACGACGGGGAGGGCATACGGTACAGCGACTATGTTACTTTCCCACTGCCCTAACACCGTGTACCGACCACCACGGCAAGCCTAGCCGGCGGGCCTAACAGCTTCTCTGGGGGAAACCCTGGTCCATGCTTCGCAATAGCGCCTGTGAACATGTTCAGAAAAGCTAGATGGAGCACAGGGGTCAGAGGACATGACAGCAGAAATGCCTCCCACATATAAAACCTAACGGTGTTCAGAGACGAGGAGAGTTTTAGATGGATTTCATACAGCGTCAGTGGCAAAGGTGCAAGTTCAAAATGTTTTAGCTTGAACTGCTTCCTGAATCTGCTTGGTCAAGGCTGAGAAAAACGACTAACAGCTATAAATCGTAGTTGTTAGTTTGTGTTAGAAATGACAAACTGCTGGTTCAACAAACAGACACGTTTGAATGTCAGTGTTACTTCTGAAAGTTAGAGTAATGTTACGTGTACCACTAATTTAAAATCCTCTTAAATGGGAGCCAAACTCTTTTCTTCCACTTTTTATTAAGGTTTCTGTACTGCCTTTTATCGGATTGACAAGTTGGAAGAAGAGAACCACAGGACCAGTGTCAAAAACGTCAGAGTTAAGATGTTAAATGGTTCTGCCAGAGTCCTTACCGCCAGCAGGTCCAGGCCATTCTTGTCCAGGTTTTTCACCATTGATGACAGGTTGCCAGACTTCCATTTGGGGAAGGTGTTTTTGTAGTCAGGTAGGCTCTCTACATCAGGCCACACATCATTGTTCGGGGTTCCCAGAGTCCTGGAAAGAGCAGAAACAGACAGAAGGAGTCAAAGAGGGAACTGCAGGAACTGTCCCTTCAACTGGCTCGGGCATCTGTCCCGGACGCCCCCCTGGGGAGGTGTTCCGGGCATGTCCGACCAGGAGGAGGCCCCGGGGAAGACCTAGGACACGCTGGAGGGACCGTGTCTCTCGGCTGGCCTGGGAACGCCTCGGTATTCCCCCGGAAGAGCTGGAGGAAGAGTCTGGGGAGAGAGAGGGAGGTCTGGGCGTCTCTGCTCAGACTGCTGCCCCCGCGACCCGACCCCGGGTAAGAGGGAGAAGATGGACGGATCTTTTAAGTTGTGTTCATTTACACACAACTTCCACTTTAATTTGCTATCAAATATGAGGCACATGTCGCTTTTTGAGTCAACACATTAACAAAAAACAGGATCAATTGTGATGTTAAAGGAAATAGCTGTTTACAAGTTTTAGTGTTATTGGTGTCTTCCTCACACACACACACACACACACCTTTTCTTTAAAAAAAACAAAAAAAAAACTGCAAGTCACTACAAAGTGTACTCAAAGTGAGCCAATAGTAACATCCTATTTAGGCTATATTTACATGGGTGTAGCCACATAACATGACATGGAAATCTAATGAAGCCAATCAAAATGAGAGATGCAATGGATTCTAAAAGAAGAGAAAGAAAAAACTCCAAATCAGTTCCACAACAAGAATGTGATCCACAACATTTCTCTCCATCTGCTTAGTGTCACAGCGTACAACACTTTTACTGAGGTGTACATGAAATTAATAGAAAGCCTAAATATGCCAAACAATCAAAACAGTCTAGGAGAAATGCATCTCAGTCCTCCTAAGATAAGAGAAAGTAATATTTCTGTCCTTTTGCTTTGTGAATCAATATTCAGTCTGACAACGAAACCGATGGAGAACGCTGGACTTTCAAAATAAGACAGACATGTCCCACACAGCAACGTGTTAGTAGGTAGTGCCTTTGGCAACTTATAAGCAGAATAAAAAGGCCAAACTGATGTTGTTCATATGAAACATATGATTTAAACTGATGTCGCACTGTCTGGCACAACGTCACTGCTGAAAGTTGAAGCGTAGAAGATGGCAGAAAGTGCAGAACCCAACTCGACCGCAGCAGAGAGAGCAATTTTAACCCCCCAAAGTCTAAAAAGCCACGTCCAGAAGCACTTTGGATTTTGGTCGGTAGGAGGTTAAATTGTTGAGCCGCGAGGTAAGGTTGTATGCGAGCCATGTAAGACACAGCTAGCAAACTATTCGTATTCAGTGTCGTGGACGGGGCGGGCTTCAGGGAGTTCTGTCAAGCAGCGTGATGCGCGTGGTGGGAGCGGCGCCACTGCTCACACATGTTTCAACTTAAATAGTTACCTGTACAAGGAGTTATGTCTCGTTTGGATTCATTTTTCCTGTTATTGGACGTAATGCAAAATGTGCAACCAGATGTTCTTTAGAGGGAATATTCGAACGTCATTTTTGAGCAATTTTGACACAGCCCTGCTGTGCACAAACGCACTGTATGTACGCAGGGCCAGCCGGCCCGGTGCCGCCAGACACACAGAAACCTCCATCCACGGAGAAACACTGACCGCAACATCACGCAGACGAAAAAGAATGAGGTGGTTGTAGATCGTGCGACCCGTGTTGGAAACGGGAATAAAACACTACAAAGGCCTTACTGTTGACTTTTGACAGACATTCGTCCAGTTTAATCAGAACGGGGCTAAACCCTTATAATGGCATTATTTTCTGCAGTCTGATCGTTTGTGTCAGCTATTTCACTACTTTACATGTCTTCATGCATATGTGGAGCTGACCAACTGCCAAGGATTCTACTGCATGTAGGCGTGCTCTGTGGCGTCTACCTGAAGATCCTGAAGAGCTGGTCTATCTCAGAGTCTCCGTGAAACAGAGGCTTCTTGGTGGCGAGTTCAGCAAAGATGGTTCCAGTGCTCCAAACGTCGACAGGGGTTGAGTATCGGGGTGAACCCAGGAGGACCTCTGGAGCCCGGTACCAAAGAGTTACAACCTGGGAACACACACACACACACACACACACGGGTTCATTCAGCTTAGTGGGCTTTTTCGAGCCTTCTTGTTTGTTGGCATTGTTGATCCAATATCCCCTTATACAGTACATCTTCCACTCGGCGCTGGTGACCACTGTGTCAATGCAGCTTCAGTCCATGAATCCCAGTGGTGTGTGAATGGATTCTCACCTCATGGGTGTAGACCCTGACAGGAACACCAAAGGCCCGAGCCAGGCCAAAGTCTGCCAGTTTGATAACTCCCTTGTTATCGATTAGGAGGTTTTGGGGTTTCAGGTCCCGGTGAAGGACTCGACGACAGTGACAGAAGTAAATGCCCTCCAAGATCTGGTAAAGGTAGCTCTAAAAAGGTAGTGATGGGTGAGAAGAAACATGAAGATGGACACACGTTTAGAGTGTGAATGGGCAGAAGACAAATGGCACGTTACTCTGTCTGAAGAGCAGTGGTCTCCAAAGCTTTTTAACCCTTATCGCAAGTTCTATGGACTTCATTTACAGAAGCAAACAGATCTAATGCTTGCTGAGAGTCGCTATTCCTGGCGCTTTGAACCTGGAGGACTCATGCACCAGAAAACCTTGTTTAAACGGTGTTTCCCCACACACAGACTAATCTGTGGCGGTGCGCCACAGATTGGGTTTGGAGTATTGTTTTGTTTTTTTAAGCACTATTTAAATCACGCAGCGTATTCGTTCAGCTGCATTTCCTTTCCCTGCGCTCCCTCCGTCTCTGTCACTCACACAGCCCCTCCCCTCCGTGCACACCTTCACCCCTGGAGGCGCGGCCTATCCTGGAGCTATAATCAGGCCGAGCCCGAACCCGTTAACTACAAACCAACTTTAAAGGTGTATGCCGCCGCCTACTGTATCGGAGTGTGTGACATCTTGACTTTTTAAACACCCGTCGGGTCCCGTTCTGTTCGGGCACAGATCTTCAGCTCCGGCCGAGCCTATTTGGCGCAGAGAAGACGGCTGGCGAAAGGTCACGAAAGGTTGGTATCCGGTGAACACCTTTACACAAGTAACGATAGTGACGATTCTCTCTGACCAATCAGCAGTCTGCCGTGTTTTCACGTGACATTCTAGTATCGCCTCAGCTCGCTCGGAACCTCGCCGGAGGGGACAAAAAAAATAAAAAAATAAATAAATAAATAAAAGTACCTGGAAGCAGGTACAACTTTTACACAGTGGAGAACCAAACAAAGGCGAGCTGGCGCTGTGTGGTGGGAAAGCGCCACAACAGACTCACGCAGCATGCTACATTTCAAGTATTATTCGGAAACATTATAAGATTGCCTTTATTGAAGGTGAAGTCCTACGTGCAGGATTTGAAACAGTCTTACTCTGGGAAGTCGGCCTGGCTGTATGAGCAGTGAGACAGGACTGAGACAAACTGCCGCAACACAATAAATGTGCCCACAGTCAAAGTACACGACTGGTGTTACTGCTCAAGCATTTTAGGTCACCACGAGCCTTTATTATTTGATTCCTTAACGCAATTCAAAACCAACTCCACTGCAATACTACAGCTGGCACACATAAACAGACATAAGATCCCCAAGATTAACTGTTGAGAAAGTTTATGAATCACAAACACAATTACCTTGACCAGCATAGGGTCCATGTACTGGCCAGAGGGGATGGAGTCCAGGTACTTCTTCAGGTCCATGGACAGGAACTCAAAGATGAGGTAGAGGCGAGACTCCTGCATCAGGACATCCAGGAGCCTGGGATACACACAAACAAGTACTGGGTAGGTTTATCCTGTATGTGTCCTGTACACTGACACATCTCATAATTCCCCATTTGCTCACATACTGTATATGAAGAGTTTGGCTAGATACTTAAACTGTAAGCGGTTGCCATGAATGAAAGCTGAAAACATTATCTGGCAACACACCGTGCTGGCCAAACGAACACGTACCAAAATCTGGGCAAATTATTTTGCCGCCTGCAAGTCTATCGTTGAATTTGTGACTGTCAAGGCAGGGGAGGAAATGACTGCTGCTGCTGCGATAAGTTTCCAGAGTAGTAAACTCCTGCCTCATAGTATTATAAACCACTTATGGTGTTTGTACTCAAACTGGACTTCTTGGATCATATTTCACCTTCTGACCTTTAGCAACCTGAACAACGTACCCTTTCCGTTGTTCGGTAACAGAGCAGATCAAATGTACTTGGAGAACGAGTAGAATCAACACCTTGCAGACAGTGACATCAAAAACCGATTAAAGGACTGACAAAGACAGCATTTCACCACATGTTGAGGGCCTCCGATTTCCCAAGCCTCTCCGTGGCATTATTTAGGAGCACACCAAAGACCGACCATGACATACCACTCAGAACCGACACAAGCCACTGGAACAGCAGCAGCAGCAGCAGCATTACAGTCAGACACTGCGGTTATTTTGGGGTCCATTTCCCGGGGGTGTGACGTACAGTCGCCTGGTCTCTGCAAGTGTCTTCCAGCCTATGAAATGCTCATGGTTGGTGCAAAGGTTATTTTCCTCTGAAATCCTCTCACCCCCCCCCCCCCATTCTGCAACACACCCCTCCGCCCCACACACAGCCAGCCTACCGTACAACGTTGGGGTGCTTGAGCTCTTGCAGCAGAGAGACCTCCCTGACGGCGGTGCTGGGAACCCCCTCCTCCTCACTCTCCAGACGGATCTTCTTCATCGCCACCACCTGCCCCGTGGCCTTGTGCCTGCCCTTATACACTACCCCATAGGTGCCTGCAGGGACAACACGTTAGCACGATTATTCGGCCTGCATGAAGCAGCGCCCCGCTCCCCAGAGAACGAGGCCACAGGATCGCTGTACGTCCCTCACGTCTGGAGCAACAGGTTTAAGTCGCTCGGAGGAAGACGGGAAACCATTAAGACCAACCTTCTCCGATCTTCTCTATTTTCAGGTAGTCTTCCATCGTTGCCTGGAGGACAGAAGAAACATGAGACAGTGCAACATCCAGAGAGCTATTATTAACGCTAGCGTCCAGCCGCTTCAGCTGTCGCTCCCCGCTTCATTCCGGGGTTCCACGATTCACGTTATTACTGCGTCGTTGGCGCTAACGGCAACGACGCTAACTTACCTTACTTACGACAGACAGGGAGTATAATGGCCGTGGCAGGCTAACGCAACGCTAACCTGCAGCTGGAATTGGGCACGTCATAAACTAATAACTGCTAACTCACGGAACGTATCGCACGCCCTTCGTTAGCATTGGTAACGGCAAGTTAGCCCCAGAGCAAACCAACGTTAAAGTCACGCTGTGTAATAGGTTTACGGCGGCGCACGTCTCCTACACACAGAACGTTAGCGTCAGGTAACAAGTTACTGTACCGTTTATAGGCAGCAATGGCATGAACTTGTTACTCAGCCGTTAAAGCTGCCATCTTCTGCGTGCCGAGCGAGCCAGTTACGGCCACCAGCGTTAGCTTATTAGCTAATGCTAATCGGCAAAGCTGCCTTCTGCTGATTTTCTAGTGCCGGCTGAACCTCTTTCTATCCGCAATGAATCGTCCACGTTTTCAGCTACCCTGACGAGTCACTGAATTCCTATTTAAAGCGCAGTGGCGAGTACCTGGCTGCGCCTCGTCTCGGATGTAACGCTCCTCTCTGCGTCAGACTGCCGCTGGAACGCTGGCACACTCTTTTGAATTCCCCGCAGAACTGCAGCGGTTCAAAACAGACCAATGAGCTCACGCGATGTATTTCAAAGCCGCCAATCAGGGAACGGAAAGCTGTCACGTGGGCTGAGCGGGAGCGAACGCGCCGACGCAGCTCGCGAACGCTGATGTCCCGAGTTTGGTCTTCCAGGCAGGGATCACCTTCCTCTCCGTATTCTGTCAGCAGCGTTTTCACAGGCGGGGGGGCATCCAGGCATGGGTGTAGGCTATGTCCTACGACCACAATAGTCGCCCATTTGTCTTTATTAAAATGATGCCTTTTTTTCCCAGGCCTCGCCTACAATCCGCGAGCTTTCATCGCTCACTCTGATTGTCCCAGAGGCCAACGTGTAGTCTGAAAAGCTGATACATAAGACTGGGTTGGTTTTTTTATCTACTACAGAGTTTGGACACCTCATCGTTATAGGAGTATCAGTTGAATGCTAAGGAAATCATAGTTGTTTCGTTACCCCAAAGACATCGCAAGGACCCGGCTGGCCAACTTCATGATTCCTTTTACATAGCTTCCATCTAATGACCCGATGACTCCAACAGCAGCATTTAACTTGGAGCCAATCAATGCCTAATTGAAATGCAAATGTAAACAAACCATTTATAATAGCCTTTTCAAATTTAGCAACTTACTCACTGATTAAATGTGTTCAAAAGTCAACAGTGGCACACTTCAGACTCCAAAGATAGAAAAGAGCAATTCCCAAGAACACTTCTGGTGCACTCAAATGACCATTTTCATTCTTTTCTGTCGGTGACTGGCACAAAGTGACCTCGGACGTGGTTGAGAGAATAAACAAGAACGTCGTCTTTATGTGAAAACACCACGTTTAGCCGTAAATGAAGACGAGTGAGAGACAGCTGAGTGTAGCTGACCTTACAGCCCCCAAACCTGGATTTATTCAATTTGAACATGTACATTTAAGTTACAAGCACAGAAATTCTTAAATGAATGGAACTATATAGCTGTATGTATTTTCCTAACGGTTTTATTAGTGGTTACCGACTATAAACAACATTAAACCTTTACAGCCTGAAAGTCATGAGACGTGGATCCGTCTCACGCTGTCAGTCCCGTGATCAAAAACTCACATCAGCTTCAGAAAACCAACAGCCCTCATTTCTCAAACACCCTTAAAGGCTTAAAAAAAATAAAAATAAAAAAAAAAACTTAAAAAAGAATAAATAAAACCTCCATAGAAATTCAGTACGATCCAAGTGACGTAAGACATACAAACGACATCTAAATGAGCAATAATTTAAACAGCAGACTACGTGGGACTCATCTGTCGAAACATTTCACACCTTTTCCTTATTTACATATCATGTACAAAACGCATGCCTTAATTAACTAGTGTGGTGACAGACACCAAAAGGAAGGCTTGGAGCAGTGAAATCTGCACGTCCTATATGAGATACATGATCTAACAGAGACAATATGCGTTCTGTGCTGCAGTTTCAAAGAACTGGCCTCCACTCTGTGCCTCCATGAGGAGCCTACGCATCTTCCACATGTTAGGTAGCCTATTTAGTCACATATTTGATCCAAAATCCACCAAAAGATTATTATGAAAATAAAATACTGCAAGAAAAAATGAATATGCTGTTTAATATGACAAAGCAAAACGTCCTTTAATATTACGGAATTCCAGTGGTTTTCCCATGCGCAGCGCAGATAGGTATATATTTACATCTTGGAAATGAGCGTAAACACTTTCCGCACAGACTGATTATAAGCTACGACAAAGATGGCATTTAAACATACTGAGTTTGAAGGGAGGGTGGTGAAGGAAGGTGGCCGTTAAAATCGATACCCAAACCAGAGCGCTGCTTCCCGGGTCTGCTTTGACACGCTGCTGCTCTTACAGCAGTCGTGCACGCCGTTCTAAAAAGCAGCACATAAGTGTGATAGAAATCTCAGGTGTGTGTCTCGTGTTAGGTTGCAGCCTCTGCCCGTCCTGTCCCACACATGCCACTGCTTGACCCTGATTATTTGATCCACCTGCATGTAGCAAACTGGGGCTGTGCTTCCTGCAGGCACAAGCCCATTGCTTCTCTAATATGGTTTTTTTTTGCTCAGCACATATTAAGCTCAAGACTGAGGCCCGGACAACTAAAACCCGGCAACATTGATCTGCATTATTTGTTGAAAAGCCACCATCCAGCATGTACAACACAAAGAGCGGGGCAGTGTGGAGAAAACCCCACCACCTCACACCGAATGTATCGAGTATACGAACAGCTTTGTCTTCCACTCCACCAAATCATTTGCCTCCCATGGTCAGAATCGAGACTCAGGCTGCTTGTCTCACCAGTAAACTGGCACAATCAGCTGTGTTTTCACTGCCAGGCAGTAATGGAAGTGCCATAGAGTCACCAGGGTGTCTGCTGTGCTCATGCTGATGTCGGTGTGTGTTGTGAATATTCTAATATTTAACTCTGACGAATGCATATATGCAAATTGAAAAAGAGCACATTGTATATACAGTGTAGAACAGTGAGTGACAGAGCACTATAATGAGTTTTTAGCCTATGAGAGTATTTCAAAACATTAAAGTGACACCGTAAAGTCAGGAAACCCTACCGGGGACACTGCACTATTGGACAGTTTATGGGGTGCTACAGCATGTAATAATGAGACGCTCAGGTTAATAGGGTTAGTTTTGTCTAGACGCAGATGAAACTTACTTACTTATCTGAAATAGTATTATGTAAAGCTGAGATAAATGTTCATGGTATCAGTGGTCGCTGTAGCTGGTGCGTGGACTCCACCGTGTCAGCGCGTTAACTGTGACCTCACGCATCTCTCAATAACATGGAGTGCTTCTGCCGTCAAACTACGAGCCTCAGTCTGACGCCCCGATGGCGGCCCCCTGAGGCTGCGCTTTCACTACAGCCCACAATTTGGAAGAGGACAAAACACACAAGACCAACGTTGCTATTCTTAGAGCCTCGCAGAAGAGTGGCTGAAAGAAAACGCACCATTCGTCCTGAGGCCATAGAAGCGTTCAAATCAAAAGGGTTCATGAACATTTCTGGGCACCTTTCATGGCAATCTGCCGGTGAAATGAACGGCTGTCGTGCACGCAATGATGATATTTTGGCCCGAGGTTGGCGGTATGAACGTGCTCCGTCAATCATCACAACCTGACCGTTGGAGTTTGATCTTTCTCGTGTCTAGGTTAGAACATTTGGAGATGCTAAAGTCGAGGCTGAAACAAGGAACCGAAGCTTTTTGAAACATTAGGATTCATCCTCTTGGAAACGTGGATATTCATGGGAAACGTCATGGAAACCCTGCCATTAGTTCTCCAGTTGCCATGTCAGAGACCACGGCGTGGGCGGAGACCCGTGACCTTACGCCGCTGGTAGGGAAAAGGTCAGGTCGGCGGGGGGGACCGCGAACATCCACAAGCTAACGACTGGTCCGCAGTGGAGTGACAGCTCGCACCAATGAACCCTGAACGAGAACCCGCTGAACGTGGTCGCTGGCAAGTGAAAACAACACACTGAATCCACCCACTTCCCAAACATTCAGATGATCTGAGCGCTTTCTGACATGGCAGTGGACTCGGGTAGGCAGGTCTGTCCGTCCGTCCGTGCACCTTGCAGCGAACACTTCTGGGACAAACACTTGAGCAGCGTCCTCCAGATGTCCCACATGACAACATTAACACATTACGTCAGACAGTCACCTGCCCGTCAGCTTGTTGAGTCGTGATTGGATGGTGGGATGACAGGTGTGCCTCTGCTGTACAGTTTGGAGACAGTGACAGTGTCTTCTCTCTCCTTAACACGTTTCGTTCCATCTGCCTCATCTCCTTTAAAGGCCATCTCGCGCTCATTCTCTTCTTCTTTCACAGTTCTTTGTGTTTCTCTCTCCTCCGCTTGTGTGTGTGCGTGTGTGTGTCGGTCTCGCAGGTCAGAGGTCAGCCCTCATCAGGCTCAGCAGCCTCCTGCGCTCTGCAGCTTTTCATAGATGAGATGAGGTGGAGAAACACAGCTTCAGGGTGTATGGGTTGGACCCATCTGAAACCACACACACACACACACACATTGACATACGTAGTAGCGGTTGTGCCTGGAGGAGGTAAGATGTCAATCACCGTCGTAGAGAGTAAACTACGACGTGCTTTTTTAAAGTGTAAACTGGATATACTTCTATTCTACTCTCATCTGGACGGAGCGGACATTGAGTACATGAATGCTTGTAGGACAGGAGGTGCCTTACTGGGTATCCTGATCTGGTAGTGGTTGAGAACGGTGAGGACCTCCACAGCCTCCGTCTTACTGTCAAACTCCAACAAGCCAGAGATGGTCTTGGAGGAGGCTGAGGGAGAGACGCAGAAGAGAGGAGACGTGAAGACAGCAGGGGAGAAGAGAAGCGCGTGATATGTAGTTAATACCATTATTTCACTTTCAAATTCGCCAGTTCACACAGAGACGGAAAAGAATGGGTCTCTCCGCAGACTGACTCCAAAAGGAGAACGTGTGCTTTATAAACGTGACGAACGAGAACCTAATGAAGAGTTACACACTGACGTTCTACTTACGTTTGGCATCAAACATCTTGAACTTGACGAAGCCAGGCACGTCATGCTCCGTGCACAGCTGTCAAAACACACACACACACACACACACAGAGAGAGCAGTAAAGCTGCCTGATCCGGAGGTGGGTTGCAACACAGACAAGCCTTCATCTGTCCCCAGCAGCACATTTAGACAGTGCTCCTCCCTGCATCATGAGGTCCCTGATATCAGTCAGGAGTATTAGGATTACGAACCTGCAGGAACAGGTCTATCAGGACGATCCTGCAAATCATTCTGAATAATAAACCTCGTTTACCTGCGTACGTGCAATGTCGTGTAGCTCATGTAAGACGTACGTTATCACATTGTCGAAGGTGCTTTTCCAACACACGTTTAATAAACTATGCACTTGTTCTGCCATATTTGTCTTGCACAGTGGCTCAGAGATTAGCGCCGTCGCCTCACAACAATAAGATCGGGAGCTTGACTCAGCGGGATGGATTTAATGTAAGAAACAACGTATCCATACTTTTTATACATACACACATATTTTATATTTGACAAATATCTGTTCAACTATATTAGACACTTATGACACGGGCCATATTTGCTGTATTGAGAAATAGAGGTACATAGATGTGATTTATGTGTTTTGGATGTTGGTGAGAGACACACAGTGACATGAATACATTACAAACGGGAGTCAGCGAGATTACTGTGAGAGGTTTTTGTGGTGGAATAAAAAGATCTTTTGTTTGTGGAGAATTAGGGACTGGACACATGAATGAATAGATTCTTAACAACGCTCGAGTTTTGTTTGAGAGAGCTGTCAGGAACCCGACAGCCTTTATTCCAACACACTGCAAAGCCTAAGAAAGTTGACTGCGATTCACTCCTGCCAAAGAGACAGAGGGAGAGGGTTGTATTTTAGACTAAAACAGGACATTTAGCAGACAGAAGTACCTCACCCTCAGCAGATGGTCCTGTGATATGCACGGAGGTACGTTGTAGTAGTGGAGCACTGCAGATGGAGGCTGGATGATATTCTTGGAGGCCTGTCCTGCGCTGCTGAAGCGGTTGTTCCTGGTCATGGCAAAGTCCTTATAGCTACTGCTGCCATCCTCTAACTCAAACACCTGACTGGGGATCACTGCATGCTGCTTGGACACACTGCACACAACACAACACAACACAACGCATGTGCAACGTGTCAATCTGCTTTGCAAAAAACAGCTCAAATACTACAAAGACATCGACAACATGTCACAAATCAGCTTTGTATGCAGTCGTGACGTCACTTCTCATTCAAAGCAGCATTATTCACTGTTGAGACTGTGAACTGTGGAGCGCCCCCCAGAGGACATGACCAGCGGCCTCACTTACTAAAGCACTCCAACAAAACGAGGAAGGTTTCTGCAAGCTCATGCATACTGATGAGGCATTATTCATGACTGAAGTCTTATTAATGAAAACAGTGTGTTAGCCTCCAGACATCTGCAGTGGGAACTGGCCTTCTCCATCATTCTATTGTTTTCTTTGTGACTGTTTATATGGCTCATATATTAAAATGTTTAAACGACAGTGACCTCAAATGGGCCTTATTTATTTATGGATCTGCGAAACACACTGAGTCCAAGTGTAACGTGTTAAAGTGACAGAACTTGTTTTCGTCATGGTCCCAATCATTATCAGGTCCTTTATCAAGGGCAACAGGCTAACTTTGTCTGACTCCAGGAGTCGCTGCTTTTCTCTGTGTCATAACACAGTCAGTTGAATATTGGTGGCTTTTGGGCTGCTGGTCAGAGGGAAGATCCGAAGACGTCCCCCTGGTCTCTGGGAACTTGTTGACACCATCTGCTGTCTGTGACCTGGCCTTTGCATTTCGCCAGAGAACCAGTACTCTCCTCTCTACTTCTAACACTGATTTAGATAGGTGGGACAACGACACACAAGGAAATGAAACTTCAGAAATAACACAAAAACGTGTGTGTGTGTGCTTGTGTATTGATCTACTTCTCACCAGACGTTGAGTCTCTTGCCAAACACCTTGATGCTGTTGAGGTGTGTGATGGCTCTGTCCACAGCATACTCATCTCCCATCTCAACCAACGCGGTACCAGGAACACTCTTCATAAACTTTACCTACACACACACACACAGTTAATAATAAGAATTAACAGACATTCTGATATTAAAGCCCTGTATAATCAGTATACGTGTGGGACATTGTATCTTTTTATTAGACATGCGTAGATTATGACTAGAGGAAGACAAAGGGAACTGGTTTAAAAAAGTGGGAGAATAATACTGAGGAGGACAGCGAGCAGACGACATCAGTCCGGCGGACGGCAGAATAGATGACTATTGGGTGCTTTACGAGGGAGAAACGTGCAGCTACGACACAGCGGCGAGAGGATTTCAAGTGACGGACGTGAAGCAGCGGCGAACTGGGTGGAGGGGATTAAAGGCCTGACCTGGCAAACGAGCCCAGCAAAGACGGGCCATGGTCCATCGGAAGCCAGATGGGGTTTTAAACAGACACTGCGAGCCTTCAGGAGAAGCCCGGACAGTGTATAAGTGAGGTGGGACACAGGACTTTAAAGGTGTAAAGCCACAACTCAGAAAACAGAAAACGACAATTAGTCCAGTGTAAGTCATTTTACGTCTGACTAATGAGAAGACAGCAAGGCTGTGGAGGCTGAACTCGAATGTACTGACAGCACACAGAGGGAGGAAATGATAGAGGAAACCCAGACGTATAGATGAAAATGATAATGGCGAGCTGTCCCCACCCGTGTTGTGGCTCGCGTGCACAGCTGGCCGGTAACCAAACAATCAGATTAAAAAGAGATAAGTGCTGAAGAAACTCAGGACTTTACTATCAGATTTAAACGGTTAGAAGGAGAACATAAAGATCATTTGGATCCGAAAATGAGTTATGAAATTAAGGAGAAAAAAGACAGCTAACTGATATGCATGATATCCAGAAGTGCTTTGAAACGTGTTATAAAAAAGGATATTAACCCAGCAAGTGGGTAATAAAGTCCCGATGGATTTATTTACCAAGAGCAACAGAGGAACAAACTAAAGGCTACCACGTCCGCGGGTACGGCTCAGAGCGGTGGAATCATTGATCCCTCTGCTGTGAGGACACTTCGCTGGGCGCTGAAGGCGGGAGGAATCCATACTCGTTCCAAAGGAGGGGAAAGGAGCACGTGGAATGTTCTAGTTACAGACCTGTAAGTGTCCCTAATCAACATTACAGACTGTTTACTGCTAGTTTAGCCAGACATAAAGAAAGGATTCTGCCAGAAGGCATTCATTTAGACCGGACAGAGCTGGACAGACGACATCCGACGCACACTGCGAGTACGGACTGAATATTGGAAGATGGAGTCTAACTCAGCGGTGGTGGTTAAAATGAATATACTGCCAAGGTTATTGGGTAGACTCTGCCAGGGGAGATAACAGACAAAGACTCGTGGAGTGGGATAAAAGGATTTCGAGGTATATTTGGCAAGGACAGAGACTGAGGACCGGATATGGAACCTTGCAGTTGGCGAGCGCTCCCTTGTTTAAAGAGCTACTATCACGCCACACAAAGGAAAACCCTGTTGAATCTGTGCAATCCCTCCTACTCAGCAAGACGGGAGGACATGGAGGGTAGTACAACAGATGGTGCTCCCATACAGGCTATAATACGTGAAAATAAACTAGGACAACGCCTCAGAGAGGAGATGAAGCCCTGGGTGGGCGGCTCGCTTAAGCTTTGCATTGGAATATACACCCACACACACACACACACACACACACCTACCTTCTCAATGTTGCCATAGAGGCAGAAGAGGTTGAAGATGCGGGTGCAGTTCATCTTGGATGGATGGAGGCCGCTCACCATGGCGACAGAGCTGGGGGCATGGCCAGAGTATGAGGAGGATGACTGGGGTAGAGGGTAGGACACCATGTCTGGAACGTCCACCGAGGTGAGCTTGTACCTGCTGTTGCCAGGCAGTGGCAGCAGGGGGCAGGGGGCACCTGAGGAGGCAGAGATTCTCAGTTCACTCAGCTCAACCGAGTGTACTGAAACGAACGTCGTAGACATAGACAAGAGACTGCCTGCGGCTATGGTGATGGGGAGACGTGGCTGTGCTGGCTTCAGCAGGGTTCCCACGATTTGCAAGAAATCCTTTTACCGGGAACCTGACCTGCACCGAAGTTACACGTGGTGAGTATGATAGGACGCAACACATGTTCACTGTGGCCGTTTACACTTTGGAACATCACTAATAGGATACGTTCTGCACGTGCGTTACCGTCAGTCCACAAACTGATCTGGACGCACACTTTATCATCCGGTCTTTCACAGGTAGTCGAACTGTAACATGTGTAACATACGTTTCATTACTGCTACTCAGTGAGTTTGTGATGTGTGTCTCGGTATCGCAGGCCTACATATTGCCTGTCAGTCCTTCTCTCGCACCAAACTACAGCACCCATACAGCCAACGGATGACATCATACCCCCTACAAGGACACCTTCACCGACCAAGAGCAGCCGCGGGGCTTGACTAGCCTATGAGCCACTCAGGCAGCTTTATCCTAGAAGACATTGGCCAGTGTTATAATGCACATGCCTGCAATACCGTAAATATCGGTTTCACCTTTTTGCTATTACTAAACTAAGTTTAAACCTTCTTAATGGATCAAATATGTTATCTCACACTAGCAACCAATGCTGCAAAATTGATAGGAAACTTAACTAAACGTTGAATATTCCAGATTTAGTATGGAAGATTTAAAATGCCTGATTAAAAACAAATACAACACAGTGTCATGTGTATTTCCTTTTTATGCTTGCATTTACTGTCACAATTAAATGAAGAACATACCTGTATGTTTAAAGGAAATGTTTGTGTCTGAATGAATTGTTTTTCATTTGTCCAAATCAAATCCCACCACAGAAAACACTGCATTCCGGCGGTGTTTCAGAAGGTGCAAGGGAGGATTTTCCTTTGTGAGATGCCAACAGGAAAAGTGACACGTGCGCGTGTACATGCATGTTATGTTATGTGTGTTACATGTTTGAAGGATCATGAGCACGTGTGTTGACGTGTGTGTGGCGTGGTAGGGGCATTTCAAGCACCACTACCAGACAAAGTGTATGTCTATGTGTTGGTGTGTAGGTTAGGGTTAGGCACTTAGTTGGGATGGTTAAGGTTAGGGTAAGGGGCTGGGGAATGCATTATGTCAATGAGAGTCCTCACAAGTATAGAAGAACAAGGTTGTGTGGGTGTGTGGGTGTGTGTGAGTGTGTGGAGGAGAGTTTCACGTTTCACCTCTGAGGTATGTGGACTGTAGATGAAGTAGCAGCCTTGCGGAAGGCAGCAGATTCGGTAACCAGTGTAATTCTAAGTGTGTGTGTGTGTGTGTGTCTTACCATAGCCGTTATCACTGTAGGATGATGGGTGTTCTCCTAAAATGGCCTGCCTCTGCCTGCCCTTTCCACGGTCTGAAACACACACACACACACACACACACACACACACACATTATTAGATTGTGTGCAGGGCTCACAGTAATTTACTTAGAAACAATGGGCTTCTTTCTTCCGAATGCTACACAGTACAATTGAAAAAGGCATTTAATCAGTATGTGAAACTGCCTCTTTAGAGGGCTGTTAGTCTGAGACAAAATTAACTCTTGGGGCTGGATGATTACAACGGACAGTTTGAGTAATAACTTTACTGTCCACCTTCGTTTTCTCTAACCTGGGGGTATGTTATCAACCAGTCTGACTGCTTGTGTTTCTTGACCCATTTGTGGACCTACTGGTGGACCTTCTGTAGCTTTAGCGATGTTGATGTGTTCCCAGATCTCAGCAATTAACTTGGTCATTACAATGTCAATTTTGTTGACAGAAATGGTACACAAAACAACAGAAATAAGCCACGAGGTTACACTACAGTAGCATAATGCCACAAGATCATGTTTGAGGTGGAGCCTTGAAGGGGCTCTATAACATGGAAACAGGAAAACTAATGGACCATTCCTATAAGCAACCCGTGTTACCAGCCTATTAGCCGTAATCCCATTATTGTGTGATCTTTGCCAGGGGTTTGAGCACACAGCGCAGTCACTTTGGCAAGAAGTTCAAGGTGCATTAACAGCACAGCTGGAAAGTCCTTGCCCTTGAACAACATGCAAAAAAAACAGGAATCGAAAGGGAAATCCCCGTTTCGCCCAACTTGGGTCCTTCCTGATTTTGTCTATCACGTCTACCCATCCCGACCGCCATTTTCAGACATCGCCTTGGCAACAGGCTAAACTCCAGCTCCTCCTGGGGATCCAAATACATTCCCAGGCCAGATGGGATCTGTAATCCCTCCAGCATGTTCTGGATCAGTCCCGGGGTCTCCTCCCAGATCCACATGAAAATGTCTGGAGGGAGGCATTCTAATCAGATGCCAGAACCACTTCAACTGGCTTCTTTTGAAGCAAAGGAGCAGCAGTTCTACTTGGAGTTAATGTCTGCGCTCCTCACCCTGTCTCTGAGGTTGAGCCCAGCGACGGGAACCCAGTTTCCTCCGCTTGCTTCCACAATGTCATTCATTTGGTCACCACCCACAGCTCACGACCAGTGAGGGTTAGTAAATTGAGAGCTTTGCCTTCAGGCTCAGCTCTCTTAACACAACGGCCCAGTGCAACACCCACATGACTGCTGAAGTCCACCTGTTGGTCTTGTGTTCCATCTTACCCTCACTTGTGAGCAAGAACCCTGACATACATCGCAAAACATAAATCAAACTGCAAAAAGACACGTAATGTGGAAGTCAGTGGTGAAAGTGAGTGGAGGTGTGGTAAATGTGGTGTGTTATGAAGTGACTGGGAGCTTTGGGCCCAGGTGCCCAGGCCCCAGTCAGCCCAAGTGAATGGCCCCGCCGACCAATTACCTATACCTGCAAGAAACAAGGCCCAAGCAAACAGGCCAGAGGGCATTCAAAACCACCAGCACAGTTAGGGTCACAGGTCAGTGAAGCCAACACCTGCAAAAAGCAGAGATGCAATTCTGAGGCCACCATACTGGAAACAGAACAAGGCCCAATCCTGGCCGAGCCCAGCGGCCCAGTGTTGCTCTCGCCTAGCTAATAGCTGAGATCTGAGACACAAAAACGTGCCCCTTCTTTGGCTCAAATCTCTGCCACACAGAATCCCAAACATAGAGCCCCTGGAGTGCACCAAATCCTAACCATTTTAAACATCACCCAAGTATATTGAAATAGGGATGGACAGCAAGGAGTGGTTGAGACGTTTTTATGGGTGTTTTCAGAATCTGAAAATGTGTCTGAAAGCATTAGAATGAGTCCAGCTGACCACAGCCTGTGTTCTCCGTGGTGGAGCAAATGACATTTTTCAGCCACTGTTGAAGCCAACAGGGGGCATTTTGTTCTACATTTTGTTCTTTGGCATATTTTGGTTAAATAAATAAAAAAAAACCAACAGAGATGGCCTCATTTAATAACTCATAATGTGCACGATAGCTCAAGAAAAAGACTTTTAAACAGCCTGTCTCTATGCGGTCACCTCTAATTCAGAGATCAGAGTGGATATTTTCCAAAGGAGAGTGAGGCAGGAAAGGTCAGGTAGAAGGGCAGCTGCTGCATTCACAGACACTCTCCACTCCTTCTACAAACTACTACAGATATGTACTTGTTTTGTCATTTTCTGTGTGTTGAAAGTATGAGAGTTGATTCAAATTGCATTCATTTCTTTAAACCCCACGCATGAGCAGTGATTCTACACCCCAGAAAAAGAAAACCTCAGTACACTCTATGGTAATGTTGGAGGTGAGTAAGTAAGAAATAAACAGCTTTAAGGTGGTTTTATTCAGAGAGGCAGGTATAATGATACAGAAAGGGTCATGTGAGCAGAGATATGAAAGAGACAGTACCTGTGAGGCATCAAGCTTTCTCTTTTTTCTCCCTCAGCACGAAAGAACATCAACCTGCATTACATTATCATCATAATGATAAAAACATCACCATCATCACTGTGTCTCATCCACAATGCAGTGAAAGCATTACAAACTGCAGTATATGCTACATACAAGCTATACACTACATTGGAGGCACATTGAAATGACACTGACTTTTTTTTTTTTTTCCCCAAGAGCCCGAGTCAGCTGGTAGGAAGAGAGCGACGTATCCCTCCCCTCGCACAGGTTAACAGGTCAGCAGTTATGTGGCAGAGTGCTGTTGCATTGCTGTGCTGTGTCCTGAAGACAGGCGCACACGCAACCACTTAGAGGAGAGATGCCACAGCAGTGAAAAGTGAGACGGCCTGGAGGTAACTCAGCGAGCTGGACGGCCATCCACACTGACCTTCACCACATGCTCAGCCAACCTGGCGAGTCACAGAGGCAGCTGAGCTGAGCTACTGCGTGCATCTGCTAGTTACTGACACCAAGACCAGCTCCTTCATTTGATGTGACCATTTGAGCTTCACTGCAATGAACTGTAGGACCAACTGCGACAGAACCCTGACATTAAATGCTTCAACTCTTCAATTATACAGTCATAGCGTTTTATAAAGATACAAAAGTGATGTCCACTTGCCTCAACTAGGAAAGCAAGCTAGATAGAAATGGCGCTACTGTATTCATCAGGTAGGGTTATTTGAGCTGGTTCTGAACAACATCATTGAATTCACCTAGACCATGAGACTTCGCTCCTCCCTGAATATGGGGACCTTCAACTCAAGTCCCTGTGTTTCGGAGATATTCAGGAATCTTAAATATCCAAGAAAGACTTTTGAATGAGCTACTGTGTGTTTACAAGTGACTGATCGGACACAAGTAACTAGATCGAAGTATAAATACGGTACCATCTCTAACAGAGGCAACCAATCAGACATCTGCAAAACAACTTCCAGTTACGTTGAGGTTAAATTAACAGCTGATTCTTACCAACACTAATAAGTCCTTTATGTTCTGCTGATTAATGCCTGTAGCCATTTGCATTGCGTCTGCAATCTCTAATTTACACACAGCGTGGGTGTCTTCAGTAATTACTGAAATGTTCACACACAGCAAGGATCTATCAGTAACTGACCTCCTCTGCTTTACGCTGGTGAGCTGTTCCTCACGCATTCCACATTTATACAACGAGATCATTTGGAGTATAGCTGGTGTATTCAGTATGAGCCCCGAGCCCATCAACAATCCGCCCTGGGATGACAACTAGGCTCGGGTCAGCACTGCTGTCTAGTTTCAAAGGCTAGAACTGAAATAATCAGACATCGGTCTTAACTTTATCAAGACAAGCTAAAAATGTACGTGGTTGTTCACCACATTCATACAAAGTTTGCTTTCCAAAAAGGGTTGCACTCTTTGTCTACTGGTTCATCCAAGCCCCTATGTCGTTCTGAAAAGTAATAGGATGAACTCAATGACCATTTATGCCAGAGGGTCAACCTCATTTTTGATGGTAGCCATTGCTTTGTTAGCCAAACTCCACCACACAAGTGCTGGTTCTGGTTACTGCCATCTTTAGTTTTGTCCCAGTTGCAAACTTAATACTAATTCTAACCATGTGTTCAGTCTGTAATTAGTTCACACTGGACAAATGCAGTGCAGACAAAACTAACTAGCCTATATTTCCAAAGGCCAGTAGAGCATGCAGACTACAGTCAGTAAATGATTGACATCTGTTAATGCACACCATGTACAAGAATCCATTTGTTGTATCCTCACTGCCAACAGAGTGTACACTTTGTAGTATGGATCTAGGACACCGAGTTGTTTTGCCTTTAGCGGAGGATGACAGCAACCCAACTGTGTGGTGTTTTAAAGGATTTTGTCTTGACCAGAAACATTTTAGTCATAAATTAGACCATCTTTTTAGATTTCATTTTGTAGTTTTTTTACTTTTCTTGTTTGTATATTGAGAGAATCATGTGACCTCCCACAAAAAGTGTTTAATGAACCACAAAAACAAATCAAAGCAAGTTGACAGTAAAGGGAAGAACAGAAAAATGAAGAGGAGCTGCTTTGAGAGAGAAAAAGGGAATGAAGTTGGGGTACGCAAAGGGAGGAGAACAAGGACGTAGGTTGAACAGCAACCAGAAAAAAAAAAGAGAAGGATGGTGTAGAAAAAACGGCACTAAGGTGAATAAAATAATAAGGGGAAGGAGAGAATCGACGAGAGGACGTGGATGGAGGAATGATTGTTGAGGAGTAGGAGGGAGAGGTACGTTGGAGGAAAGGTTAAGAAGGACATGACAGGAGGAAGAGGATTAGCAGAAAGAAGATGATGAGAACGCAAAAGATGAAGAGGTAGCAGCAGCATAAGAAGGTAAGCAGAGGGGTGGAGGTGGACGGAAAGGTAGAGGAGCTGAAAGGGGAAGAGGAAGATGGAGAGGGGAAGAGCAACATTATCCTCTACACTGTAAGTGTCATGTGTGACGGCAAACAGGGAGAGGGAAAGGACCCAAACGCAGACAGCTTGATGGAGGACGGTGACTTGAATGGCTTATTCACTGACTTACAGGCAGGCAGGTGACAAGCAGGTAACAGGTAGGCATAAATCCAAAACTGAACAGGCAGACAGAACCAACACAGATACGATGACGAGCCGACCAAGAACAAAGGAAACCCAAAACTTCAATACACTCAGGTAGGGCAGCATGACAAGACACAGGTGAACACAAGGACACAGGTGGAAACAATCAGGGAACTCAAAGAGACATGAGGGAACAGACAAATTACAAAATAAAACAGGAACTAAACCCAAAAACCCTGACAGTAAGTAAGTTTACATGAACATCTTAGCCAACAGTATAAAAACATGACCATTAGATGTAATTATAGATCTAAATTCATAGTACAAAATGAAGTGCCTTTATAAAAATCTTCCAATGGAAGGGAACATGTAGAGTTTGAAATGTGAGTTTAAAAAGTACTGCCTAACAAATTTAAGATAAGATAACTGATAACTTTATTCATCCCGAGGGAAATTGCAGTTCATCGTTAAAAATGATAGTCCACAATCTTTGCAGGCTCAGTTAAAACAGCCACATTGTGTTTGTCCTCATTTACTAAAGGACCACACCAGATTTTGTTGTCTTTGGGCTCATACAATGTGCAATTTATGGTTCTTCCGTTTAGAGGTGCAAAGTATGGGAGGGGGAATGGACATTTATATAAATTGCCACTGAACCTGATGAATCACAGCACACTGACCAGTGCGGCAGAGGAAACTGTGTCTGGTAGAAGCCGGTGGGAAATCTCAGACACAGCGAGAGAGAAAAGGTGACTGCTGAGACAACTTTGTAGTCCAGACAATGAAAACCCTTCAGTAAGTGCAGTAAAGATCACAAGGTCACTTTAGTGGAGCTCTTCATTCAGCACTACCAGACAAGACTAAAGATGAAATACTGCAGCCTGTTATTTTTTACATGGCTGCTTGAATATGTATTGTTCTGACTTTTAAAGGCTCACAGCAAGTCTAGCGATCACAACATCGGGGGTCCTTTTTATTTTGAATCGCTGATCCTTTTATTGAGTATCAGGCTAATGAATGAATTATTGCCTCACACAGTGTTCCTCTTGTGCAAGAATTGCACGCTTGCAGTTCCAAAAGTGTCTTCACCTTTGCGTGAAGCATAAATCTGGCTTTTGTAAATATCCCCGAAGCGTCTCACTTGGAGAGAATATACGTGACCAGTGATTCCCATTACAACTCAAAGACAATGTTCAGTCATGACTTGATCCTGTCTGTGCCCTTGCAATGTGCCTCCATTGAAAACATCTAACACTGTAGCTATGCATTTATTTAGAGAATATTTAATCTATAACAGAGTTGGGACCAGTTCACGATGCAATCAATCAGTTCATGAATCATTTTGAAACCACCCAATCTAAGGCTGCATTAGTGAGCCCGACAGGCTCCAATGTTCGTTACACACCCCACCCACAACATCCCGTCCTTGAAGGTTCCCTGGCCTCTAGTAGCGCTTTGGAGCCTGTTTTTTCTACGAGTGGGTCCACGTTTTGGACCCACGTGATGCAATGAACAGTCACACCACTGGCGTGATTGTTAGAGATATCTTGGTCCGGACCAGTGATGGTTGGAAACAGACAGAGCATCATCTCCATTCTCCGTCCTTGGCCTCACAGCTAACGAGACAAAAATGTGTCTTCATTATTTAACAGCAGTTTTTAAATAGTTCGACTATAAAGAATCTTTGGATGTCACATATTTTCATCAATGTTGTCTGAAAGTTAATGATTTCCTGAACTGATTGAATGAACTGAGCCCAACTTTAATCTCATCACACAATTTAAGACTTTTCAGAAAGAATCCTCAGTTACACACCACATAGAGTACAAAGAATGCAGGATTTACGGTACTTCACTGTACACAGGACCGTGCATAGATTACATTGATTGCCATTGGTCATATTACAGTAGGTTGTTTGGCTTAGTTTTAAACAAGACACTGTTACTTTCCAATGAGTCTTTATATCAAAACTATACCAATCAACATTCTAAGGGCTACATTATGTGAAACGCACATCCTCACACGTGTCTAGGGTAATCAGGGGATTCAGATTAGGGGTGTCACGATATACTGGTTTTTACCATCATCACAGTATTTACAAGACGTATAAAGAATAGCATTGGGTCATTTAGTCAAACAGTACAGTTACTTTTCAAATTTGTGTTTAATTTTTCTCAAAAATCGATCCTTCACTGAAAGTGAATGTGGAGTCAGAGGAAACCCTCTATCCTCACAACGATCCTCTGCAGCCATGATCCTGCTGCATTCTGACTGGGAGGTTTTCTTTCTCTCATTACTGCATTCATCCAGTTTGTATTACATTAGCTTAGCCTTCCATAAAATATCAAAGTGATAAACACAAGAGGGACTTATATGGGCCAGGTTTTATTGATGGAGTATGGTGAAATTAGATTTTTTTGGTTTGCACTGATGTAGCCTTGCTTTCAAGATTATTGTTTAATTCAATGTTACATGTTTTATGCCTAAGGACCATGCTGGAAAAGGATTGTTGGATTTGTGCGTTTTGTAGATTCATAATTAAATCAAATGACATCATTGTACTGTATTATATTTACTGAATAGCAAAGCTACAGCTGCTTTATCATTAACAGGGGGGCTCACACACACACACACAACCTGGTACATCTATACTTGTGAGGAATTTCATTGACATAATGCATTCACCAGCCCCTTACCCTAACCTTAACCATCACAACTAAGTGCCTAACCCCAATCCCAAACCTAAACCTAATTCTAACCCTAAAATCAAGTCTGAACCCTCAAACAGCCCTTCGAAGGTCTTTTGAACAGTGAGGACCGGACAAAATGTCCTCACTTTCCAAAAATGAGGTCTAAAATGCAAATTGGTCCTCACAAAGATGGCTGTACAAGTGCACACAAACACACACACTCATGCATGCTGGGAAGTTAACACATGCATACACACACCGCCTCCACACTCTCTGTCTCCCAAGTCCAAGTCTACATTTATATTGCAGTTTTTCTGCAGTGTTTTCTGTGTTTGCACAAAAGAGGATGTCCTTTTGAATTTGGCAATGAAATGCTAAATAAAGTGTGAAATATTGATTTTCACTATTATTTTATGATGGTTCTTAATAATGTTATTTGTAGGATGGAGATGTTCTCACTATTGTGACGTTTGATGCCACAATAAAGGTCTAATAAAAATCGTGACAGCCCTAATTCAGATGGAGTAAAGTTACAGAGAGCAGAGATTAGGCCAGACTTTTATACTTTAGACTCGTATAGCCATCTGGTCCACAATGTTGAGCGTTTAAGCAGAAACCATCAGATTTTGCAGTGAAAACAAATCAAAAAACGCAGTTTAGTGCATTTTCACTTGTTTGCTGGAAGACCTGCGCGATCGTCATTAAAGAACTGGTGAGAGTCAAACATAGAATCTAGAGGCCCCGAAGAGCTTAACGCACTGTGTGGACCAGACATCCGGCTATGCGAGACTACTTCTCCAGACGGAGGAGAACAGTGTCGTAGCTAGACAGCAGGAAGTGCTACTGAGGTGTTGCAGACGGAGGAGGGCTGAGGCCTTCTGGGCATGTTGAAGCAGCAGCTGCATGGTGGTCAGCAGGACTGAGATCCATCTCTCTCTCTCTCTCTCTCTCTCTCTCTCTCTCTCTCTCTTTGCTGGATTGTAGAAGGTGAAGATGGAAGAAAGCTGCTATGCATGGTCAGCCTGACGTCCATCCCTCTTTCTCTGTTCTCTCTCTCTCCCTCAATGTTTCTGTCTCTCCCTCCTCATGGTAAGCAGAGGTGCAGGCTTGTGAGAGGCCGGTGATTGGCTGGTGTGAGAGTGTTTTGATTGGAGATGGAGAGACGGGAGGCGGAGGAGTCTTGGTGTGATGGAGGTCTACGGTCCAAACTGTTTATGGCTACACTCTTGATCCACAGACAGATACTGACCCATAATGACTGAAGATCTGGACACGGTTTCACAAATTACTGTGAAAACTAAGACCACTTTCATCTAACGGTGTGACGTGAATCAAGGATGGCTGCAGCGGAGGGAAACGCGCCACTTCAGAGAATTCAGGCTAAAAAGAGAGTCCTGTAAACAAGTAGGGTCACCCCTAACGGCCCAGGGGTCATAGCCTGACTTCAGTGTAAAAATATGAAATAGAGACAAAAGAGAAAGAGTGACAGTGTATGCCCTACCTCGTCTGACCAGGTATGGTTTAGTGTAGTCCCAGCTCTCGTTGTCGTTCTTAATCACGTTCAGACGTGTTGGCTGCGACACAAAGATGAAAGAACTAATCAGGATCCAGTTAAATGTATCACAGTTATACATGATCTCCATTCTTGGTCCACTTCTATTCTGTATCTTCATAAATAATATCTCTGCCACTCCACATTGTACAATACTAGTTTTATGCCGATGACAGTTGTATTCAACAGGCTCTAAATGTGGACATTGAAACCTACAGCCTGCTTTTGATACATTTCAAATCTCTCTCATTCAACATAAGATTGTCTGTTGAAAAAAACAAAAGGTATGATATTTTCAAGACCACGGAAGAGAATCCTGCCCAATGCCCATATCCAAACCCTTCAGGATTCTCAAACATTCAATATGTGAACATTTTGAACGCTACTAATATGTAGGTATCTGGCTAGATAAAATACTCACTTTTAAGACCCATGTGGAACACCTGACTACTTTTCACCTGCAAATTGAATATCAAAACTGGTTTTTGCACAGAAACTTCAATGTACCATTCCATCTGTGCTTGTTCACGGTGATATTGTATATACAACACTAACTCTTTTTTTTCTGGCACTTTGTTTTCGTGTGAATGCTGCAAAGTGTAACTGGGGCACTGGAGGACAGAAGAGCGCCAGAATAGTCATATCAGACCGTAAATTAGTCTTTTTATAGTATATTTAATATTCAAGACGACGACATTCTTTCTCTACCAAGGGGCTGCCTTAACTTAACCATAATCACACAAGAGGGAGGGAGGGAGGGAGGGAGAGGGAGAGAGAGAGAGAGAGAGAGAGAGAGAGGGAGAGCTCCACAGGTAAAGAATGTGAGAAATATAAGTAGTCTTCTTTGTCTTGTCAAGCATGAGTGACGGGACGGTTTTCTGGGAACACTTGTCACTGTTAGCAGTGTAGATCCATACATGTCACAATCAGGTGGAAAGTTCCAGAAAGAGTAAGTATTTATTGTGGTGTACCCCAAGGTTCAGTGCTGGGCCCCATTCTTTCTGTCTGTACATGCTGCTATGGCTCTATCACCTGCAACATGGTGTCTGATTCCATCGCTACGCAGATGACACACAGCTTTATATCTGAGCTGCCCCTGATGGTCTGAACCTTGTCCACAATCTTGAACGTTGTGTTTTTGTTATACATGTATTTATGTTATCTGGAAGAGTCCAAACCAGAGAACCTCATGCCACATCTAACTCCACATTACATCTGTGGCAAAAATCTAGGGGAAAATCTTTGATAGTGATTTCATTTTGAAGCACACTAAATGTGGCCTTTTACCACTTAAAGAACATTGTCACAGTCACACTATTTCTCTTGTGGGACAACTGTGAAAAACGTATTCAAGCTGTTGTTTACACTTGTCTTGTTACTTGTTACTGTAATGCAATGTTCACGGGCGTTCCTAAGAAACTACAATTTCACATCAGTGCTGATATGAACCTTACAGAATGAAACCAGGTCTGTGTCTGCTGACGTGTTTTGTGTCTCTTACTCTTGCATATTCAATCTTGAGTGTACAGCAGCCAGCGTAGATGTCAGCTCCGTTCAGAGCAGCTTTGGCCTTCTGAGCACACTGAACGGACTCAAACCTGGAGGAGTGGGGTCAAGGAGAGGACACTGCACATTCCAACGCACAGGTACACACAGCATGTAAAGACACATACGTCCACACCCTCAGTAAGGATACTCCACCATGGCCTGGATTCCATTTCGTTTAAAAATGACGATCCTCAGCACACTGCCGATGGGGTTACACACTGTGTACAGAACATCCTGGACCACAAAAAGGAATGAAAGAAAGAAATTCAACATTCAACACAATGTAAACGTTTCTAATGCTGCATTGTGTCTTAATCTGCATGAAGCGCAGCCTCAGGCCAATGTGCGTTTCATGAGTTCCATAAAGTTATTGCAATAAAAGAGAAATATAACTCCATGCTGATAAATCTTCAGGTCTTTTTGTAGGGATCTGGTGAATTCTTCTCCAAGACTCAAAACTCATATTCTTGACAAACTATTTTTGGCTACAGCCGTTTGTGTTTGACATTCAGTAAATCAACGATTGACTCCCAGATAATGCAAACACACCTCAAGAGAGTTTGTGTTTTATTATTATTCTTGTCCCAAAGAGTACCTCAGACACTGTAACACTCAATCAGTTACAGCTTACAAAAAGGTTGAACATTTCAATCAACAAAAACCTCCCCACCAGGCCAGGCCAGATGATGATGCTGTAACAAGTAACCGTGTGTTTTGGTCAATGCCTTCTACAAAGAAGAACAATTTACTTTAAAAACCCCAAACAAAACAAACGCCATTGTATCAAGCATGAAATTCTGCCAAATAAAATTTTGTATCATTTTGGATTTCCTAAGAACATTTTCTGTACATAGCTCCTAAACCACATATACACTCAATCGTATTTGGCAAGAACTTTTCCTGATTCCCACTGAGTGACAAACTTAATGAAGCATGTAGTTAAAACCAACTGAAAAATGTAGTGAGTGGTGGAATTGGCAAGCAATCTTGGATTGGTTGAATTTGCCTTAATTCTTGTTACCATAACATGAATTGTATAAATAAAAGTGCGTGAATCCAAAGATGATATCAATGCATCTCTGCTCATCTATCGAACAGGTTACTGTAGTGTAGTGTAATGCTTGCAAATGTATATGAAATTCAACCCAGAAGGGTGCTGCAATAGAAAATAGTGTAAACTATTAAATCAATTGCTTAGTTGTTACATGATCTATCCCAGGTTGATGGTTGAAAAACATTTTCAATAAAACCTATGATCTGCCATTCAAATGTCATTCAGCTCATCTTGTTGGAACTTGTTTCCATTTGTTTCACATTTTAGTCGTCGGCGGGCTCCCCTGTATGTTGTTCATGACTGGCTGATGGGCTTACTTTTCTGAGATAAAATGGTGTGAAATTTGGTGAGCTGTGTCTTGACCCACTGTCCTAAAAAATGACATTATGTCAGATGTAAATATTCGCTGAGACCACATCCGTTGTGCTTTGAAGATATCATTTTCATACCACATTTAGCAACATTAAAAAGGCAGGCAAAACATTTCCTTGGCAGTTATTTGGATACAATAGTATCTACTGACAAAGGCAGTGTAGAAAGGGATAGACATCCTGATGGTGGGGAATGAGAGATGAGAAATAACCCCAAAGGGGTGAGTCTAGACAGACACTTACTGCTTTTAAGGGAAGCTCGATCAATCTAGTGTGTACAGCAAATGACCAGCCATTTAGACTCTTCTTGTGTTTTTCTACATTCCAGGCAGCCACAGAAAATCAGCTGGTAGGGAACTGAAATAGCTCCAGATCAATTCATTACAATCGACAGTCATTTTCCTTTTGTGTTCACTGTAAAAGATGCATTATCATTATGATGTAGGTTTTTATGCGGGTATGACAATCACCAAAAATTCTAATCAGAAACATATCAAAAATATGATAGATGCCCTGGAAAAGTCAAAACGACCAAAAGTACAATATACACGCAGCATAGGTTTAAGGTGCATTCTAATTTTACTTGTAATGGGTTTTCCACTAACGATATGACAGAAATAAGGCCACAAAGATGCCCGTGTGTGTTTGTGTGTGTGTGTGTGTGTGGTTACCGTGGTTATAGGGTAGAGGGGGTTCTGTATGGACAGCAGGAGGACCTTGTTGCCACTGTTGGGGTTGTCAGCGTTGGTCGGCCTGGTAATTCTCTTGGATGTGGAGTAATTAAAGTACGCCTGTTGGCCTAATGAACAGATGGATGAAAATATGAACACATGCAGTATGCCACATACAAGCATGTGTAACTAATCAATCTCATAAGCAAGTCTGTACAGGGAAAAGCCTAGGAATCAGACCTGCGATATATACAGGCTCCTTGGCTCCACAGGACACACAGCGGTCAGCGCTCTCCACCGCAGAGAACTCCACCAGCGCCTGACGCTTGAATGGCATCATCATCACATAACTGAGAAAACATTAAGATAGGACATACACACGCTGTTCATTCAAATCTCTTTTCCACCTTATGGACTTTCACTGGACACAGCACCCCCTCTGCCAGCCGTACTGCAGGTCCTCCGCTCTTTGGCAACATCTCAGATTAAGGTTCAATCCTCAGGACTCGTTACTCAGCAGATCGCAATAGGAGTGGGTCGGCCTTCCCAACCCAGTAAGGACGTAAAGGTGTTCACTGGCGACTGTTCATTAAGGACAAAAGTAACGAATGATGCAACAATGTGAGCGCGAAAGCCTTTAACAAACCTGCCAAATCAGTGCTATAAGACAATACCTGTGTTTACACGTGTGTGTGAGTGTGTATGCTTTTCCCCGCAGCTCCCTTCAGGTGAAGGAGGTTAATAAATATTGCACCATGCAGGGAGTGTAAATAATGGAGGAGTCGTCGTTTGGAGTGGAAACTGCAGTATCGCAAAATGTTGACTTCAATTATTCAGCATCTGTAACTATCTTTACCCTAAAGCTACTGAAAGTCTCTGTAGAAAGAAAATCACTTGGTGTCCGTGACGCCATGTGGTTTCATGTTTTCACTGCGCGTGTCCCCTATAAATATTCATGCTAAAATGTTCCTGTAGTACATGTAGTAAATAAATAAAATACTTTTTTATTTTTTTTTTAAACGCAGAAGAAATGCGACGTTAAAGTACTGGTGCTTGTGGGGAAACGTCAAGATATAGGTATTTATTGTGTATTTATTGCTGATAGTATGATGTCACCAGGTGAGTATCTTTGCAATCTCTACATCAAGGACCACACTGGAAATGATATTTTGAATGTATTGTGTCATCCTGTGTCAATTGTTAAGCTGACAACGGAATTATTCATGTGATATGTAAAAAAGTGGGAAATTCAGCTGATTATTGCTCCAGTGAAAACGGGCCACTCGGGTTGGTCTCGAAGAACTACAAAAACACTCAGTCCACTCCAGATCGTATTGGTGAGGTTTCTCTTTCGTCACGAAGGAATCTTTGGCTGAGCACAGACACTGGCTTGCAGAGGCATCGAGTAAAGTTACACATCTGGCGGCATTTTTGTCATCCACTGCCACTGAAAGATTTGATAACAGATTTGTTAGCCACAGAGTAAATCCAGTGTATTTTTCCAACCCGAGTGTCAGAACTAAACACTCACTTGTGCATAAATAATGTTTCACATTTGCACACTCTAATTGTCCCTTTGATATGCAAGCAGAATGCTCAAACTGTAGAGCCCTGCTCTGACGAGGCTCACAGATTGTGGATAATACTATAACCCAGGTGAGGTGAGCTGGCTAAAACGCTTCCGTTGGTGTGAATGTGCTCTCGCTTTGTGTAGAGATGTGGCAGCCCTCTGATTGACCGGTGACATGTCCACGGTGCACACTACCTCTCATCTAATGCATGCTGGGATAGATTTAAGTTCCAGACCCCTACAACCCGGAACAGGAGAAGCAGTTTAGAGATTGGATGTGTGGATACGAGCCTCAGTTGCTCTCTCTCTCTTTCACAGACACACACACATGCTGTCTCACCATATGGGTCCAAACTTCTCCAGGGCATCTATCAGGTCTGCTTCCACCACGGCCTCACACAGACCCCTGACATGGACCACAGGGCTGGGAGAGATACGATGGGAGTCCTCGCCATTATCCTGCAACACACACAGCCAACCACATTACACACTATGGCTGTGTCGCTGATCTGCGGATTGCTGCATTTGCACACCTGAGGTCCCAACACAGAGGTCTCGGGCCAGAAAGTGCAGGGTCACGGGGCAGAAAAGCTGAACCTGGCCCAACTTTAGCCACAACGAAATGCAATGTCATACAGCAAGGCGCTGTGCTGCCAATCAAATACATCCAAGTGCACATGTGCACATTCCTGGTAGACACCTGTAACATGAACATCAGCATTCTACTATTCCCACTGCAACTGTGTAGGTAAAATGAATTTCACAAAGATAACTTTCCAGAGTTGTAAATTCCTGTCTCTTAGTATTATAAAGAGCTGTGCAGTGTCTTAGGATCGGACAAACCTTCAAACACAGTAATCTGTTACTGAAACTGGACTCCCTTGATCCTATTTCATCTTCTCACCAGTACCTGAGACAACACGCTCCCAAGAACGCAACCCCTCGTGCTTTTGTCTTTTAAAGCAGCGCTGTTTGCTGTGTGAATGCCTGCTCTGTCACCAGCAGCAGGATAACATCAAGACCACATTTAGATTATGTGACACTAAAGGCTGTGGTGGTGGAATAACTCACTGCTGTTGCATTTCTAACTGTGAAAGACTGAAGACTGATGTGAGTAGCTAAATAATGTGTGTCTATATAAAAGTAAATGTAATTTGTTGTTGTCCTCCCAATATCCCAGGGGATACTATTGTTATCTATCACTGGAAAAAGATATTGGAGCCAACTGGTATATCGTCAAACTGCACTGGGGTACCGCAGATATATCTGTATCAGTCGTAGACTGTATAAAATATGGACAGAGTCTCTGTGATGTCATCCATAGGTTTCTGAAGAGCCAGCGTGAAGCTCAGTGTGGTGGCTCCGGTCGACGCCCTCTTGGCAGTGCCTAACTCCGCCGTCTTCCAGATAGTCCAAAAATGGGCAAAGAGGTAGAGCGTCAGCAGCCAGCCACCTGCGACTGCAGCCGGGCCAGTTCTAAAAACTCACCCCCCTCACACACCCCCTGTCATGAAGGGGGACATGACCAAAACCGTTTTAGGTACCAGGCTGCAAACATGTAGATTTCTGCTGTAAAGGTGGGCTCTGTGGGGACCGGCCATTCGAGGAACTGCAGTTCCCTCAGCGCTGGCTTCGTTCTTCAGCTGAGGAGGCTGCAGCTTGGCATCGATATATTAAGTTGGCAGATAAGCAGAGAAGAAATTGCAGAGCAGTGAACTGCAGCACGGGATGTTTTATTAGCAGCATTTATATGAATAGTTTACCTATTGTCTAGTTCCTATCATTTCATTCATGTAGTTTTATAACTGCAGTTATTCATTTAAACTTCAATGACATTTGCTGTCCAAAATCTACCGTTATCTCATGTTTGCTGTTACGGCCATCTTTGATAATAAAGCATGACTGAAGTTCCACACTTCCATGCACTGATGAAGATGATTAAATGTGGCTGACAGCTCAGAAAAAAAGATACTGTTTCCAAGGTCAAGAAGGTCCTTTCACATGCAACATATCTTCACCACTGCTTTATCAATAACCACATTTCTATAACATTCTCAAGTATCAATACTGCCAGAAATCCAGTCCCGGTCACTTTAAAAAAACATCATGGATGTGGGTCTCTACCAAAACTGTGGAAAAAGGAAACGACAGCGTAACATTCCACCCAGTCACCATCTTTTTATGTGTTTGAAGTGGACGGACTAGAACAGCCACAGACCACAGCGGGTTCCACCCCTGTCAGCTGAGAACAGGAAACGGAGGCATCAGTGGGCCCAGGCTCACCGAAATGGACAGATAAAAGATTCTGGCTCAACCACATCGAGGGTCTGAGGACAGAGGGGGTCGCATGTTACAGATTGTGAAGCCCTTTGAGGCAAATGTGATTTGTGATACTGGGCTGTAGAAATAAAATTGAATTGAATTGAAATTGAATCTACTTTTATCAGGCATCTGAAAACGCACCCTGACAGGTCGGTGAACACGTTTAGCGCACACTGACCATCTACCGTTACCGTTAGCTTGCTTCTTGCTTTAGCTACTAGCTAACATTACGGGAGGTTACCTCTGACTGTTTTCTTTATGAAATATAAATGAGCGTTTGTTTAACGTTAACCCTTGTTGCCCAGACCCGTTTTCAAAAAGTGGGGAAAAACGTTTTTAAAAGTGTGTGTGTAATACACACTGTGTATGTGTGTGTTCTTGTATATTGTTTATGAGGACACAAATGTGTATAATGAAATAGGTATTTAAAATAAAACGTAATCATGGTTCATAATCCAAACTGCTTAAAAAAAAACAAACATACTAAATGGTGTTTTTTGAAATTCAAAAAAGGTTAAGTAACCTATTACATGCGTTGAACTCCTTATATATAGCTTTGCAGTGTTCTACACAGCCTGGATGGGTCGCCGTACGGGATGCAACACTTATTATAGGCAGAGACTTATTATAATAAAGAGACTTGAGACTCGACGTGGACTCGAGCCCAGAGACTTGAGAGCGTCTCTGTGGTGTACCTGCAGTAGAGCTGCAGCTTTGTTACTTTCCACTTCTTTATACTTCTACTATGGTTATTATGTCGCACCGTTTTCTTGGCACACATTAGACCCCTTACTAGCAGCTGAGCATGGTTTGAATGCCACAGCCTACCTGAGTAATGTTACTGACCATGGGCATCCCGATATGGCCACAGTCCATCTTCTAAACGTCCGGCAGGATAACACGCCATGTCACAAAGCATGCGTCATCTCAAGCTGCTTCCACCAACACGACAGTGAGTTCAGCGAACTCCAGCGGCCTCCACGGTCACCAGGTCTCAGTCCAACAGAGCACCCTTGGGATGTGGAGGAACAGGACAGTCGCAACATGACCGTGCAGCTGACAAATGTGCACCATCTGCGTGACGCTATCATGTCAACATATAGCACAATCTCTAGGGAATGGTTCCAGTACCTTGTTGAATCCATGCCACCAAGAATTCAGGCTGTTCTGAGTGCAAAGGGGGGTCCTACCCAGTATGAGATACTAGGTGGTAGGTGTACCCAATAAAGTGGCCACTGCACCAGAGTGAGCAGCGTAAAGACAGCTTCAGAAAAACTTGACTCAGTCTGGTTGATAATAATATTGAAGTGAAAAGCGTCACAGACCAGTTCGAGGGATGTAACTAGTTTAACCAGTCAGCTTCTTATTACAAAACGACTGACTTCTCTCTGTAAGACAAAGAATTAGTGGAAGTTTGAGGTAGCTCCAAATCTCCCAGCCGCTTGAATAAATAGGAGCCATGGATGACCAGCAGGAAAGAGGTCACTAAAGAGCAGCAGTGCTGGCCAAAGCCCACGCTGCAACTCAACAAGACGTTTTTGTACTAAGGTCAAATATGAATATGGAGCATTCCTGAGAAATGAAGACAGGAGAGAGAGAGAGAGAGTACAAACTTTAATCTCTTCCCTCATCTGCTTGTCTCATACTCCTTCTATCATCCACCCCTTCCCCCATCCTCCCTCTTTTTGTCCTTCTCTTTCACACTGACATTCCTTCTAGTCTATTTATAGAGGCAGATGGCTCATCTGAGTGTTTGCAGAGGAAAAACTCTGTTGACCAGGCTGCTGGCTTCTCTGTGTCCGACACATTAGCATTATTTCTGTCCACACACGGCCATACTGTAATTTAAATACCATGTTGTCATACCGTACATGCTCTATGCTATGGTTATGCTATGCTATAACATTATTTAATATCTTGTTAGAGTAACGATTCTCCACCTGCAGTACGTCCTTATGTTTCTATAAAATTCCTTTTCGAATGGCTAGTTTTCGCCTTTATTTGATAGAGACAGCTGACGATGTGAAATGGGAGACGGAGAGAGAGGGGGGGTGACATGCAGTCAGGAGTCGAACCCGGGCCCGCTGCGGTGAGGACTGTAGCCTCGCACCTGGGGCGGGCTCTACCCCCTTCTTCATATTCCTATCATGTTTACTGCTTTGCACCAAAATCACCAAAGCAAATTCCTCGTGTGTGTGAACCTACTTGACGTCCGTTGTGCAGGTCTTTAAAAAGGAGACCACCTAGCATTCACATTAGAAGGGTGTCCTGCCCATTATCCACAGCTGATACCGTGCTGATAACCTGGATACAGATTACTGGATACATCTGATATTGTAAATATGCAGCTGGAATTTCAGAGGCTGTCAATATATCGCCTCTATTACTGTCATGGTTTTTGATCTGTGTTCTCTGATTTCCTTTTGTATTATGACATGGTCTCTTCCTCACGTGTCTTGTAGTTTTGCTTCCCATCCTTGACTGTCTGATTGCTTCCACCTGTGTCTTGTTAGTTTCCCCTGTGTCCTCTTCACGCCTCAGTTTTCAGTGTTCTTAACTCTCTGTTTCTTGGATCTGCCAATTGATTTTTGACTTTGCCTGTTCCTAAGCAGCTTTATATTTTCCATTTTCCTTCAATGACTCTTATAAACTCTACTGTAGTTACATACCTTTTTATAGAATCAATACACAGGACATGTTCATCCTTCAGGGGGAGTGAGTGTTGGCCCTGGATGTATTATGATCCCAATCAGACCTTGGTGAGTCCAGTCTCTGTGATGACAGGTGTGGTTAACCATCTACCCCGCCCAGGACTATGTTGTTGATGCTGGCTGTGTTGAGAGCTGAAGCAGACTTTACACAGAGGGCAGCACAACATAGGCTGAGTCATAAATGGTATGGGTGTTGAGAGTGTTGCGCAATAGAAGTGTTCGGGCATCATTTTAGACAATAAGTTGACCTTTTCACCAAATACTGCAGCCCTGTGTAAGAGGGGGCAACAGAGACTGTACTGCTTGAAGAAACTACGGTATTTTTCATGTGGATAAAACATTGATGTGGATGTTTTACAGATCTTATACTGAGTCGTTCTTAACTCTTTCATTGCTGTGCTGGTTTAATTCCATAAACATGAAAAATAAGAACTGTCTGGAAAGGAGTGTAAGTCAGGGAAGTAAAATAACAGTATGAGTATGGCTCAGTGGTATCAAAGGCAGGTGTTGGATAAGTCACATCCTGCGTCAGCATTCAAGCAAACTGCAACATGCTTGTTGCTTAGATTGAGGAGTGTGGCTCTGAGTGGAAGGCTCTAATCTCACTCTGCTGTTAATTACTGAGCAGGTAGCAATCATTTATTTTGAGGGATTCTTTCTCACCGCAGCTCCATAACAATGAGATCCACAATCACTACGCCTTTATGTGCTTCTCAAGAAAATGCACTGGAAGTATTGTGTCATACGCTATCTTTCTTCCACTTCCCTTTTCTTCTAAAATCCTGAGTCTTCATGTTCTAAGTCAGCAGTGCAGTCTGAAAGCACCATCTCTCTCTCTCTCTCTCTCTGTCTCTCTCTGTGCGGCAGCCTGCAGAACACCGGGTGGACCGCCGGCATCTCCTCACTGCTCTCAGCCTAACGTGATGTCACGCTCTTAGTCATCAGCTCGCAAACTAACACATATAGCTAACTCTTAGATTCCCCTGGCAACAGGAAGGGTTCCTGTTGGGATTTGGAACAGCGTTTAGATACAGCGTGTAGGACCTGGTTTGTCAGTATTACCAAACCCAGTGGCACTCAGCAACTGGGTTTGGTAATACAATATTGTGTAAGTTTGGTGTACAATATTTGGTGTTCCAATGGGTGTTAAAAAACAACATTACACCATAAAGTGCTGATTCCAGGTCACAACTGCCTTTAGGAAAGGCTACATAACTGTCACTTCCACCAGAAAACCTTCATTTAAAGGTGGGGTACGGCATTCTGGAGAAGGCCAATACCATGACACGGCAGGTAATGTAACTAACGGTAGCTAGGCTGCGGGTCAGCAGACTGCGGCTGCTGCGAAGCGAACCGCCAGAGAGGACGAGACGTTTCCCAGACAGGGACACTCCCAGCTCTCTGCTGCCACAGCCAACGTCACAAGCTGCATGTCCGGGGGCAAATCATGGCTGGAGTAGCGTTGTGTGTCTCGGTCCGGGTCACTTTGTTAGACTCTTGTTCAAAGAGCAGGGCTGAGCACAAACACAGCGTGCGCACACTGAACAGCAGCTAGCCGACCGAGAGGAGATACAGGGCTCCACGCTTTGAAACTGGAACGACAGGGGCCATTTTCAGAATCCTTATATTTTGAGCAATTACAACTGAACCTGATGCCGTTGCACGCCCACGAGTAAACTCAGCAAGGCACACGCAGCATCGTCTGGTTCAAACTGGAGCAGCAGTGTTTTAATTTCACTAATGCAACAAATATTAAAAAGGGATTTATTCTAGGCGTGCACGTTTTGCTGTCCCTATTTTCTATGTTAAAAAGTCAGGGTGTCACAATTCTCCAAATCCACGATTCGATTTTTGAAACATTATTTTCCCTGCACTGACCGCTTTGCTGTTGTCTGTATGTACGAACGTTCTCTGCTCAGTCGAGACTTTCTTGGTTTCCACGCTTACTCTGCAGAAATGGGCAGAGTTGGGGCCTTGTAGTTTGCCCCTGAAAGCACGGCGGCCCCTCGTGTGCTGCGGTTCAGGCCAGGTGGCAGGCTCCCGGGAACGGACAGCCATGGAACAGGTCACGTTTTGTGACCTTCTGCAGATCTTCATCTAAATACACTATCTATATATACATATATATATATATATATATACACTGAGGGAAAAAATCCTAGACCTAAAGACAAAGTCAAATCATCATCCCCCTCAAGAGAACTTGAAGGTTTTGCACTCACAACTGCAGTAGCACATCATTTGGACCATAACTAGTACGACAGATAACGCCCCAAAGGCTTTAAGACAAACTATAGTTAAATTATTATTATTATTATTATGTACAAATATCACCGCCTTCGTCTGAACATTGAATTAGTCTATTTTACCATCTAATTATTATACAAAAAGGAGCTTGCTAATAATATTAATAATAACAATAGCCAGGCCTCCAAGCACCCCTACCTGCCCGTTTTCCAGTTCTCGCTGCTCTAGCACACCTGAACCAGCTGATGCTCCAGTCCTGATCCAACAGTAGCGGCTGGTGAGTTACAGCCGCTGTGTTCCCAAACATGACGGATTTACGTCCCATTCAGCGAGATTCACACCCTTTTACCAGAGCTTACAGTGAGCGAGCTCCTGCGGACCCTGGTTGAAGGCCGTGGGCGCTGGGAACCCCACATACAATGTCTAATTTTTCCATTACCAGAAAGGACGCCAACATTGTTCTCGATGAACTACAGCAGCCCCCGCCCCGTCAAAGTACACAATTCACTGACACTACAACTAGATTTTGGCTAGATTTCTGGTTAGGAGGTCAACGTGCAGAAGAACAAACCGATGCGCACTAATGCAGCGGCCAGACAGACCTCTTCTTAGCGGGCGTTCCCTTCAACATTTCTATCTACCTTCCTACTCTGCATCAGCTTCACTTGAAACTTTCTCCTCCATCTTCTGGGGGGTGGGGGTGGGATCACAAAGGCAGGGTGGACTATTGGGGTGGGTGGGAAGTTAATTAATTTGTATTCATGTATGCCACTCATGCACCCAACACCGTAGTCTAACCACATCCACTGGTAACATCTAACTGTTTAACAGCGATGAAACATCGTGGAGCACAAGAAAACCAGATATATGTCCGTTGGGTCAACTGAGATTAGATTAGATTTGGAATAGGTTACATTTTAGATTAGATTATTAGATTTAGAAAAGATTGAAATTATATTAGATTAGATTGACATTAGGTTAACGTTTGGATTTGATTGGATTGGATTTAGTAAAGATTAGGTTAAAGATTAGCATCAAGATTAACATAAAATCCTAATTTTAACAACACTAACTCTATTGGTGCCTAGGGTTGTTGCCATCGTCCACTGAGCCCCCCTACCATCGTGCCCTGACCTGCCCTTGCAATAAGACACAGTGCATACGTGAGGAGCGACACAACACCTACACACAATACATTACTTAGTTTGGTTGTAATATAAATCTGCACCTTTTTTTTTTTACTTGTAATTGCAGTTTTGAGCTCTTCACTGTAATTCTAAAAACGCAGTGGTGACATGCATCACTGATCTAGGCCCTGTTTACACGTTCATGGTTATTTAAAAAAACGGAGACATTTCCCTTCGTTCGCACGCAAATGGAGAATTCGCCTCTGAAAACGAGTCTTTCTACAACCCCCGGCCAAAGTGGAGATTTCTGAAAACGCCGGTTATGTTTCTGGGAGAAACGGGGTTTTAGGTTCTCAAACGTCACATTATGTGCCAGGAAATGCTTACGTCATGTGAGCGCCCCACGTTGCGAGTTTGTTTGCTCCCGGATGCGCCAACATGTCGACATATTTGCACTGGAAAGATTCCCAGTCGACATTGCCCTGGGCTTGTAGGCGTAACAAGGAAACCTCGCGTCATGTCTGTTGTTTTGAAAGGAACAGGAAGTCGCTCGTGCTATTCGTTGTTGTCGATTTAGAGGATTCTGATTGGCTTGCATGGCTTTCTCCTTCTCCCTACGCTGCCGCCCATAGGTTTGGCACAGTTATGATGGCGCTCGGAATGAAACATACACCAAGCACACCAAACACACCACCCTCACACTGATTGCATCAACTGCCTCACAACCACTTACGAACTTCTTCAAGCCCCTGCTCATCTATCGTAACCTGTCATGAAGGAGTGAGTAGGCTTGCTTCCATGCCCTTCTTGTCTGTGCTCTATACTGATGTATAATGCATAAATGGATATACATAGTGCCTTTATGCATTATGTACTGTTCACGTAGCATCAAGGCTTATTAATAACTGCACAGCCCTAAGTCATCACTGTATTTATGTGCAATGTTAACGTCAGACTGGCGATCAAGCGATTCTTGAGTGGTTCAGCCCTTCTGAAGCACCTTGAGCACACTTGCTCCCTTCAGTTCTAGCACACAGTTTTCCGACAGCAGGGCTGCGTGTCATCCCAAATAATCTACTTCAAAGTTCAAACAAAGTTAGAACATTTCAATCAATGCTCAAGCCACTCTTATCCGACTGCCAATGTAATGGTGCACATTAGACCCTGCAATATATCATGGCTTCTGCAGATTTATATATACTACAGCCTTACTACTACTATACCTACTATAAAGGACTGTTTACATTTTGTTTTATTATCTTATGGTATGAATGCTGTAGAGTCTGTCACATCGAAAATCGATCTGGACGATTAAATGTCTATCTTGGACATAACACTGTTGAAGTAGAGATTTGGAATCTGATTGAAGATTTTTCTGGCTTTTTTTTCCCTCTTGTGCCCAAATTGGTCTAAGGGAAGATTTAGCTGGAGCGGAGTCCCTTCCACATCCTGTCACACTCAATCCGAACACAACGCAACACAGCCACAGCACAACATAACACCAACCACCTCCGAGTACGACACAGAGTTTCTCACAGTCCAAGCTGACGCAATGCACCAAAGGGCATCTGTTTGGCTTCAACGCTGGTGATCTTTGGTTACACGCACAAGGGCGTGTAACCAAAGATCACCAGCGTTGAAGCGGCTGGGCGGCTGTGGCTCGGTGGCAGAGCGGTCGTGCACCAATCGGAAGGTTGGCGGTTCGATCCCGGCTTCCCCCAGCCATGTGTCGAAGTATCCTTGAGCAAGATACTGAACCCTGAACTGCTCCCGAAGCTGCGCCTTCGGTGTGTGAGTGAGTGTGCCTGGTTAGTTTAATTTGTACTGATGGGCAGTTAGCTCCTGCCATCAGTGTATGAATGTGTGTGAATGGGGTGAATGTGATGTAGTGTAAAAGCGCTTTGAGTGGTCAGAAAGACTAGAAAGGCGCTATACAAGTACAGTCCATTTACCATTTACCATTTACAAGTTGTCCAAAACAGGACTTTGAAGCACAATTATGTACAACTTGCATAACACAGCTTTTCTAATCATAAGAAAATACATTTTACAAAATAACAGATAAGGTGCAACTGTTTTAATGAACAGATTCAGATGTAAAATGATCTGTAACCGGACGAACTCTGGGTTGCCCTTATAATCAGGTTTCCAATCTCATGCCTCTCTGTCACGCCTTCAGTCTGTCTCCATCAAAAACATGCGCCAGAAAACAAGCAAACAGCGACTCCGGGCAGACCTGAGACCGACGCACAGGATGGCCGTTTCACTGTAAACAGAGTTCCAGAAACATGTTTGAGATGGCTGAGATCAGCTAACAAGGCCAAGAGTCTCCAGCCATGCCAGTGGCTCTGAGCCTGTACTTAAGCACAGCGGCAAGGTTAACATGCTGCTGTTTGGCAGGTACAACGGTCTACCACGGTCACCATCTCAGATTTTCAAGTTTACCATGTCAGCGTGATGACATTAGCTGATTGGCACCAAACACAGCTGAGGCTGATGGGAATGTCACATGTTCCGCAGTTCTTTGTCGGACTCTGAATGGAATTATTTAAAACACAACAATGCATTGCAACATGTAGCAGCCTGTCCTTCAATCCAGCCGCTCTGCTGTCATAGCGACACGTTCTCTGTCTGAAGTCAGTCCTCCATCAGTGTCTACACAGGATGCGTTCAGACCCAGTGCAGCGTGTAGGTCACCCATCCATACACAATCACTGAAGTTACACGGGAAAAACTAAATCTAGCTTCGGGTCACGGTAATGTGTGCAAGGAAAACGCAGGCCGTTAAGAAATCAGATTACTGCAGAAAGCGAAGTGTAAGCAGGTTACTGAAGTGCATGTCAACACCCTAGCTGTGTTTTTGTACAGTAATCAGTGAGGCCCGGGGCCCAGAAACACTCCACTTTTTCCAACCTAATTCCTAAGTCTCACTGTTGGTCTGCTAAACAGCAAATTCATCAAATCCAGGTTAAAACCTACAACGCATCTGGTCTTTGCAAACGGAAATGGTGTACGTGTTTATGTGCATATGTAGCGGGGAAGTGCGATCCGATCACCGGTGGTCACTCGAGACGCGTTCTAATGCCAGGTGTGAACGGACGTACTTGGAGCTGTCCACGTGTGATCGGATCACTCAAGACGCATGTTAATGCCACGTGTGAACAGGGCCTGAATCAAATTACTGCTGAAGTACCAGACCACATGTAACCCAGCTAACAAGCCCTCTGTCGCAGGCCTCAGCTCCACACGGCTCTGTGAACTAGGTGTGAGTGTGGGGATCCAATTGCCATTCAAAAACTCACTGGATGTTTGATTGATATTTTTTCCAATACTTGTATTGCTACCGTCGTGTTTTGAGTAATCCATATTTCTTCTCTTTCTTTTTTCGTGCTCTTGTTTTGAAATTGTGAACTGCACCCTTGTAAAAGAGGACGGCCACGCCTCGACGTAGCGTTCCGACTGTGAATAATGGCTGAAGGAATGAACATCCCTAAGTAGCCCATCCATCTTCTTAATTCCCCGCTAATGATCAGATGACGTGTGTGCGTGTGTGTGTGTGTTTAACTGTGTATGTGCATGCATACCTGAGTGTGTGTGGAAACTAGACTACATGCATGTAGTAATGCTGATTACAGAGCAAGGTGACACCACCTTCACTCAGGCTCGTGTGTGTGTCGGGGGGGGGTTTGGGGGGTTTGTGTTTCTATCTTTGTGAGGACCAGTCAAAAAGACTGTTTGAAGGTTCAGGTTGGAATCAGGTTTAGGTTAGGTAAGGGTTGGGATCTGGCGTTTAGTTGTGATGGGCAAGGGTTAGGGGTTAGCTAGAGCTAGGGAAAGCATTATGTCAAAAGGGTTCTCACAAGTATAGAGAGACAAATGTGTGTGTGTGTGTGTGTGTGAGAGTGTGTGTCAATCTAGTACCCCTGCATCCTGTAATGGGGAGACGGTGAGAAAGGAAACACGGTGAACTAACACAGTGTGGCTGACAGTGATAGCCACGTATACGTTACATCCCTCTCCTGGAACCAGAAAGCTCCGCACGTCTCTGTTCACGCTGTTGGCTATTCATCTCTGCACACGGTTGCATGTACAATCCACATTTATCTCGGTTACTCCCTCACACATAAAGCCCAAAACACATATAGAACCCCTGAACACACACAAAGCAGACTAAAGTAATACCCCGAGATCTCAGGGTATTTCTGCAATAACGATGTTCTTGACGATATGACAAAATCCTGAAAAACATGAATATATATATATTTGTCTATTGAAAACATCAGATATATAATATTTGAAAGAGTCCATTACCCTATTTCGAGGGTTTTGACTAAAGGAGGGGACTCTCTGTGTTTCTCTGCAGAGCATGTGAGACTGCCATTAGACCGCACAGGAGGGCCGCCGGTTAATCGGTCACGGACGGCGCCGTTAACACACCTGGGCGGCCCGACCAAGCAAAGTCTGTGTGGGACACGCGGCTGGATGTTTTGTAACCAAACCACTACTTTAGTCGCTCCCCTTTTTGGAACCAACTCCTCCGCCTTGGAGCGCCACAACACCGGCAGCAACGTTACTTTCGCTTTCAGCCACGCTCGTCGCTGCTGTGCGTAAACGTGCGACGCGAGTCGGAATGTTGCCATCTTCTCTCGCGATATTATTGTTTTTGTCATATTAAAAATGATAGCGGTGTTGTCGTGGACGACGTGATACGGGCCCACCCCGACCACAGACCCTGTTTCCCAACATCTGGCCTGAAGGAGCTGTACGTCTCAGTCTGTGTCACGCAGCTGGTTCAGAAGTAGTGCTGGCAAAGAAGTAAGAACAAAGCTTTTGTACCGATCTCTTTTGAGTTGGATACGTACCGAGTCTGCACGGGTACGTACTGCCTCCAGGAAATAGCCACAGTCATGAGGCTGAGTTTTTCCAGATGCTGTTCAGTCTTGCTGAAAGACTACCCGTGGTCCGAGCACTGACCACGCTATTAGAATTTGCACCGTCCTGTTAAACTACTAGAACGTGTGCTCGCCGCTTAAAATTTGTAGGTGAAACATTTGAAACAATTTGAATCTCTTAACCTGTTAAGAATGTGAACAAGCTGAAATGTCCTCAAATGTTCATTTTGGACTTGCGAGACGCTGTACGACAGTTGGAGTGGAGGCACTTGAGGAGTTAAAGCAGTGAAAGTGTAAGCAACGAAAGCAGCTGATATGTTAGCTGAACCGTGCCCGTCTCATGCAACACAGCTAACCGCAAACACTTAGAATGTTAGCAGCAGCCTCGACACAGGGAACTTATAATAATATCTTACTGCCAGGCGCACAGTGACTGACTACTCTACCGACCCTGAACCTATTCTGCAGAAAACAACCACGCAAGGCTGCTGCATGGGATTCACTAGGGTGTGTAGGACGTATTAGTTTGCACGGGGAATGGGTGCCGCTGGGGGGCACGTAGTGTGTGCTAGGACGTTCTGTGTTAGGGTTAGTGCCCTTAGGCACGGAATCAGACCAAATCAGGCATCGCTGTGATTAGCCGCAGAGGTGTGTGGGGGTGCGGTTGGCTTTATTTGTGCTTTAGCATGTAACCGCTGTGCAACAATCGGAAAATGAGGGTCCAATAAGGGTTTGTCAGCTCACGCTGTAAGCCGCACACACAGGTAAACCAAGCGAGGACACACCTGGGGGAGCGTCATGCTCTGCTCCACGAGCTCTGTGCAGGCCCGGGGGCAGGGATATTTCAGGCTGAGCGGTCAGATTGATGTTGGGCTGTGTTTCTCCAAACGTTTTCCACCACGGGTCGCTCAGTTTTTATTCGGCATCCCCCGCCGCCTCCGCAGCCTAAACCGACTGCCCCCACTCAAGTGAACAGCAGGACTGGCGTTTCGGCCTCATCTGGTCTGAACTCAGCCTTAGTGCTGGTGGTCACAACCGCAGACAGAGAGTTAAAGCGTGTTAGAATGGACACGGTGGTGCCAATGCATTAGATGTGCAGCAATGTCCCTCTCTACTTGAGGGAAATACACTATAATGTATTACAGTGGGCCTGTTTCGCAGTGCAGTGCAGCTTTCCCATCAGGTCACCGTTTGCCCATTAGCCTGCCTGGTATTAGAAATGTCGCGTGGAGTGCCAAGCCTCCATCCTGCGCGTGCTGAACCGTGCCGACACCAACCTAACCTGCCCGGAGACGCTCGCTCACGGACGCGCGCACGCGCACGCGGCCGCCGCCGTGATGCTGCGGGGAAACGTTAGGTAACATCTTTGCTCTCCTCACCCTCCGTGCTGCTCCGTACTGGCTGGCGCTCCACCGGGCCCGGTTGTCCGCCGCTGACTCTCCGTTACCGGTCAGCGAGCCGGAGTCCGAATCCTCCCCCTCCTCCAGCTCCTCTTCCCCCTCCTCCCTCTCCTCCGCCTCCCTCTCCTCCGTTTTCAGCCGCTTTGCCGCCCTTCCGTACTCGCCGTCCTCGCGCTGCTCGGCCCCTTCTGCCGTCGACATGCTCGCGGCGGCGGCGGCGGAGCTGTCGGAGAGGCTGTTTCTGGAGCTGCTCACACCGACACGTCCATGTCCGCAGCTGCCCCGCGGCGTGTCCTCGGTCAGCAGCCTCCGTGTCTCTGCCTGCGTCTCCTTGGGTACCTGTCTCAGTGCCCGTCTGTCCTTCCTGCCGCTCTCCAACGCCACTGATTTTCTGTGTGGAGGTGTGAGCGGACTGGACGCGTCCCGCCCCGTGCTGCTCTCCGATTGGCCAGTCTGGTCCCGGCACCTCGGAGATGAGCCGTGTGATTGGCCGGTGTGGATGCGTCAGCAGAGTAGCGCTTCACGCGCCGCAGAGGAGTGCGCAGAGAGGGAGCAAAGAGGGGAATGGTGGGCTAGCTAGAAGCAGAGGACACGGACCTCAAACTGCAGCGCGTAGGACAGACAGAGAGAGGGAGAGAGCGTTTATTTGCTGCATCGCTAAAGGAATCAATAGGCCTTACTAGAGGGAATAACCTTTGAACATTTTTCTAAATAGGCCACACTGTCCCCAAGAAAAGCTCCAGCCAAGCGTAGAAGGGACAAAGGTAGCTCACCCACCCCTGAAGATCAGGGGGTTTGGCTGATGGAAAGGTGCCTTTCTAAGGGTGGGTTCTTCTTATGCTGTGGGGGAAATGTAAAGGGTACAGCACTCCAGAAATGTTGTATTGAACTCCCAGAAATGTGCACAACGGCAAAGTAAAACACAATACTTATACATCTTTCAGTCTTATGTATGCATTTACACACGCTTACACGTTGATTTCATGTGTCACAATGGAATGAAAAGCACGCGTTTGAAGGGAAACGATGGCGCTTTCCGGCACCGACAACTGAATGAAGACACGGAACCTTCCACGCCACGTCCAAACCAAGTCCCAACCCCAGGAACCATAGAGAAGAGAGCAGCTCAAACCTGCCCACGCGCCCAGGGAGCGTGCTTTTAAGCATTGTCAGTGGCAAATGAAAAAGAATCAGCCGTCCAGTCAGAGCCTGGGGGCGTGACGTACTGCAGAGATCAGTTCCCCTAACAACAACAACACCCCCCCCAGATGTTCTCACTTCCACCTAGTGGTATCTGTCCCCGATCTCCCTGCCTACGCCCCAGCACAATGGACGTGACTGGAATTTCATCTGTGGTGCTCACAGCATTGACCGGTTACATCCGAGACGGGCGGCAGCTTGACCTTCTGGCAACATGTGGAAGCGCCAATTTTCACACATTTAGAAAGGTTTGGTGTGCAAGACAATCAACTAGATCATGACACAAAATGGCACCTCATATCAGTTTAGTTTTCAACTAAAAGGGAACATGCGTTTGTGTCAAAAGAACAACTTCCTTTAAAAATCTGCTCTAATCGAATCATGACATCATGTCAACGGCGTCTGACTCATCACTAGCTGCTTTCCTGTTGCGACATGGGTGCGTGCAGGTCATCAGCAGTTGTAATGTGTTCTGTTCACAGGAGGCTGTGGCCCTGTACGGTCCTCGCATGCCTGCTTGTGATTTCAAAACTTGATTTTTCGATTCCTTAAAGCGCTCACTTTCACAGTGTGGTTGAAACGTGTGCGTGTAAAAGGCTTTTATTTCTCTGTCAAACAGCAAAGTGACAGCAGACCTGTTCTTCAGCAGACATTTTGTCAAGTCCCAGCAGGAGTACGTGTGTAATAATTAACCTTAATAAAGGCTGCATTCCAGTTAGGTGCATGGCGGGCGGCGCACTGAGATGTGTTACCGAGACAGCCAGAATGGAAAAGAGCCGTCACTGATGTTACTAATAACACCACTCAGTTAAGTGTCTGCTGTGAAAGGAGTCTTCTATATGGAATATCAGACTTGTGGCGACTACTCAAAGCTAAATTTCACTTTTCATACTTCTCAGAGAGCAACAAAGCATGACTTTGAGGTTGTATGAAATGATGTCAAATTTGAAGCCAAAGTGGTGAAGCAAAAGCTCGATATTAATGCCTATTTCTGGGCTACGTCCCGGCCACAGCGGATCGACAGGACCAGTACAACAGCTCTATAACTACAAACGTATAGCTAAGCTACGCCCAGAAATAAGTGGCTTTTTTCTATGACAAGTCATAGTAGGAAAAGTAACGGTGTCACTAATGACATGACCAACGCCTCTGTTCTGTTCAAGTGTCCCAGTAAACCATGACGGTGTGACAGTGAGCCGGCGTGCACAATACCTGGGCCCGGAAACTGAGGCAGCTAAATGGAATTCAGCCACCATTCATTTCATTGTTCACGGCTGTGACATGTCAGCATGTGATATACAGAATGTACTATTTTCTTCTCCTTTTTTGTTAGTGTAAAAGAAATCAACCTATTGACCGACAGGAAATGATACAATATGCACCTTCAAACGTGAATCAAAAGAGAAAGCAAAATGTCTTTCTGAAGACGGAAGAACATTTTAATTTGTCCAACAGTGAAAAACGAACGGCATTTCCAGCCGCCTCAGCGCTCCTTTGGGGTTGAATGTGAGCATGAACGCTCTACACTAAGATGGCGAGCATGATAAACACGCCTGATGGAATCACAGTGGTGCAGGAAGCGTTCAAATGAACAAGCAGCATTACCTGACTGTAAAAATATTCCATGACAAGTAAAAGTACAAAAATGATTATCAACAAAATGTACTTCAAGTACCAAAACTAAAAGTACTTATTATGCAGAATGGCTCTAGTCGTGTACAATATTATATTATTGGATCATTATTGATGTATTAATATGTAAGCACCACTTGAATGTCGTCGTTGGTTGAGGTAGAGCTAATTTTCAGTACTTCATATACTGTCGGGTAGATTCATTTCTAATCATTTATTATTTTTTCTATACTAATCATGATTTTTACATACAATCTAAATCTGAAAAGTAAGTAGTAACGACAGCTGTAAAATAACAGTGGAGTAAAAGAAGATGTTTCCAGACCCCGGCCGGTGTGCGCTGCAGTCTGTTCCCGTCCTGCTTGGTGGCCGATCCAAAGCAGACAGGGATGAAGTGCAGAGAGCAGAGTGGAAGTGGATCAGCAGGTGGAACTTCCTGAGCCGGACCAGGAAGTTCCACCTCTCCTGCGCCTGCTAAACACAGTCCTTGAATACATGCACTTAGTTACTTTCCACCACTGTGTAATCCCACAGATGTTGTGTAATTCCATACTGTAAAGCAGTACAATCTTCAACATTGCTTCACTCCAGCATCCTGGCTTGCATATTGGTTTCCTCTTCTATATGCACCCTCACTATACTAATGTTCTGTTGTTGTGGCCAACTGGCATGACGTGTGTAGCTTGAATCTGTATCAGGAAAAAGTGCTGCAAAGGCTTGGTGGCATCTGCTGTATCCTGTTGTGCTTTAAAGTGTCCATTTGAGTGTGATAACCAGTTTGACCTGTTTGGATCCCTATTACTTGCATCATGTTGCTTTGAAAACTCACAGTTGGTTAAAGTTTCCAAAGTTTAAAGGTTAAGTCTGGTCTATACTTTTCTTATAAGCCAACAGTGCAGTGATTAGGTGCCGCAGAGAAACTATTAAAAACCCATGAGGGAGCCTCACTGTTGCACTGGGTGACACGTTCCTGGCGTTTATTCTGACTCAGTCCCGCAGATATTATGATAGCAAGTTTATTTATGTAGCACCTTCAACAACAGCGTTTACGCAGCGCTGTGCCAGACGGGGCATTGCAGAAAGGGGATGTCCAGAGCGCACTGTAACAGCAGAAAGCCAAAGAGAAACGGCAAACAAAGCAAGACAAGAAATGAAGACAAGACAACTTCGAAACAATAAAAAAAAAAAACGTGACAAAGGAAATAAAAACAAATGGAAACAATAAAAGCAATAAAGGACTGCAGAAAAAGACGACATCACAGCTCAAAAATGAAACTATATATTTATAATATTAACCTCAACCGGTTAACCCACTTTGTACGTTACACTTATTTCATTTTAAATGTATACTTATACCCACTTTGTACTTGCCTGTATTATAGTGTAGTATATTATTGCTTTTTGCTGAGTACTTCCATGCTTGTGTGCACTGACGTGACAGTGAGTTTCCCCTCGGGGATCAATAAAGCATCTCTGATTCTGATTCTGAGTCATTTTCCGAGAGTTATGTCTTCAGTAAGAACCAATCAGCTTGGAGCTGAGAACCACAACAGGGGAGGGTAGACCGTCTTTTCAAAGGAACTGTTGACAGTAAAACCAATCTTGAATTCTACCTAATCCTTTAAAGCTACTAACTGACACGCAATCGAATTCTAAGATCTTATTTAAGGCGGGCTGAGTGGGACCAGTCATGACGAGTGACAAGTGATCTGTGTAAAAATGGAGGAGTAGCCCTTTAAAAAACATCTTTTGCCACAACCCTTGCAGAAATCATGCAACCTTAAAATGCATCAGTGATGCAACATTTCATCTTGCTACAGGTTGGTCAGTGGCTCAAATAACACATTTGTGTGACACTGGTCTGAGTGCCACAAGGTCTCGGCCACGCATGTGCATGTGTTGTTTTACATGCATGTGTATGCATCTGTGTGTGTGGCTGGCTGTGCTCCTGTGGCCTAGGAGTGAAGTCACAAATGGAATTATGCAATATAGCAGAGCCATTTCCTGTCCGTCCCTGTCGCGCCCTGTAGCCACACTTCATCTTCCCCTGTGTCTGTTCTTTCCCAAGTTTTCATACTGACGCTGTGATTGAGATCAGCTTTCAGGCGGCTCGGCCTGTTGGACAACACTGCAGCTGAAAGGCGAGACTGTTCAGATGATCCCTTCGCTTAATACTTCCAAAAGGGTGTGATTCACTCACACACACACACACATTAATAATGGGTGGGGAGCGGAGAGGGTAATGATGCCAGTAATTATATCAGCTTACATACATACATACAAAACTGAGAACGTTTAATTATTGCTACATGAGTTTGCCTCCCTCAGACAGCAAGTTCATGTTTTTAATCTCTGCCGCTGTTAGGGGCTAAGCGTGCTAACCTTGGGGTATATCTAAATACATGTAATATGATGAAGGCACTGATAGGGAGGTTTAGTTTTTGCACCAGTATGAGCATGAGTCTGTTGCGCAGATTATGAATACAACACTTCTCGGGCCTGCAAACTCAAGTGAGATGACCGGGGATACAAGAAAGCGTTTACACTTTTAACATCCAAATGAAGCATCGTGGCGCCATCTGAGATTGAAACAGATATTCTAAATGAAAGGTGACGTGGGTGCCTTGCAAAAAGTCAAAAGAGCATGACATTGGCACAAATCCTGCCAACACTTCCGCCCTGAGTTCAAGTGCGTAGCCATGGCGTAGACAAAAGACGTGAGGGTACGGTAGCTGGGAACGCCGATCCAGGGAGCCAATGGGATCAAAATTACTGCTATTCTCAAGGATTGACGTGATTCTTGCCACCAGCAGCTTGTAGGAAAGTTCAATGATAAACCAAGGTTGTGCGTCATATGCCACCTGCTACAATGCCTTGATATGTTCACGCTTACATCCTTCAAAAGTCTCTGTCCACCCTGGAAACTATTTGTCCGTCTGACCTTTCTGATAAAGTGATCACATCGTGATGACCCTAACGACTCTCGCGTCACGAGTTGATGGCACACTGCCCTACTAGCCCACATGAACTGCGGTTGCAGGAGTTATTCACAGGCTGGTTGGCAGTCAACACCATACACGGGAGAGACAGAGCAGTACTCCATGTTTGTGGCAAGCCTGAACCAACGGATACACACTCTTTATTTTGTTCAGGATGTTGCACAAGCCCAGGTAAGTGACCTTCCTCATCTGGAAATTCCAAAGCTATATTGCCTGTCATCCCAGGTGGTCTGGTATTTCCTCCCAGGACCTGCCCAACTGAGCCCAACACCTGTCAACCTCGGCGGTGCATTCTTGTATGTAACATTTTGCACTAACATTGGTATAAAATACAGTTCATTACTATACGTGTGTGTCACTCATTTTAAGTTTGTTCAAAATGTATATTAATAACTAGGAATGAACCCATCCATCGAGCCATAATGTCCAGGTTGTTACGAATCATTAGGCGGACTCAAATGGAGACTCAGACACAGGGCACAGGGTGAGAGGACAAGAGCAGTTGATTGCCCCTTTTTCCCAGAGATTGGAGGAGGCGGAGGGCAGGGAGCCAGAGAACGGAGACCGAGGGGCATGAGGCGAGCCGAGGGCAGATGTGGGATGGGTGAAGTCCAAGTTTCCTCTAGGAGCCGGGGCGTGAACTACCACAAACGCTGGAACGGCGCTCCGGCGATGACTGGAGGGGGGACCAGGGTCGATTAGTGGATGGGTTGCAGGGGTGCGGCTCGGAGCAGCTGTGTCAGATGAAGAATCAGGAGCCAGTAGAGATTGGGGATGCCTGCCACGCCCACCACACAGACACAAGACACACAAAGAGACAGACAGGGGCAGCAGGAAAATCCTGGTCCACAGCTACTTCGTATTGCTGTTAATACTGTAGCAGCCTCGCGCAGGTAGATAAAGGTGGGCAACAGATCATCAGAGGCAACTACTCCCATCATTGTTTACCAATGCTGCTATAGGCCTAGGCTGCCGGGGGACTTCCCATGATGCACCTCTCTCCTCCTCTCCCTCTGTATGCATTCTCATCACATGAATGCATGTTACTAACTGGACCTCTTCTCTCTCGCCTCTCTTTCTCACCAGGTACTTCTGCCTCCAGAGCTGCAGAGTCTGGATCTGTGAGTGTGGGCCGCCTGCTGCCCCTGCTCGACAACCGCTACTACAATTATTACTCAGTCTTATTACTATTGTTATCCTACCATTATTATTCCTCTCACTATCATTCCTATTATTATTATTTTAAATATTACCACTACGTTATTTACGTGGAATTTGCTTTGTGCGTCCCCCTCCCCCATTGTTATATGTGATTTTGAATACATGTGCCATGTCATGATATTCTGTAGATCAATGGCAGGAAAATGTTCTTATCCATTTTGTAATATTGGTATCATAATCGGCTTCAGTCATGTCCACCTGTGGCGGCTGCGGTTTAGAGGTAGAGCGGGTCATCGGCTAACCAGAAGATGGGCGGTTCCACCGGTGCGTGCGAATATGCATTAGTTATTCTTCGTGATGAGCAGTTGGCACCTTGCCTGGCAGGCTCTGCCATCGGCGTGTGAACGTGACATGCAGTGTTAAGCACTTTGAGAGGGTCGGAAGACTAGAAAGGGGCCATACAAGTACAGTCCATTTACCTTTACATGTAGCAGACGGAAAACCATAGCATTCATTTGGAGTCCTGTTACGGACCACCTGCGTATTCACCCTGAAATCAATCCTCCTTGGCTGCTAGATGCTTGTCTACATTCACCGTCTGCTTGACGCCGTTGTCTGTCGCTGGACAGGTAGTGTGGGTGGGTCGTCTCTACAGTAAGACCAACACGATGAGCTAGAAAAGGCTGAGTACAGCTACTGAGTTGGGTAAACGTCTGGCAATGCAGCATACACACCACTGTGTTTTCGGAGGGCTGGCCCTACTTCATTGGCAGACTGGTTGAAGTAAAGCCGGAATTAAGAACTGAACCATTTCTCAGTTAATAAGAGTCCAGCGTGATCGCCGTTCACCGGGACTGCTTCTCAGCTGAACTTTAAAAGAAACGTCGTGCTGCCAACGCTGTCTGCGTGCAGTGCACTCTCCCATGAATCACGCACAGCCGCTCTCGTAGCTACACGGTGCAGCTGAAAGCCAGGTTCTCCCTCCCACTGCCCACCTCCTCCCTTCTGTTCCTCTCTGCAGGCGCTCGCTCCCTTCACTACGCCGCTTCTCTTCAACATTCTTGTTTTAAGGAATGTGTGTGGGCAGATTTAAGCCTCCATACTCTGCTACCGATTGGTGTAGGTTGATCGCGTTATTCTAGAGCGACTTCAGTCAATAATCGTGTATCATTAAGCCTGTCAGCGTTGTGCAGTAAGGAGCAGATGATGGGGATAGTGGCAGTGTCAGGACAGTGAAATGGCTGAACATTACACACACATTCTGAGAATGGTCGCCAACTCTCTCAGGACTGTTTTGCACTGCAACTTCCCTAAAATGTGCTTAGAGCTTTTGTCACTCATATTCCAGTGCAGGTCTATTCTGACTGTTGACCCTGAACCTCTGATCTGTTCATATGGCTCAAGATCCATATGGTTCCATACAATACTATACCAATGAAATGCTTTGCTGTTTGCAGTTACAATATGTGCAGTAAATTAAACCAATCCCCAAAGTAATACAATTCATTTTGATAAAAGCTATTCAATAATATGACTGGAAACCTTTTGTGTGGAAGTTCAGGTGAATCGCTACTGCCAAAATGAACGCTCTGCCACATACTGTTCAGCGAGTACTGCCAAGTATAAAACTGCCATAATGAATATGACATTTGGGTCCTTAACTTGAGAGCTAACTTGAAGTGAGTTGAATATATTTTTTTAGTCCACTGGGATCACATTTAGTCATCCCTTTTTGTAGTCAAAAGTTATGTCAACGTGTTTTTGCAATGTATTGTTGATATATTCTTATCATCATAAGGAAGTAAAGCGCCTTTGGGAAAATATCAGAAATGGAGGGGCGTGTCACCGTGTGTTTGATTGACAGCAGCTGGCAGGCAGCCAGAGTGCCGTTGCCGGGTAGACACAAAACAAACTTGAGCTGTAGCTACACGTCACGTGCAGACAGCATGTTGTTGGTGGTGCTGAAGAGCGAGGACGACACCAGCATCTAAGCAGACTCAAGTGGCGTTTGCAGGTACGTGTACACGCCGTTTACTGCGCTGCAGTATGTGCAATATGTTAGAGGATTGGCCACCTGTCCAATTCATACGCCAAACAAATAGGGGGCAGCACGTCACCAGAGTAACTGCTAACCGTAGCTGCCATTAGCTAGTTAGCTCAGGTAGCGGTCCTATTGCTTGCGGACTCTGCCCAGAATGGGCGTTCGGAGCACTGGGGAGCGTTGGGGTTTACACTGCTAGCGCAGGAGCTCTGGACCGTCGGGAGGAGGAAGTTTTCAGGCCCCGGGCATGAGGGACACGGCGGGGAATGCTGGCACACAGAGCAGATATGTGCTGTGGCAGACAAAAAAAAAGCTATTGAATTTTTATTTTAGCGTCCATCGAATGCACAGATACTGTAGATGGCAGTTTTTCATTTTCTTTTAAATAGTGACAATGGGGCGGCCGTGGCTTGGTGGCAGAACGGTTGCCTCCCAATCGGAAGGTTGGCGGTTCGATCCCCCAGTCATGCGCCGAAGCATCCTTGAGCAAGATACTGAACCCCAAAAATGCTCCCGAAGCTGCGCCTTCAGTTTGTGAATGTTCTCATATGTAAGTCGCTTTGGATAAAAGCGTCTGCTGAATGTAAATGTTTTCCTAGGCTTATTTTGTGAAATCAGTTGAAGTCATCATGTACCTTCACATTCCCTTAGTATTTAGCCATTATAGTAAAAAGTAGGGGCACTGGTATATGTAATAGCTGTCCTTGTATTACAAAAGTTGTAAAGAAAGCAAGGGAAGTATATATAATTAAAGACCTGGAGGGCCTTTAACCGGAGTGGATGAACCCGGTTAAAGAGTAACCGCCTGTACGGGACGCCCTTAGAAGTAAAGCGAATGCACCCGCAACGAGGCAGGGATCATTTCATTGGTCAACACTAGCTAACTGGCATTCTGTTGGTTGGGGGATTTTGACCCGGTTAGTGCACAAAACAAACCCGAGAGCAGAGGAGAAACGTGAGAGCAGACGTTTCTCGGGCGCACAGAAGCAGCCTGAGCGCGAGGAGGAGGGCTGAAGCTGGAGCTGCAGCGCAGGACATTTCTGAGTCCAACAGTCGGAGCGGAGGCAGAGCCGATCGAAGTGCAAGCGGGGGCTGTGTGGGCGCCAGGGCGGGGTTCGTTACAAAATCGGAACTGAAATCAATAAGTCCTGCTCTCAAATTCAGAGCACACGCTCTTGAATAAAGACAGGGAAATAATCCCATAAAACACTGCCCACGGAAACACAAATTGACTAATTTTGGAAGACATCCACTTGATTTGATTAACTCGGACCGCTTGAGGCCAATATAAGCTTCAGATAAACCTTGGAATGTATGGTAGATTTGATTCAGGGATTTAGAAAGTAACGCTGCCAAGACTCTGATAACGTCACAGTCCTTCTTATAAATGAACAAAATAGCAAAAAAAGGAAGAGCCACTTTATGGTAGGAATTAAAGCACCTGAAGTAGCTGAGAGGCAGGCGTCTTCAGGGATTCTCTAACCCTCTCTGTGCCACTGTGAACAATGTGCATCCGAGCCGTCAGTCCTCGCAGCGGGCCGTTCGGCTGCAGTGTCATGACGCCGCCCGTGAAGAAGGCTGTCTTACACTCTGCTGCCTGCAGTCAGACAAGGAGCGTGAGGAGGCCACACAGCCAGTGTGTGACGGCGCTCCGTTTTCTGCTCCTCTGTCCCTCTCGGGGGCAGCGAGGCTCACAGCGTTCATGAAATCTCAGCTGTTAAAAGCTTCTCTGAGTGATGGCGTAGAGGTTGCCATAGCAACACAACATGTCTCTTGGCAGACTAGTAGGATGCCCTCTCACCCAAACCGGCCCCCTCACTTCTAGGAATAGTTCAGCCTGTGTAAGGATGAGGACTACAGGTGGACTACAATCCCTGAACAGGGGCCGATGTGATGCTAAAAAGAACAAACGGCAATAACCTGCTTGAGTGAGTATTTACTTTTGTAATGTTTAATGCAAGAATAGCATGGCACAGGATCATAAATCACATTATGTCACTGCCCCCCACCTTACATGCACAGGCTGTGATTATTGCATCAAAGGACACAGGTACACAGTCGGGAACTAAACGTGCCCCGGCTGATGCACGATCGTACTGTGAAACCCATGGGCACAACGAATGAACGGAGCCAGTTTTCTTCTCCTCTGTCAGATCAGACAGTGGTGAAGGTGAAGCGAGTGACATGGTGGTAATCCTCCCCAGGGCGCAGAAGGCAGTCAGGAAAGGACGTCTGAAGAGACACACACACACACACACAGAGTAAATATGGAGGGCTTTTTGAGTTTCGCAGCCTTGAATGAAAACTTAAAGCGTCACAGAAAACACTGCTGAATGATGTGGTCCCTATTCTTCAGTACCATTGTTCTTAGCATGTAAGCCCGAGCTACATCTCTCACCTCTGTCTCGGACTCAGCTGTCGGTCAGAGGCTGTCACGTCCATTTTATTCAGCTTTTCAATCTGTTCAACTCAGAATCTTTGACTGCAAATAAAGGTGGCGTTTTCCCATGGTTCATCGCTTCATTTTAGTTTTCTCCTTTTACCGAAGCCCGTATTACCCATGGAAGCTCCGAACCCTGACAGAAATACACTCCGCATCGCAAAAAGGAAGCGCAGGGATTGGCTCAGCAGTGGCGGTCAACGGGACGATCACGCCTCACGACATCTCCCGTCCTGACAACCAGACCAGTCGGGCCGAGCGTCACCGCAAGCAGTGTGACCGAAACAGGGAGGGAGGAAAGAGAGCTAAGCTAACCCAGGCCGGCCCTAAGGCCGCCCCACTATCAGCCTGCTCCCGGCTAGCACAACACAGAACACAGAAGACGAGAGGAGGACGCTCGGCGCTCAAACGCAGCTCGAGAGGGTGGACATTGTTCCTCAGATGGGGAATACATCATTTTAGGTTGTGGCCCACATTATCTGCCCAGAGAGCTCAGCAGTGTCCCTGTTGCTGCCGTTTACAGTCCTCCAGAGGCAAATTCAAAAGACGCCCTTCAGGAGCTGTATGAGGTCATCAGCAGTCACATGACAACACAACCAGATGGGGATTTTAAATCAAACAGACCTCAGAACTATTTGACCTAAACTCCACCAGCATGTCCACGTCCCCCACCGGGGCGGGGGGACAAACACACTGGTCCGTAGCTACAAAGCCCGCCCCCGCCCCCTCCCTCCCTCGGCCCCGTTTTGGTCAGTCAGACCATATCCTCCTGCTTCTCCTGCCTACTGACACCCGGCTGACGTAAAGGGCCAAACCACCAGTACAACCAGCTAGAGTGTGGACAGACGAAGCTACAGCAGCTCCACAGCACTGCTCTGAGTGCACAGAGAGGCCCCCACCCAGGAGAACCACACGAACCCTGAGGAATACACGTCATCAGTGACAGCATACACCCGGCAAATGTGTTGAGGACGTGGTGGTCACCAAGACAACGGAATCATTCCCCAACCAGAAGGCCTGGATGACTGGAGAGGTGAGGCCCGGACCCCGAGCCAAGACAAGCTGCGTTCCAGTCAGGAGGCGAGGAAGCCTGCAGCCCCCAGGGCTGTGTGCTCAGGCCCCTCCTGTTTACGCTGTCCACCAATGGCTGCAGCCCCCGACACGGAGACAACTCTGTTGGCGGGCGACACCACCGTCATCGGGCGGATTACTAACAACCATGAAGATTTCAACCTTCTCAATAATATCATGGAGCCCAACAACAGGATCACTTCACACACAGAGTTTCTATCTACTATCATCATACCTGGTTGACGGCATCAGGCCAATTCTGTGTCTCCAGACAGAAAGAGCTGTGCTTCCCGTACCTGGCCCCGCCCTTTCCTGTCATAGAGCCATCCAGGAAGTTGGCAGTGTAGAACTGGACTCCTGGTTGGCTGGTAAAAACCTCCAGGACACGCCCACTGGCTGGGTGACACACTCTGTGAAGAAAGAAGGTGTATTAAAGGCAATGGGGGGGGGGGTGTGTGTGTGTGTGAGAGAGAAAATGACTTCTGCAGCAAACCTGGCAGCATGCCTCTCTGTCCAGGCGTCTCCAGGAGAGGACAGACAGAAATTGTGGTCAAACCCTGGACCTGGAACTTCCTTCAGCCGAGGGCCAATCAGAACAGGCGTTCTGAGGTCAAAGGGCGTGCCTTCCACGCCTCTGATCTCTCCTGTGGATCGATGAGGTCATTCAATGTTAGCCAATGAGACATCACATCGGAGTCCATTGCTTAATTAGTTAGTGGTAGTGTTGCATTGGATTGAACGGAGACCCCCCCCCCTCACCCCCGCTGAAGCGAGCGAACAGTTTAGGGGAAGTCTCGAAGGACGGCTTCTGGAAGACGCAGCTGCCATTCGGAATAAACGTAACCCAGCATTTCTTTGTGGAAAACAAGTGAGTCACAGCACGTGGGCCAGCGCCCACTTCCCCTTTTTGATCGTTCCTCTTTGCCAACTCGATCAAAACACCCCTTCCAGCCCGACCCTCGTCCTCACATGGAAATCATGCATCTATAATCAAACAGGCCTTCCGCGGTGTCTCATTTGTACCTGCTCGGATTCTGCAGCGTACAGGAGAGGAAACGCGGGTGCTATTTTGACAGATTAATAATCTGTTTCCCCATTTAGAGGCTAGAATAACTAATGGCATGATCTCAAGTGGGACAGACAGTAGAAAGTAAGTGGGACTACGTCTACTCTCCGCTGTCCCATCTTTCTGGGACTCGGCCGGACAGTCCCCTCCCCTCCTGCTCTCCAAGCCAGCATGCTCACACGTCTACCTGTGGGGGGTGGGGGCGCGGCTCAGGTGTTTGTTGGCTTGTCCTGCGCTGAAGCGGCCTCTCGGCCAGCGCGAGTACTTTTGCGTCCATGTGAAACTTGGTGCGTATGTGAGCAGCCGGAGGCCATCCTGTGGCGTCAGCGTTTGGGCCGAGACAGAAGGTCCCAGGACCCGTTTGGAGGAGCTCCGTGGGTTTGGGTGAAAAGAGATGGGTTTCGTTTATTTGTTGACCTACTCTGGGATGATACTGTCCCACCCTCCTGTTGGACGTAACAGACAGAAAGCAGAGGCTGGGAACACAGGCGGGCTCCGCTTGTCAAGCCTTGAATGCAGCCCTCCACGTTTAACTGTGCATGGCACAGAGTTGATTCCATATTTTTAAGTTTTGTTCTAATTCAGCCCTTGAGGTGGATTTCCATTCTAGCACAGATTCTGGGATATAAATAAACCGTCATTAGCTCCTCTGTCTCCAGGGGAAACCGAAGCTAATTGCAGAGTAATGAGAACGCTTGTCTGACAGAGCACGAAAGAACGCACTCCCACACAAGAGTACAAGTGTTCTTGATGGCAAATACACAACAATTAAAGTTTATACTGTGCAGACCACAGAGCAAAGAGCCAGGGAACACACAGCGCTGAGTCAGTCGAGAGAGCATGGCGCTGTGGAGGAGCTGGACGTGGTACAGCACAGACAACAGACAGAAGGGGGGGGGGGGGGTGTTGCCGTATCACTGCAACAGAGTCTCAACCACTCGGCCACCAGGACATTTGCGCCTTTTAAGAAACCGAATGACAGAAGCATTTCACGAGGCCGGGCTGAGGAATCTTCACTTTACCGTTTTCCACTCGGATATCCCCAACCCAGTCAGCCTTTTCTCAATAAATAAATGCCACATAATGACATTAGAAGAAAAAGCTTTTTATTAGCGGGACCAAAGGCATCATGTTACATTTTGTAAAACATTAACTTTTACTCGCTCTCAGTTTTGTAATTGATGCACTTAAAGAGTATCAACTACTACATGAGGCCACAACATTGTTTGGAATGTAGAAAAGCCAGTGCGAACACACACACACACACAGTGTGTGCCAGCACTCTCACATGCGGGCGCATTCTTCCCACTACATGTGAACGGAGCCCTTCCTTCTTCCCCTTTGCTGGGTTCGTGTTGGGAGAGAGCACGCGCGATGTGAACGCTTTACCTGTAGGAATCGACGTGCCATCCACAGGCAGGTAGGACTGAGCGGCGATGGACACTTGGTGGTCGTAGATATCTGTGGCACCCTACACACACACACACACACACACACACACACTTTTTGGATTTGTTCATAAAGACTGTCTATGTGTAGGAGAGTGAAGTCAGAGGCAGAAGAGGTTAGAAAACAAATGTTCCAGCTGCCAGGTGGAGGTCCATGGCCGAAACCGTGGCTTGGGTACAAACTTAGTGTGCAGGACTTTACTTCCCTCTTTTGCATGATGTCTGTGACTATGCTACATCGAGATTTTCATGTTAGCGCGTTGGGCCGCGAGCAACGACTTTCGCTCCCGTATCCTCTGCATGTGGAAGGACCAATAAACAAACCTGAACTTACATCTCCTTCTTGCTACATTAAAGAGGATCCCATTTAATGG
>CM022471.1:27399086-27453270 GCA_011952105.1 Coreoperca whiteheadi
GGGGGAAAAGGAGAGGGGTGGGGGGTGGACGAAAACAACAGGAAGGAGGGGGGGGGGGGGGGGGTGTTGCCGTATCACTGCAACAGAGTCTCAACCACTCGGCCACCAGGACATTTGCGCCTTTTAAGAAACCGAATGACAGAAGCATTTCACGAGGCCGGGCTGAGGAATCTTCACTTTACCGTTTTCCACTCGGATATCCCCAACCCAGTCAGCCTTTTCTCAATAAATAAATGCCACATAATGACATTAGAAGAAAAAGCTTTTTATTAGCGGGACCAAAGGCATCATGTTACATTTTGTAAAACATTAACTTTTACTCGCTCTCAGTTTTGTAATTGATGCACTTAAAGAGTATCAACTACTACATGAGGCCACAACATTGTTTGGAATGTAGAAAAGCCAGTGTGAGCACACACACACACACACACACACACACACACACAGTGTGTGCCAGCACTCTCACATGCGGGCGCATTCTTCCCACTACATGTGAACGGAGCCCTTCCTTCTTCCCCTTTGCTGGGTTCGTGTTGGGAGAGAGCACGCGCGATGTGAACGCTTTACCTGTAGGAATCGACGTGCCATCCACAGGCAGGTAGGACTGAGCGGCGATGGACACTTGGTGGTCGTAGATATCTGTGGCACCCTACACACACACACACACACACACACACACACACACACACACACACACACACACACACACACACACACACACACACACACACACACACACACACACACACACACACACACACACACACACACACACACACTTTTTGGATTTGTTCATAAAGACTGTCTATGTGTAGGAGAGTGAAGTCAGAGGCAGAAGAGGTTAGAAAACAAATGTTCCAGCTGCCAGGTGGAGGTCCATGGCCGAAACCGTGGCTTGGGTACAAACTTAGTGTGCAGGACTTTACTTCCCTCTTTTGCATGATGTCTGTGACTATGCTACATCGAGATTTTCATGTTAGCGCGTTGGGCCGCGAGCAACGACTTTCGCTCCCGTATCCTCTGCATGTGGAAGGACCAATAAACAAACCTGAACTTACATCTCCTTCTTGCTACATTAAAGAGGATCCCATTTAATGGTGAACCGACACAGTGGCCCTCTTGCATAGTTCTCCCGTCTTTTCTACAACAAACACAGCACTGCCATTGGATGATCGTGCGGCCGATCGTGAGCCCTTACCTGTCCAGCCAGGTTGAAGTAGGAGTGGTTGGTGAGGTTGATGGGGGTGGTTTTTGTAGACCGGGCTTGGTATTCAACAGTTAGTGTTTCCTCCTGAACACACAACTCAAATCTTACTCAACTGGCGTCTGCAAACCACTCTTTTATATGCAAAGTCCATTAAATGTCTGGGCTGAAAAACAGGGGCGAAGTCTGACAAAGCTTGCTAAATTCAGTGGAACAATCAAAACAACTGACAACAAAAGCAATGTGGTATTTTAGAATGTTTGAGACAAGGGAAAAAGAGGCCCTGCTAATTTTGTACTGTAATCAATCAAATCTGGGACCTTTTCCATCCAAGGTTGTTAAGTTTTTACCAAATTAGTTTGCTTTCCGGAGCGCTGCGCGGGCCAAACAGGTGGCTCAGGGCTCATTAAATATAATCATTCATGAGCCAAAAGTCTTCAGTCCGATCATTGAACAATGTGCGGGATGCTCCGAGGGTGACGGGCTGCGGAGCTGGGGAGTTAGGAACCAGGTGCGTTTACCTGTACGGTGTAGGAGACCGAGACCTGAACCTCTCCGGGATAACCCTGGTCTCCGTCGGGACTAGTCCATCTCAGCTGTACCCCACCGTCCACTGCTGCAGCAAGCCAGACAGCCTGGAGAGACAGACGCACGCACTCAGGGTTACACACGGTTACAAGAGATCAGCAACGGGTCTGGTAAAATACCTGTATGAATATGGAGCTTCGCCAGTCTGACTTCCACAAATCAAGTAGGTATCTTCCCCCTTTGTCACAACTCTTTGACAACGTAATCTGTCTTCACGTTGTGTGCTTAATAACGCGGCTATGGACCGACACGTGGTCACGTGTGACCGGGGGCTAATGTGGGCTAGCACCTCCTTGGTCCCTACTTTTCTAACCAATGCTCACATCCTCATTGAGCTCGTTTGTTTGAACCATTCAGCCTGCTGAGTGTGTCATTATGCGGTGTGCGTGAAGTGTGTGTACAATGGCAACCACTGGCAACTGTTAGTTAGTGGCAAGGCAGTGGCAGTCGGTTTGGCCCAGACTCAAATAACCCAACGGCTTGAGGACGGATTGCCACGAAACTTGGTGCAGGCATTCGCGGTCACCAGGGGGACCGATCCAGTCGACTTTGGTAAACGGTACTTTCCCCACTCGGGTTCTACAGAAACAAGCTCCTTCAAGTGGCTGAAACACAAGCACATGTTCCACTCAGTGTTACCTTGTCGAAGCCCCGCAGCCCGCCATGCAGCGCATTGGGTCCATTGTTGACGTCCAGTTGGAACTCTTTTCCCTCCACCGCAAAGCGTCCCCGCGCGATCCGGTTGGCCACACGGCCCACCGTAGCGCCCAGGTACCGCCTATCTGACACGTAACCTGACAACACAGCACGGGTTATTCTTATTCATTCACCCCACCTACTCTGTCTCGTCTCGTCCCAGAAGCAGCCCGAGTGCAAGTTCATAGACTTTGAAAGAATGGGTTACACGTTCACGCTGTGCATATTCAAGGGCGGCCTAAAATCATTTTGCTGACATTTTCTCTGGCGTGACACAATGCAGCGGCTCAAGTCTGAGCCAAAACGCCGCAGTCACTTCGTCCTGGTCCTTCCCACCTTCCAGGTCGTCGTAGCCCAGCACTACGTCGTCCATCTGGCCAGCTTTCCCTCTGCTGCACACGGACCTGACGATGGCACCCAGGGTGAGAACCTCCACGCGCACCTGGGGGGACTGGAGGGCCCACAGATCCACGCCGCCCAGGCCGGACACCTCTCCCCACTGCCGCCGGCTTACCCGGGTCATCCTGGACCTGCACAACCACAGCAGGACATCACCTTTTGCACGCCATGTATTTAGCCGACGCTTTGATCCCAGGCGCCTCGCAATGAGTGCATTTCAACCCAAAACCACCAAGAACCACGGAAACTGCTTCAAGTGGTGCCCTGACGTCACGGCCGAAGGGTTAACGTTACATCCGCATCAGCTGAGGGGGTTAGTAGGGCCAGTCTGAGCCCAACTTGTAACCTAGGCTACTTTCTCTGCGGGTCTGGGAGACCCCCCCTCAGCAGATATCTGCAGGCCTCACGCCCGGCTGCCGGGCCCTGGCCAGCTCCGAGGGCAGAAAACGCCAAACCTGCTTGTGCTGCTCGGGGACGTTGCACTGAGAGAGGAGCCAGCAGCATGCGGCAGGAAATGACGTGTCATGCAAAGCCCCGTCACTGCTCCAGACCCCGAGCCCGCCTCCGCGCAGGCAGCGGGTTTGGCGGCTGTTGTCCTGACTGCAGGCGAAGGGAAGAAGCAGAGGAGCAGCCGGAAGACGCGGAGCCACGGCCGCTCACTGACGCAGCTTCCTGTCGCGGACGGCTCGGCTCGGAGCGCCTCGGACTGCGGACCCAGCTTTCTTCGTCTCTCGCTTTAACTGGCGGTTGGCAAAGGGCTTCCAGGGCGCGGTGGCGCCACCCGCTGACCCGGAGGGCAAACTACACACCGGGTCATTCTGAAAGAGTGCTCGTTAGTCCTGTTGATCCTAAACACTGTAGAAGCAGTTTCCAACTCGTCAACCGGAAGACTTAAGAGGAATAGTAGGGGTGTCGCGCCCTGGGTGCCTTCTGTAGCACGTCGCTCTCTGACTCGTACCTCTGGCTACGCAATCCAACCTGCTCCTCTCGCTCTTCCTCTCCTCAACGCTCACCCTTTCCTTTCATATTCCTTCCACTCGCACAGAGCCAAGTGTAAAGACCAGGGTGACATGTCCTCTCTCCTGTTTCGGCCCCCGACCCTGTCCTCCCACTTAAACTTTACTCTCTTTGTTCCGTCCCTTCACCACCACTGCAGCTCCTGCCTTGCCAACATGGGCCTGCGTGTGCTTCCTGTCACTCCTCAGAGCCCATTGTGCTGCTTCATCTGCCTTTTCATTCCCCTGAACTGCAACGTGTGCAGGAGACCCACGCAAACCTCACGGACGCTCTCGGTGAATCCTGAATAAGGGTTCCATGCAACAGAGCCTCTCCACTGCTGGAGCTGCCCAATGTGACACTCATCAGTGAGTCCGATGCAGCGGCGGCTGCCTCCGGCCTCTCCTCCTCTGCCCCCTGCAAGGCAACACAACCCCGGCCGTCATCTCACCTGCAAGGACAGATACATCGGTCCATCAGTATACATGTGTAGATAACCGCAGTGCTTCCTTCTGATGTGTGAATAAAAGATCTGATCGCCCCCCATGTTCGTCTCTCATCACTTCAGGAGACTAGGATCTATATGTGGCAGCTACAGTAGCCAGTAAACCCGCATCACCTGCCTTCTTTCTAGCGACCCACCCGAAGCTCTTTGTTGCCCCCCCCCCCCCACATGTCCCCAGCACTGCTCAGTAGCTGTTGTATCGCATGATGGATATTGTGTCCTTGTGATACCCATTGTGATACTCCATCAGCCAGCACCCCCCCCCCCATTTCTACCTGCGACGCTGCACGGATGTTGTTTTAAAAGCCCCCCTACACATCCTCAGTGCTCGTGCTCGTGTTACATCCACTTTTTCAACGAGGTCGCAGAGCTGTAGCCCACACCCATACTCCAGCACTGAGCTTATGAAACCTTATATATATATGTATGTTTCAAAGCAGCCCTGTCGCCCCCCCCCCCCCACTCTGTTCCCACCAAACAGCTCATCACATTTAAAACCTTTTTACACTTATTGACTGTACTCTGAGTATGCACGCTCCGTGTGAGCCAGCATCCAACCACACTCCTAAACGTGTGAAAGAGTCCATCGTTTCCAGCTCCGTGCCATATAAACACAGTTTGACCTCTGTTCCAGTGTTCGTCCTTGTGAAGCGTTTCATTTAAATCCCCACCCCAACATATCGCCTATCCCTGCCTCTTTTCCACATGTGCCAGCAGAGATCTCCCTGTACCGTGCCCAGTGTCAGTATACACACCATCACTCGTCATTGGACTTCTAGGCCTCCTTGTGGAGCTCCGTTATCCAGGCAGCTTGCTGAGAAGGTGTTCTGCTCTCACCTCTATCGGGCGTCCACACAAACAGTCCTTCCCCCATCTGAGCGTTTCACCTGATATCCCTAATCTTTTCATTTGAATTAATAATCCCTCTTTCCATAGTGAATCATAAGCTTTATTCACTCGTGCCTTCCTCCCCTCAGACGTTCGGAGCCATTGTTCCCGTCCTTTTCTAAAGCCCCCGTGGTGTTTTGACCTGAGATTCCCTGCTTCCAGACAATGTGTTAGTCTTTCTGTGTTCCATGATTGTACACGTGTGGGATGCCGGTGCCGTCGGCCCACAGCTGGATGGCTCTTTTCCTGTGTGTCTGACGGGTACTATGACTGCTTGTGTCCGGCTGCCAAACCTCGTTACAGAAACGCAAAATGACCTCCACGGCTTCATCTGCCAGGTGGTCCAGCACGGTGCAGCAGATGTGATCTTTTCCCGGAGCAGCAAGTCCTGATTTACAGACGGACCGCGTCACCTCCTCTAATGTGAAGGGGCAGTTAACTGCGTCATCCCTCTCTTCCTCCCTTTCCAGCAACTCTTTATTTCCTTCACTTGTTTTTTGTCTTTTTTTTTGTCAGAACTGTGAACCTCAACCAACGCTTTCGCTAACACATCTGCTTTCTCTGTATCTCTACCAGCCAGCACCCCCCCCCCGTTCTCCAATACTGGGTACCCCCACTCCCGTCTTTATCATCCTCTGAACTGGTTTAATTGCAGTGCTCCTCCCTCTCGAGTCACATGATGCTCTCCTGTGCTTCCTCTAAGTTTCTTTAATAGCCTTTCGAACCACTGCTTGCACTCTTTTGTATGAAATGCTGGAAATTGTGAGTGCGTTGTAACACCTTGAAAGCCTTATTACGTTTCTTTATTACATCAGTACACTCACCGTTCCACCACCGAACTCATTTCCACCTTTTCATCCCAGCTTTTCTCATAATCGTCTGACTGGCTACAACCGACTTCCTTCTTCTTCTTCTTCTTCTGTACGCTTGTAATGTCTCCCTTCAGTGTCTGAATCTGTATTCCCTCTGTCAGGTGTTAATCAAGGATGCTTCCACTACCATAAGCTACTTTTATCACTTCATCACGTCACTTTTGAGCCTTCTTGGCTAATGTATCTGCTTGTTCACTGCCTTTAACGCCCATATGGGCAGGGAGCCAGCATAACCGTACCTCTCTACCCGTCGTTGGAGTCCCAAGAGCATTATGTGTATTTCTACCAGAGAGAGAGTTTGTACTGCTGGCAAACCCCTGAGGGCTGCAGCTGAATCTGAACCTGCTCCATCCACTGAGGACCAAGAATGACTGCGAAAAATCTCTTCAGAAAATATGGACAATTTCAGCCTATAACGTCTATTCCCACATGCCCATTACCAGGATTTGTAGAGCCGTCTGTAGATATTGTCATAAACCTATAAAAATGACCACACGATGTAGGGACTGTTATCTGCTTCTGACCAGTTCTCGTTTAGTAGCTGTAAACGCGTGGATCTGAGGGAGTCCATGGAGGAACATTCCTTTACATTACCACCACAGGTGGACTCTTATGGCATACCATTAGATGAAGAATATGAGGAGTCCGTTTGCTCAGTATTTAAATCTTTTATTGGCAGACGCAGAAGCTTAAATGTGACATCAGGGAGAGCCCTGGCAACAAACAACAAAGCAACCAGCCCTGAATCCCAACACTAAATAAACTTCCCAAAAAGAAACGTTCCAATCCTAAACCTATCAGCGCGAAAACACAGGAGACAAGGGAATGGAACAAAAATGGCAGCTCGCCCATACAGGCCTTCCTGGCAAGGAGTTATAGGTAGTTGTGGAGACAGAAAGAAAAAAACAGTAACTTAAAATAACTAACTGATTAACCGAAATCTAACAGCAAAATCACAACCCTTCTGACATTAACCTGACAGCAATATACAAAGGAGCGATGGACTAAGTCCTGACAAAACAGCTCACAATACACAAACACCCCTGGCGTTAACGGGCCACGAGGCGACGGGTGCAGCGCCTCTGCCTTTAGATAGCTCCAGATGGACTGTGATTGGCTGCAGGTCCCCCGATCCCCCTACAGGTGACGGTCTCACAGCCTGCCTGACAGGTACGCGGTCAGGCAGCACACAGCAGGGCCCTGTTATCAGATGGTTAGATCCAGAAGTTTCAGAAGGCTAAAGTTATACTGCACCCATGAATCATATGGCCATGAAATCAGCTTTCTTCATTCATTTATAGCAGCTGTTGATTATTCCATGAACTGCAGAGTGCTTTTTTGGTTTGATGACTGCATTTTTCGGGTGTCCTCCAACTCTAGTGGAGAGCTGTACCAATCCATCATCTCCAGTGCTCATGGATTGTTTCCACTTCCTGGTGAGCTGATTGGATCCTTCTTTACTGGGCCACCATCAAAACATGCTTTTAAAAGTTTCATTTCATGTTTTTTCCCAAAAACGTGTGGGCAGACCATTGACTGCGAGCGGATCCTGAGAGACGTAGGAGTTCCCCGGTCTCCCTCTGCCATCTCACAGACAGAGGAGCTGATTGTTACTTTCTCCTCACTCAGCCAGTGAGGAGCCCCTTTTAGTGCGGCCCCCGTTCATCACTACTTCCTCCTGATTGGCAGGTGGGAAACCCCTTCTCTACGCCTCTTCAGCAGTCCCACTCGCTTCACATGGCAGCAGTACCAAGAAAGCAAAAAGTGGACAGTGAATGCAGAGAGATTCCAGACATGCTGGCAAAATGACTCCTTTTTTTTTTCCCCCCCACAGAGTTTAAGGAGAATTTACCAAGGCTCAACGCTAAATGAATATCACATAAGACATTTTGATTAATTAGACACCGATTGGGGGAAGACATTGCATTAACTTTATTCTGTGCTCTCTAGAACAAAGCTCAGAAAATATGCCCTCTGAAAAATATACAGATTTGTTCACAAACATTAAGTGATATCTAGTTATGTATACAGAATACATGTCAACACAGGTATTACATGAAGCATTAGAGCGAAACTGTTGCCTCCCGTCCACTGCCAGATTGTTCATGTTATACAGAACACACGTTCACCCTTTGCCTTTGAATTGCTTAGAGCACTGTTGTACTTGTTGTATACTGTATATACTGTAAATGTTTAACGGTTACGCTTCCACATGTTGTGCATGTGGCTTCTGTTGGATCCCTGTCAGAAGGAAAACATGCTTTTCTCTGCTATGTTTGCTGTATAACATGAAACAGGAAGCTTCCTTTCCAGAACAATGTTCATGGGAAAAGCAATTTGCTAAATGGCAAATTGGGCAGATTATAAAGTAACAAAACAATTACAGCACGTTTAAGTTAATTACAGTTAAAAGTTTGAAAAAAACAAACCCTTCACCTACTTCATTTTTTGACGATTTGAAGTACTTGCCCTCTAACTACTGGTGGACACACAGGTGCAGTGGAGACGTCCGGGCACCTGTCAGTCATTAGTGATGTAGTTATGGAGATCTTCATTTAAATGTGGCTGCAGGTTCCTAGCCCCCACCCACACAGCCCACCACGGTTAAGCTGTACTCACATTATCCCTGAAAAAGGATCGTTGTGGCCAGCTTTTTTGCTATGCTGCACTGCTGGCAGTTCAAATACTTGGCTTGTGACCGAGAGCTGCAGCCAGGGGCTGAGGGCTGCTGCTGTGATTCAAAGGTGGAAGTTAAACTCGGGCTGACCAGCAGTGTGCGACTGTCCGTTGGGGTTAAACGTTTGATGCCTCTTGGACCTCTGACCACAGCCAGCAACACAGGGTTAGAACAATTAACCCGGTGCTTATTAGCATGCATATTAGTAGCATGTTGGCCCTTTATCGGTCATTGTAAGCCCTGTATTAATGCCTTATTCTGCCTGACCACATCCTACAACTACCAGGCCATTAACCAAGAGTTTTCCCTCAGTAACCTCCTAATGCCAGCTGAGTGATGGTAAGGAAGGATGTTGTACATGAATTATAATCTTAACGTGCTTTGCTCAGCGTGGGCCTTATAAGGTGGTAGTGCCACAGGAAAGGTCCTTCTCCCTTAACAGCCCTTAATAAAAGTGCTCTATTCTTACGTAACAAAACTACAAGAGTCAATGGTGTCCAAATAACTCTTCATTAATACTTTCTAACTGAGAATATGTTCCCTATTCTAAAGTGCACCGACTGTAAAAAAGAGCCATAGCGGCCTATAACGTTAGCTAAGCTGTGAAAATCAGGCTAACGTCGCTAATGGTTATTCAAGACGCTGAGGTGATTATCAGAATGATACAAAACACTATAGACAAGAACAAATGGTAAATACTATAAGAATAAGTAAAAGCTAACGGTGCAGAGTGAGCTAACTAAGTTAAGGGGGACAAAGCACTGTAAGGTGACCACTAAGGTTCGAGGTGAAGGTAACGTTAGCGTGGAGAGGAAGTACACAGAAGTCACGTGCAGTTCGTCAAATGGATATCAGTCACATTACATTGTGCGAGTAGAGAACAATAGTTTACTATGTGTGAAGAGGAGGCAGCGTTAGAATAGGGAACCCGTGTGGGTTGATAAGTCAAACTACTAGTGAACTAGTTATGAGCGAAACCTCACTTTAGAATGGGTTAGCCAGACGTTAGCTCAGTGCGGCACCAACGGTAGCCTGATTTTCATAGCTTAGTCGAGGTTAGGTCGCTATGGCTCTTTATTACACTCGGTGCACTTTACAATGGGGAACATATTCTGAGTTAGAAAGACTTCATTGAGAGTTATTTAGACACATGTAATGTTGTGTTTTGTTACTTAAGAATAAAGTAAATTAAGGGAGACTCACTGTTCTTGTGGTAGCACCACGGCTGGGGCTTGGTGACAGAGCGGCTCGACCCCGGCTTGCCTCGGCCCACGTGTCCAAGTGTCCTTGAGCAAGATACCGAACCCCAAACCCCTAAATCTCCTTGTACTGATGGGCAGTCACCCTGAGCAGGGCATATTAAGATCGTTGTACTTACTCATTGTCAATAAGCAGTTAGTAGCAGGTTACTGAGGGAAAAGTCTCCGTTGAGGTTGTAGAATATGGTCATGCAGAATAAGGCATTAATGAGTGCTTTATAATTACTAATAAAGAGCCAATATGCTACTAATATGCAAATAGTTAATGGTAAATGTGTACCTCAATTTAAAGTGTTGCCAAATTTGCAAATACGTAGAAGCTATCACTAATTTGCAAATAGCTTGTGGTCAATAAGTTACAGTAGCTCTAACAGACTTCCACCCTCTCCTCAATAATCCTGCACGTGCAGCACAGAAGCCAGAGTCAAATGTGAACACGACTTCAGGCTAGACAGAGCAAAATGCCATGATCCTTCCCCAACGATAACCAAGCAGGTCTTTAACCACAAGACAACAATGGTTCTCTAAGCTTGACCAAGTCATTTTTTTTATTTAAAATCATACTGTTTCACCACTAACCCACTAAGTCCTTTTTGTGCCAAAGCCAGGAAACACTGATATGAATGGTTTAGTAACACTGACAAACAACGTTGCCCTGCTGACAGAAGTGTCAGATCACAAAACACTTAACTGTGGTATAGTTTGGGGAATGTGTTTGGCTGGCATGTTGAGATGAAGTGTTTAAAAATGTATGGTTTCCGGATAGCTTATCCATTGTGGCCAATGAGGATGCACCCCTTTTAGATGACACCGTTTGCTGCTGGTTAACCTCATCACGGAAATGTTCACACCAAAGTGACAATTGTGGATGGCTCCGCCAGGTTGAGTGTATCCACTAGTTGCAACGCCACCATTCAAACTAATTCAATTTGATCCCACATCCTGCTGTGATAAAGCCTTCATGCTGCGTTCATGTCGCATCAGAGTTACTGTAAGTACCACTTTCAACTTATGGATATCGTTCTCATCAACATCTGGGTCACAATTACAACCAGCAACTGAATTTATGATCCAACATATCCGACTCGACGCTTAGTATCACCTGAAAAAGCAAACTACTTTGGACGTCTCACGTCCCCCAAAGGCCGCCATTCAATGTAACTAAACCCAAACGTAATGGATATAATGCTGAGTCTTGAGTTGTCCTGTGGCCCTAACGCTTGCAAGACTTGTGAATCTCTACTGTCTTTCACATATGAGATGTCAGAATTTCCCTTTGATCAAATTTGTGTTCCATGGCTAAGTATGAAACGTCACCCCCTAATGGACAGGTTGCCATGAGTACATCTGTGCTCCTCAGACACATCGTTACCATTTTGGACACTCTAGCTCCACCCTCAGTCCTAATCGTCAACTTTGCAAATAGGATGTCTCATAATCTATGTGATAGATTGCCATGGAAAACGTTGAGGAAGTTCGTGCTCTTGAGTGAATGAACCTCTTTGGTTTTGACCCCATGGCCTTTCCTGGTGAGCCAACACTCATGCCAAACGTTGCACTTTTAGCTCTACTTTGAGAAGTGAAAATATGTCATTATGTGGTTTATTCCTTCTTTTCCCCAAAGGGGGACTGTATGGGGACATACAGTCTTCCTGGTCTTCAATTAGTAATTATTGCCACAAAACAGGTGAGATTTTGCGAAGCCAATTCAATATTCAGCAGTGTCTGTGCAGTATGATCATTTGGATTGAAGTATGTCATTGAATAAACTGGATGAATCCATACAGCAGAGGAGATCCCTTTGTTGCTGCAGCGTGCTGGTTTAGCTGGTGTCGCCGAGAATGGCCAGTATGGAGCTGGCCTGCGAGGCAAGCTTACTGCTGCTATGGTCTGTCAGTTTACGGAGGCTTTCCTTCATATTCACAGAGTTCAACTCCTCCTTCATCACACCTAGAGCAGACAAGGAGGGAAAGAAGAGAGAGACGGGTGAGATGGATGGTGATCAGTAGTGGCGGTGCAGATAAGATGTATTCAGGCCCAGAATATTCTCTGTCTGAATGCGAGTGTTGCATGTGTGGATTGTGTGTCCCACCTGTCTTTTAAAATGGGGAACATAAGAGAGCATAACAGTACACACAGACACACACATGCCGTGAGGACTGATGAGCGTTAGTTTATGCATTAGTCCGACCGGCTTTAGGAACAAACAAGTGTCTCCAAACTCACGTAGCAGGCGTACCTCCGCCGGGCCTAAAGTGGCTACATCACAGCCGAGACTGCTGAAGCTGCTCAAATGCTTTGAACTGCACACCTTCTAATGGACTCTGGATGCGGACTCCAAAGAGACATCAACTGTACTGAAATATATACGTGAAGCGTCCCAACTTCTCTCCCAAGCCACAAAGAGAAATATTATTGTCTCAATGGTTAGTTTCAACACCTCTAAATGTGTCTTTGTGGCCATTCTACGAATCGTAGCTTCATTATTTGGATATTAAAGTTGAAAGGGAAGTACGGGGGCCGCGGCTCGCTTGTCCGTTCTCCGCTTCACCCAGCCTTCTGTGAATCGAGGTCCATGATGTTAAACATCCCTTCAGAAAGCTGTGGGTGATGCCAGTGGCTTACATCCATCTTCCTCTACAGCCTATGACTGGATCACACCGAGGCTCCATTTTAGACTCTAAGAGTTCTGAGAGAAGACTAATATATAAGGACCGACCTTCAGTCCTGGGCTTTGGAGAGAGGTTTCTTCTATCTGGGAAATCACTCGACCTCACCCCAAAAGCACCTTAACAAATGTCTTTCTTCTCATTTATTCTGGCTGATGAGACTACCACTCAGGGGACAGATCACAATGGATCCTCTCTAAAACAAATACTGATGATAGCCAGAGAAACAGGGACTTCCAGTCCGAGCTTTCAGCAGGAAAAACATCTAGTTAGGGGTCCTCACCTAATTACAGGTGGGGTGTGCGACTACAGTCCAGTTTGCAAACACACTGCCTCGCTAATGTCAAGTACATTACTTGCTGTGTTGTCGTTCGCTCTGTATCATGGTATTGGACTTCTCCAGAATTGCATACCCCACCTTTATTATCCCCTTCCTGCTTTTTTTCCCACATCTGGCTAACACCTACCGGAGTTAGCCAGGCTGCAGATGAGACCTAAAGCGCTGAACTTGACTTCGACTGCCCCTACAGGATCCTCCAACATCGTCTTCAGCATGGGCAACAGCTGCGCGTCCATAAATGGATTCTTCATAGACTCTGTAGTGTTCACACGCACCCAAAAACACACACAAACGTATGGCAAACACACAAGTCAAGGCATTTCTAAACGTACATGATTTCTTTCAAGATATTCAGATGGCATATCAAATACCTTAAGTGACGTGTCTGGTATCAGTAGTAGTTTTGTTATGACCCTGAGTCGTTTGTCTTTGTTTCTGTGCTCTCCCCCCGTGCCTGAGGGCGGTGCTGTCCACCCTGCTTTGTCTTTGCTCCAAAATGTTGTGTTGCAGGTGGTGGCTGCTCATTGGACAGAGACTGATGGAGCCTTCTTTAAAGTGGCACCAGTTGATGCCGGTTGGACTCCTCTTTTTTCTTTTTTTTGCTGTAATGTAAAAACTGTCTAAACGAGCAGTCTGGGTAAATGGGGGGGGCTTTTGTTTTTCGTATCTCTTTTCTCCTGTTTGTTTTGGTGAGGTAGGTAAGTTACCTCTATTTAGGGGGCAATGTAGATTGTTTTGGCCATGCTCTACCCGACGCTTATTTTACCCTGACTCGTGATTAAATGTGGACTGTAGCACTGCTCATCCTTGGGAGTGTGGAAGTCAGCTTTTTTCTGCTGCGCTCCGGTTCCCCTAGGTGCGACAGTTAGAAGGGCTTGGTGCTGTGTACTCCTTGGTGTAGCTCTGTGACGGCACCTGTCTGCACGTGTTTTGCAGTGTCCTTCCAACACTTTGCGCCAGGTGCTTCTGCGTCATCCATTACAGCCTGTTGCCTGTTTTTTACTTTTTTTGTCTTGCACTAATAATAAACCGTGGTTAGCCTGAGGCGCAGCTGTCCAACCACTGTGGTGCTGCTTACGACTCCCACACGGCAGCTCGTCTTCCTTCCTCTCCATGTCTACATTAGTGGAGTCAAACAACTAAACATACAACCCTGCCTGCTTTTGTTTTTGGCTAAAACATATCCGCATCAGTTGGCTCCCATGAAATGCCTGGTGTAAATGGTTAAAAGCTTTGTAAGCACGTTAAAGAAAACCTGAAATATAGGTATTTACGTGATATACTGTGCAAAGCATGTCAAGTTACACATAACCTCTAGCAACAGCTAAAACTCCGCAGGGATCAAACCGCAGTATGGTGTAGAAGCTCAACAAGATGCGAATAAAGTTGGGAACAACACAGCACATGTTTGTGCTATAATACAAACAGGGCACACAGAGTAAAGATAACAGAGGAATCCAACAGCCGAAAACTGTATGTTTGAGCCCGAATTTACCTGAATTTATCAAGCAAGAGTGCTAAAATCTGTCCTAATTGGCCAACCATTCTCAGAGTGATGCATTTTTGGTCCTCCTTCTAGGCTTCGGAGTGACAACATGGTCCTCCTTTGGGATTTAGCAGAGCTGACGAGCTGTCCCATTTAGAGAGAGAGGCTCCACATCTGGCTCCAGTCTAACTCTCTAGGAGCTATTCTGACAAGCTTGTAAAATTCAGGCCCAGAAAATCTTACTTAATGTTGTGTTGGAAATTGCTTTACCAATGTCAACGGCAGATGCTATCGCCAGGGCAACCAGGGCCTCGTTCTGCATGATGACGTGCTCACTTGTTGCCATGGAGATAAGGTGCCGAACCCCATCGGCTTTGGTTACGGCGTGGACAACTTCCTGTCAAGAGACGAAATCAGCCTATTGCAGATGTTCGGTGTGTGTGTGCGTGTGCATAAACACACACTGGCATTCTGTTAAACTCCAACAAACTGGGTCTTATTCCCAGGAAGAAAGAAATTGTATGTTTTAGCTCATGCTTGTGCTAACTTTGGGATCAGCATAAACTGACTCACGGGACTGCGGCTATGTCTGATGAAGGCAGCCAATAGGCGACTGGCTTCTCCTCGGACTCCTGCGTGGTCTTTGGCTTCACACCACTCCATGACCCGAGCCAGCAGCACAGCGTCTCTACCCAGCACCAAGGCTGCCTCCTCTGACACACAGAGCAAAAGGAAAAACACATTTCAAGATGTTGACAGACAGGTGTGAAATCCCAACTAGGAAACGTTGCCATTGAGGTGTACAGGTGAAAAAACCCCAGTCTTACAACTAGGTTTGGAAAAAGTCCAATTTCTGATGAGGATGGTGCTCGCCTAGCCTCCGGGAACTTGTCATTTTTCACTGTTTTCTGGCAATTTACAGACCAAAGGATTCATTGATTAATTGAGAAAATAACATTGGATAAATGAATACAAGATGTGAAGGTAATACGTCTAACTGAGGCTTTCCACCCACAATGAAAAGGCCCAAGGGGACTGTTGGGATGTGGGACACACACATGGCGTCCTGGCCAGCCCTCTCTGGAGCGTCTGGGTGCGGACCCCCCACAAGTCCTCTTAAGCAAGGGAAGAATCATAAAGTATTAAAAGATGAGATTGAGATGAGCGAAAAGAGAGAGAGAGTGGCGGGAATGAAGGAAGAAGGACGGTACTAATCAGAACTTCAATGCTTGTATGTTGTGTTGTGCGTGGAAACCGGTCTGTGATCTACCTAATGATCAAGTTGACGGAGGGTGGAGCTAAGGCAAGGAGAGCCCCGGACTGTCTAAGGGTTCATCCTCTGGGAAGAATGCAATCACAGCAATCTGCCCATTCCATTTCAACATTACGCTGTCCAAATGGAAATAAATGTGGCCTTATTGTAGCGCTAATTTTACAAACGGGGACATCACATCGGGGACTACTATTAAGTAGTGAATGCAATTAGTTTCATGCATGAGCATTAGTGCTCCAACTTCAAAACAGTTGTACAGTTACACAGCTATGCTCACCGTGTCCGTCCACCATCATGCGCAGCGTTCCCAGCAGTTTGAACTGAACTGGCGGCATGTCAGAGCGCAGCAGGGTCTTTATCCTCTCAGTCACCCCGTCCTCCAGCATCCGCACTTTGTTGGTGGCTGGAAGACACAAGGGTCATACTGATGCACTTCCCAAGTGTCTCAATGTAAGTGTGTGTGTGTGTGTTTGCATGTACCGCTCTGTATGGTTTATAATAGCAAAACACAATTGTATTTATATAATATAATATAATATAAATGACAATTCACTTTAAGAATGCCATTTTAAGCCTTTACAAATATGTTTACAGTTTTGGGTGATTTTCCTGATGGAGCCATGTAAAGTACTTTTTCTGGCATTTGTACATAAAAACCCGTCTGAGTTCTTCCAGTAAGCTGTGTGTCTAGGACTCTGTCCTTTACTTTGACGTTTGCCCATTGGACCCATATCTCTACTGGTTTGCTTTGATCAGTACCAGGAATGGCCAGGTTTCTGAGCGCGCTCAGTCCAGCATGTTGAACAGACACGTCCCCTTCATCGACATGCTGCTCCAACACGGTCAGGATGTGAGGAACCACACCGAGGTCCAGCATCTTCACACAGTTGCTGTCTGACAGAACCACAGCAGGACAACAGAAACACCTTCACAACGGGCTTACCGCATTACATACACCACTTCAAAGTAATCCAATAACTCACACAAATGCAATATAATGATCCTATTACAAGTTATATTGTATTACTGAAATTAGGCAACATTGAATCCGTTGAATTGTCTCTCTCCTGGCCACTAGGTGCTGGCCCCAACATTTGCTGTGTTTTGTAATTAAATGTAATTAGATACACATTAAATAGGGAATTTGCAACAATTACAGTAAGCACAAAAGATCTTAGTATTAATATATATGGATACATAGAACCAGGCATGTTTTACACAGTAAATGGTACATATTAAATTCAATTGGATTAGCACAAACAGGCCCCTGGGGTTTTGGGGCCCAATGGCATTGCCAAGTTGGTAATCCAGCCTTGGCTCCGAGAACTCTGTACTGCCGTCCACATCTCCCTTGGTATATGAAATGAGGGATTCTTTTCTAAAAGAAGTTTGGGACTCAGTGCTCTATATAAATTGTTCCAAAGTTTGTTTTGGTGGTGACTTGGAGAATCGTTCCAGTGAGAGATATTAAATGTTAATCGGCAATAATTGTCTGGTCTCCTGCAGCTCCTGAGGGAAACATCTGGCTCTCCAGCTGCTAAACGCCCCTCTATGTTCACCCGCTGCTGAGCAGGTAGTGCACTGTGGCTTTATCTGAACTTTTCTACTGAAAACAGTGGTGAGAGTGAACCAAAACAGCTAAGCTGAGGACTGGGGACGGAAGTGCAACAGCTGTGTAGAGCCGAGGGTAACGGCAGAGTTGGTTCACATTGTACATAGTCATTTGAGCCATTGTTAGAATAAAAACATTGTTGAGAGCTGCTTTAAAGAAAAGTACTGTATATTTCAGGGTTACTGACAAACGTCTCAGCTGTGGTGGTGGCTGCTTGCTTATCTTGCTGAGCTCCACATAGATGGCACCGGTGACAAGGAATGTCCCTTCAGAAACCTGGGTGGGTGGACGTCACAGAGCTCTCTTCACAGTCTGTGTTCTCAATAGCTCACCGTTCCTGGCGAAGTTGGCGATGGCCAGCGCTCCAGACAGCTGCAGCTGGGCGTTGGAGCTCTGCAGCCAGGACAGAACATCCTGATACACCAGACCTGATCCCTCACCAAAACACTTCTGCATGGACTCATCTGACACACACACACAGAGTTTTAAACCAGATCATTATAATACTCACAAGGAAGCACATTATTTCTTCCAACAAGCAGCCAACATTAACCAACATGGGCATCCTTGTACAATAAGGATGCTCATGCTGGTTAAGGATGTTTTGCTGCATATTACGGAGGTTCAAAAATGACGCTGACGCACCAGACACACAGAGACATAATGGTCCGTCCTCTGCCTGTGACACACTGCCACCCGGAAAGGTCACACTATCTAGAAGCGTAAGGCTGAAAGGAGTCCTACTAGTGTGAACAACCTGCTTGGCTGGTTTGTTATGTCATGGCCAGCCCCTGCCCCCTGTGTGCTTTTCTAGCTCTTCTTCTGTCTCTTTCTGCAGATGACAGCTCAGGACAGTTAGTCCTGACCCACATTTATGGTGCATAATGTCTGAATCTAATGCTAGAGGACGGGACAAGACAACAGTCGGTGTTATTTGAACTGGCCAATCAGAGCTGCATATGCACAGTAAATTCCATGCACAAAAATGTCTGACTACACATCAGACCTGGCACATCCCACTCTGCACATTCAGTGTGGCGTGCGGGGCAATTTATTTTTACTCAAAGGAAAGTCTGACCAGGCGAATGAGGTGACAGACAGACAGCTGACAGGAAGAAACGAACACCTACACAGACAGAATTGTTGCTGCACACACAAACACGCTCAGAGATGTCCCATGTTTGTACCTGCATCACTCACCTCCTAAAAGCAGGGACACTATGAGGTTGGAGGCAATCTTGATGCTGCAGAGGTCGTGGGGGTCAGAACCTCCCTGCAGACCCCTAATCATCTCTGATAAAGCTTCTGGTACTCCGGACTCTGCAAACTGCAGCTTCAGTGTATCTGGTGGTACAGCACAACCAGGTAAGCATGCTTCACTACTGACGTTTTATTTACCATTATTGACAACTAACATTGTCTTCCAGTAAATGTACAACATCAGGATAAAAGAAAAGACAAAACCAGAAGGATTTGACTTGGATCTAATACATGGCATTGAGCATTATTTCATGTTGGAAAATCTGACACTATACCAGTAGATCCCTCTCATCCTCTGTCTATCTCGGGTTTTGTAGCTTTTGTTGATACAACCATAGAACCCTTGACTTAAATAAGCAAGATTTCTTTCTTTACATTTGTAGGAGTTGAATTCTTTGGAACTAGTATCATGACACTGGGCGTTTGGCCCCCAGCTCCCAACTCAAGGCTGATTGTACAGTAAATCCATGCTGATGATATTTTATTATTTATTCAAAATCTTAACGTTTTTGTTAAGATTTATTTCTCTTTTTTGTCCTCTTCTGTAACCACAGCCTTTGTCTTTGTTGGTTTTTTACCACTAAAGTGTGGGTTATATACCCCCTTTGGCTTGAGATAGTCTATGTTGGTTTTTTCACAATCATTTTGTACATGATTTCTTTACCTTTATGCTGTTCCTCAAAATTGTGATTATTGGACTCAAAATTCAAATGCAAGATGCACAAATCATATAAAACCCAAAACTTCCATTAAGCAGTCCTGCTCATTGTATTATAATGTACCTATACTAATACTATAATAATAATAATAATATAATAAGCATGTTGCCATTTTGAATGTTGGATGAGTGTGTTCAATAAGAATCAGAATTTCTTCTACACGTTTGTCACTACCCTTGACTTAGATGAAGATCAGATCACATTTTGTAACATTTATTCAGAAAACCATGAAATTCCAAAATGTTTACATACTTTTCCTTGCCACTGTATATAGTCCGGTTTCTTGCGTTGTTCATGTGAGAAGTGTCAGGTGACGTCAGGGAGGAAGGTTGCAAGGGCCCAGCTACAGCCATTGGCAATCATTGAGACACATTTTGAGAGAATAGGATGTGGTGATGTAGTGGGACCATTAGCCCTAACCCGAACCGTCCCCTGGCAACAGATACATCTTGGTAATCTGTGATTATGCAACCCGCTATCCTGAAGCCTTCCCCCTAAAGTCAGTGAAAGCCAGTAATGTTGCTAATTGTCTTTTACAGTGGTTCTCCAGGGTAGGCGTACCTAGAGAGGTCCTGACAGACTGCGGGACACATTTTATGTCTAAGTTGCTACAGCAGGTCTATCAGCTGTTCGGAGTGAAGGGATTTAAGACCACCCCTTATGAGCGCCAAACGGATGGGACGGTTGAGAGATACAATCAGACACTAAATAACATGCTGTGCAAGTTGGTTTCCCCACACAGGAGCCGATTGGGACCAATGGCTGCACTATTTGCTCTTCGCCTACCTCCTTTGGCCACAGGCTTCCCCACCATTTGAACTGCTGCATGGAAGCCCGGTGAGAGGGCCACTGGACCTCCTGAAAGACTAGTGGGAAAGGCCTACAACAACGTGAGAGAACGTTGTGGCATAGGTGCTCAAGATGAAAGAGAGAGGTTGGAGGGAATATCAGCACTGGCCCGGGAGACCATGAGGACGGCTCAACAGAACCAGAAGAAGTGGGTAGAGAGAGGGCTTTTGGACCAGGCCAACATGTGCTGTTGCTGCTTCCTACTTCTTACGGCAAGCTGCTCACCAAGGGGCATGCATCTTGTGAAGTCACAAGATGCATCAGTAATGTCACATATGAACTTTATATGCCAGTGGGAGTCAAGAAATATCAGACATTTCATTTAAACATGTTGAAGGAGTTCCAGGTGCGCCAGGAGCCAGTGCACCATCAGCTGTTTGTTCGTGCAGTTCAGGATGAGGAGGTGACTGAGAAGTTACCTCCTGCCAGCACGGTGGAGTCCAGCCCAGTCTTCTGGACCCAGAGCTCTTCAGAGAGGCAAGAAAGATGCTGCAGAAGATCTCCAGGATTCCTTAGCAGTTGGTGTTAAAGAAAGAAACCAACCAGATGTTGGAGCTGGGTATAACCGAGGTATCCAGCAGTGAATGGTGCAGCCCTGTGGGCTCCCTGAGAGTTTGCCACCACCCTGGCCCAGAGTAAAGGCTGTTGGCAGGTTGAGTTGGGCCTTGGTGGGGTGCTATAAGGAGCTGGAGAAATGAAGCCAGTTGTGTTCCTGAATCGCAAGCTTCTGGACAGAGAGACCAGGTATTCTACTGTGGAGGAGGTGTGTCTGGCAATGGAGTGGGCCATCGACACACTCAGATACTACCTTCTAGAATGACACTATCTGGAGGCTGATCATCGTGCCCTCCAGTGGTTGCATTAGTCTAGTATGGGTGTATTTTAATGTAATTGTTGTGTTTTGTGTAGTTTTGATGTCCGGTGAGAGGCAGATTTCCCTACACCGTGGAAGGGGTCGAGGTGGTAGCCAGTGGAAGACTATACAAGGCTGCTGCCAGTTTCCATCCAGCGCTGCTGCCGTCAGAAACGCCTGCGTAGTCTGCACCTAACCCTCTGCCTTAAGCCTCCTGCTTTTAAAGTCCAGCCGCTACATCTTAACACTCTTCAAGGAAGGTGTTAATGGTGACTGTTATCCTGTCTGTGCTTCGCTGTGTTGTGTGGTTGACCGTTGTTGGTGCTTTTGTTTTCCATTGTTGTTTTTTTATGACTGATGTCACCTGGCTGCAAACCACATTTCAAACCAGAGTTTTTAAATCAATAAGTGTTCCCTTTCCGAGCCTCCTTCCTGAAGCGCCCTGCAGGTCTTACCGCTCTCGCCCAGTGAGCCCAGTATTTCCAGGATGACGTGTCGGCGTTCGGCATCAGGTGCCCGTTTCAGCTGATATTTCAGTACGTCCGCCACGTCCAGCTCTGCCAGGGCATCCCGCGCAGAGTCTGCAAACATAGGGGTCTATAACTATAGACAGTGTTGGAGGCAACTAATTATGCTGACTACAAGTGTAGGCAATCCTACATCTGACACAAACAGCTAATTTAACGCAGAAGCTTTTTGAAATGGTGAATTTCTCTCCTTGGTAAGGGTTTCACTTAAAACGTTTTATAACAGCGTTGGCTTCCCTTCCTTTGGGACAAGCTTTGGTTCCTTTTTCCTGGTGACATCGCTGTGTAAGCTCTGGCTCATTGTTTTACGTATTCCACAGTGTGGAATGAGTTGGGGACGCACTGAAGAATGACTAAAGTCAGGTCTGTATTTGTTCCTCTTGGCACTGTACACAAACCGTGTGAAGATGACACAGACATTGTGGGGTTGCCACAATAGTGAGGGATGGAGGGTGTGTGCCAGCAGTTACTGTGCCTTTGAGCAATTTAGAGTCTGTGTTTTATATGACTGATGAAGGAAACCAAGGCGAGCACATGGAGAAGAAACACAGCACGAAGACAGCCAAGAGTTAAAGGAGTTGTAGCTGTGAAGGACAGGTCTACTGTAAATCCTGAGACGATGGGATTCAAATCCCAGCTGATTCATGATTAATTATTAGAATAAATCAAAGGACTAAATAATCACCCATGTCAGCCAGGTTACAGAGGGCCAGCAGGCAGACGTTGACCAGGGGGTCGTTCTCTGGATACTCCCTTATTATGGACACCAGGCGGGGGATTACGCCACTCTGGACTAACTGGTCCTGTTGGTATGCTGGGTGGAGGTCAAAGAGAGAGAGAGTGGAAGTGATCAAGGATAAAGTAAGAGATAAACACACATCGTTTTATTATTTTGTATTTGGTGTGTATGCATTTGTGTCTCAAAAAGCCTTTGCTTCAGGTCAACATCATGTCTCACTGGTTTACTGGAATTGTCATCAGGTGACTGATGCGGAAACGTTACTTGCGTACAGTTCATCAGATGTAATTGAACGATGACAAAAGATAATTTTGCATTTGAGAATAAGAAGCCATATACGTAGTAAGCTGTCTGTCACTCTCAGTAGCCTTCAAAAGAAGACAGCAGTCTGCCTCATAAGCACACTGTTCATCATCAGTGAACCCTGCTGACCGAGCCGGCACCGTCAGATCAACTCACAGTTGTCAAAGCAGATGCGTCCGATGGCCCTGCCGGTGTTCAGCAGCATCTCCTGGTTATTGCTGTTCAGATGGGGAACGAGCACCTTCACCAGGCCTGCCTCAATGCATGGCTCCCTCACTGCAGCTACAACATAACATAAGATTTGACCTTTTGAACTCTCCTATTTCCCCTAAATGCCCCCTTAAAGAAACGTACAGGTGCCTTGAACCTCTGTTGTACCTTTTTCCACACCCTGTGTGGCATTGGTGTAGCATGGCAAGCATGTTAGTGTTAGCAGGACAAGCCCGATTATTAGACTGGGTGCAGTTACAATTTCAGTTGCAGTTAGCCACTACGGCGCCCTTATATGTGTAAGTAATAGGTTAAAAGCAACATGAACTGCACCAGTTTGCACGGATTCATTTTTCTACACCCAAAAATGCATGCCATCAGAATAATTCTAATCATAATGGCTTTGAAAGATGAAAAAATAACTGTCTCCACTATACAGTATATAGTGTTACAGTAAATATTCTGCTTGAACCAGTGCTTTACTGAAGCCGCAGTACACTATATAAACTGAGTGAAATCAAACCCTAAATATGGTTGCACATTAAATTCTACAGTATTGCTCGTCTTCGCAAAAAGAGCAACTTCCCATTGTGCAACTGTCAAGGGGCAAATTGTTTTTTTACTTTAATTACTCACAAAAGGCATATACTTTGACTGATTCATGAAACACCATCCACACGTGTGTGAGGCAAACAATGTTAGGGCAGCATGGACGATGGACGTCCTGAAAGAGCTCACAGAAATGGAAATTTTAACATTTACAATTCCACGACAACTGGGCAAAAACCATCTCCTGAAGAAGATCATGCGGCATGATCAAAAGCTCTAGACCAGCTACTAAATGGACCTTTGGTCAACAATATTGGGCCAGTGAAGACCTGCAGTGACAGGTAAAAACCCCAATGTATGGAAGTTTTTATTGGAACCCACACATATTTCACTATCCACAAATGTGTATTTTTTTTTTTTATTTGTGGCGTGTAGCGTTATATCCACAAAAATACCACGTGATGTGTAAATATGTATAACTGACTCTGTAAAAACGTACTTTAATTTCACATAAAAATGATTCAGGTTTTACTAATGGCCGGTCTACTTCATAGCGCCGCTTAGCATCATAGCTGGGCTAACGTCCAGCAGACGCCTGGAATGGTATATCCAATCAGAGGCAGCGTCGGGGCGGGTCTACAGAGGACTCTTCTTCCAGTACCTTACGGACCGCAGTTCCGTCTGCTCATGTGAGGAAATTTCTCGCGCCCTGCTGGTGTAGCTAGTAACCGCACCTCAATTTGCAGATTCCTTTTTACAGGTCTGCTGCTGTACGACTCGGACAAAATTCCACAGATAAACAGGAGCGAAGTCACACATGTGACGTGGCCCGCCAGCTGACAGTCCTTCGTCCTGCCCTCTGCTGCTGCTGCTGTGATCATGCTTACAGAGAGAGGAGGCGCTGGTTGCTCTCAGCCAGCAGCTGCAGGAAGGGCACAAGAATTTGCCCAAATCGTCAGTTGTCGTCAACTGGAGGAAAACATTACTTTACCTCCACCTGGTGTCTCCACCGGGGCCTCTCTGCTCCGCCAGCGGTGGGTGGGTGTGTGTGAGAGGGTGTGGGCGGGTATTACTAATGTTGTGGGGACATAAATCTGTTTACACAGTCACATTGTGAGGACTTGCCTTCCTTATGGGGACAAAATGCAAGTCCCCATAACGTAAATCATTACGTTTTAGGATGAAAACTTGGTTTAAGGTTAGAGTAAGGGCAAGGGTCAGGTTTGATCTAGTAGTGGTTAGGGTTAGGGTTAGGGTCAGTCTCCAGGGAATGACTGTAAGTCAATGTAATGTCCCCGAAAGTGATGGAACGTGTGTGTGTGTGTGTGTGTGAACAGCAGGGGGAGAGGGGCTGACCGACTGGGACTGAGACGCTTCGCTGAAGCAACGGCGCAAAACACAACGTCAGAAATCTCTTGTGTTAATAATGAGAAGTGTAAAAATCCGCCTAATTCGTCCCGCCACAGTCTGGGTAATTAATGGGAAACACGGTTCATGTGAAATATTTGTGGATCACGGTACACATTTGTGGATTTTCTTCTGTCGGTCACAACTAATAAAGTCCAATACAAAACTTCCACATAAGGGCTACTAAACACATATCATACTGGTGTAGTAATTGTCTAAAATATGAAGTCTGATCATTTTCCTGCTGTAGTAACAACTGATAACAAGTGTCGCAGTGTCCTACCTTCTCGGGCCATCTCCGCCACCACCAGAGCCACCTGGCAGCTCAGGCTGCATCTGCTCCGTAAGGCCTGAGCCAGCGTGGGCAGAATCCCACTCCTGACAATCTCAACAGCTGCATCTTTCTCTGTGGACACACGAGTCCATTTACTCGGAATCACAACAATGGCATGATATCCAATCGCAGTTCAGTTGTGGCGAATAGTCACGGACAACTCCTAGTGGTTGCATTAAAAAAGACATTTTCTGGTGGCCTCCCGACCTTTTATCCACTGCCACCATCAGACCTTCCTCCAATATGCAGGAATGTGACAGTCCAACAGGCCAACTGTGCCACCCTCACAGAATATTAAAGATCCAGGCTAAGGTAAAGCACCCTTCAGACATGCAACTTTTGTTAATTTTACGTGTTGGTCTCATTTCTGAAAAAGTGGCCGAGTTTCTTTCAAAAGTCAATGTGACGAGGTCAGACGTGCAACTTTTACCAGTATAAGGCTAAAAAAAGGAGCGGAGTGAAAGTCTCGGCAGTGTGAACTACGCTTGGTGCCGTCATGGATGAGAAGATGTATTATTAGGGAGACTGCAGGGTCCTTTGTGCTTCTGATGCTCTATAATGAAACTACCTAGATAGCATTCAACTGCAAAACGTTTTAAAATCCATCACTTGATATCATTATTTCTGCGAGCACTGTAGTTCAATGTAAACGGTCCTGTCACCTCTGAAAAGAAGAATTTCGGACCATTTATGTTACAGAATCTTATGTCTGAGTGCCAAACGCCATCACTGTAACTTAGGTTTGCTTAGGCAGATGAAGCGAGCAATGTTGTATATTCCGAACCTGGAAAGGGCTCACTGTAGCCGGCAGATTGTTATGGCATTTACTGGGGGCATTCATGTTGCCCAGAAGACTCCTTTGAAGTGAGTGACTCTGTGAGTTGTTCTGCCTCTCTGAGCACAGTAATATTTTGTCCCAGTAATAAATAAGAAGGACTTGCATGGTGGAAAGGCTGAGCTGCTGATGACAGTAGAGAAAACTATCAGGGCCCAGTCTGTCAGAGCGGAGCTGTGTGAGATGGTTTGCTGTTTGACAGCCGCATCTGGGATGGGATGACAAACGGACAGACGGATGGATGGACAGATGGGTGGACGGGTGGGTGGAACGTAGGTCTGTGTGTGTGTGTGTGTGCTGGTGCGTTACATGACTTACTCTTTTCCAGCAGAGCAGCCAGCACTGTGTCCAAATGAGGCTTGAGCTCCTCCTCAATCAGCTCTGTAGTCACAGTGATAGCCTTTAGTGCCTCGCTCAGAGAGTCTGCAACACACACACACACAAGTTAAGAATATGCCAGACGTCCTCGTCCCACCTGAATAAACACATACGTGAGCTTCGTTAGACTGACCTTCCCAGCGGCCAAGACCCTAAATAAGGAGGCAGAGACACGAGATAAAGCAACTCCCAGATGTGGGCATTTATTTACAGCCATGGACATGTGACCACGGCATCCAGCACGAAAAAGCAGCAGCACTCCTCAGGACCAGTGTTACTACCTGGGCCGGAACAAAGGGCAGCCTTTTATTCTAGCCACGCTTGGGTGCTGGCAAAAGCAGGAGTTCTCGAGGGTGCCCCGGTTTACACCTCGAAAACGTACGCCTGACATATACCCCCCACCCCTACACAATCCTATCCAGTGGAACCCCCCCCAGAACAACAAAGAGGGGAAACAAGCGCACCCTAGGAGTCAGGGAAACGAGGGCACAGGTAAGTGTTTCGCATATGACTTGAGATATTAATGCAGTATAGTGAACGCTCACCATACTGCATTAATATCTCATGTTCAAAATAACTTCATCCATGAAGTTCACCGTACCTAACTAACTGAGCCCCGGGATAATCGCTCGGAGCGCCGCTAATCACCCCAGTTATCTTACAGGGGGCGCGGCCCATCTGGAATAACCTCCGTTACAAACATTAAATCAGTCAAACCGAAAAGTAAATTGGGGGGAGGCCCATGGGGAGCAGTAAATGGCGTTGGCATGAGTGCATCAGCAGAGTAGTAGTGAGAACGGTCAGGCTTTCGTTGGCCACACTACACACACCTGCAGAAACGTGACGGGACATTACCACACAGCTGTTGCCAATCAGCTATTGCAAATGCAACTTTAGCGCTCTGCTAATGCTATGCTCAGTTTTCTTTCAAATGAGTCTCGCAGTTCCCACGGCACCGTGAACGATCGGATGCGAAGTACGGCCGGAGTCAAAGCTTTCGTTCTTAAACCAACCACTAGACTGTACTCATGTTGGATATTTGTCCTCCTCACTTGCTCGTGTATTTAGTGTTTTTGAGCAGTACACAGATTGTAATGGTCTCACAGTATCTCTTCCATTTGTGACATTTTTTTTTTTTTTTTAATACAGCGCCCACTCATAACAGACGTTATCTCACTGCACTTTTCCTATAGAGACTGTACTCTTTATAACAGTTCCTAAAGTATACGTCCACACTAATGAGCAGGATCTGTGTCTGGGCCAATCAAGGCATTTTTAACAGATTATAATAGGCTATATAAAGCCTGAGTCATTTCCAATCCACTCTTTATTGCCCAGTATTGTGCGCTGGGTTTGCCATCTGTCAACAACACCATATTGTGCTTCATTAAAATACTGGAACATTTTTTTGGTTCGTGCTGGATATGAAGAGAGGCTGCCTGAATCCTGTTCAAACCATTCTTTCACACTTCCCCAATATCTCCATGGATACCATATATGACACTGACGAAACACACTATGTGTGTAAAGCTCTGATGGAAGTGCACCAAAGGTGGACTGACATAAGCCATGTTATTGTAGGCGTACCACAGGCTACTTTATGCACTGCGCAAAGGTATCCTCGCACACACTTCTACTGCGGTGCATGTACATAGAGAGCAAGGGAAAACCAGAGTCAAATCCTTGTATTGTGTTCACATACCTGGCCAGTAAAGCGGATTCTGATTCATGTAGGCAAGTATAAATATTGGATAAGGACTCCCTATCCTCAGATACTTAGTATTAAAGTCTCCGCTGTATGATCGGAGCAACCACCAGATGCACAGGAGCTCCCAAAGCTCCACACGTAACAGGTCTGCTTTATTGTCGAATATCTGGCATCTGCCTATTGTAAGACGTGAGCCTAGCATACATGCTTGAGCAACGTGAGCAATAAGGGGAACTTACTCCATATTATGGTATACCTGTCATTAACAGTAGCTCACATCAAGATGCAGACTAGTCAGTGCAAACAGGCTTCCTGAGAACAACTGAATCCGAATGGCTTGGATGTTGCCCTGTCTTCTACAACATTGCTTGGTCGGTCCAGGAAAAAAGGTCTACTGGCAATGATAAAGTAAAATTTGGTATGGATACCCATGGTGCTTTCTCTTTCTGGTGACCTGCTGAGAGACCCATTATTCCAGGCCTCAGAAGATGAAGCCTAATGTTTGGATCTTTCCCCGAGTGTCACCTTCAGGACAACTGTGCTAAAAGGTTTTAGCCCCACTAGTGGCCTCTAGATGGCTTTCAGACCTTTAATATTGTTGCTGAATGTACATATTTCAGTACGATTAGTAATAAACCAGCTCACTACCCAGGAATTAGGTTCACGTTGGACGATTCTTCACCTCATGATTCACGTCCGGTGCCAACATTGAGGCAGGAAGCAGTGAGCCCTCTATGTCACAAGGAAGAGGGTAAGAGGGAGTGGATGTAGCGTGTTGCACACTCGACCTTTACGTCGCTGATGGTGCCTTTTCATTAACAGTAAGCACGATCTTCAGCCGACTTTAGGCAAGTGTTTCAGTTTCCTATCCGTCATCATGATTCATTTGCCATTAGCACGGCCTTTCCCTAACCTTAACCACACGGTGCCACGTGTTGCCAGTGAACGTGAGCCGGGTTTTTGTAGAATTGTCCAATATCGATGTTCTTGTCTGGCGATGGGGTCGAAAAAAGTGATCCCAGGGCCACTTAACCTGAAACATCTTCAATATTTCTTCCACTACTGACCCGGAACAAAGCTCAGGCACAAACCTTATGAGCCACAGGTACAGTACAATGCGCTCCACTCACACGCGCGCACACAGGGCGCAGTGAGGAGGCACCTGCAGATGGCCCTCAGATAATCCCTTGTAAGTCGAATGGAAATAGCCTGAGTGGAGGGGAATATCGTCAGGATCCAACCCCCGCGCGTCCTCCTGTGTGTTCTACTCAGAGGAGAGAGGCCGAGACGGGAGGCAGGAAGGACTGTCAGACTAAAACAAGGGACCGTGAAGCCAAATGAGTTGATCGCATTGCAACTGTGTGCTCTGGAAGTATTTCACACACCGTTCCATGTGTGCGGAGAGATACTATCTGATCTCATAAGGATCCCAGGGCACATTTCGTTTTTTCATTTTAAAACACAGTAAACATTATGTAGCCTACATTTAAACTGGCATGGTCACTTACTTCTTGGAAACGTTAATAGGTTAGAGAAAAGCACAATTCTTAATTTAAATCATTAGAAATAAATCCCTTGGTGAAATGAGCTAAGGAGGCGTCTGAAACCAAAAGGTTGTCCAGAGGTAGGCTCCACATAACGGCCTGGGCTCCTGCTGCCTCACTGTGAGTCCACATCCGCCAGAATCCCGTCCGGGCAGGACTTCGGCGGACGGCTGGGTCCGTGTGGGTCCAGTGGCAGTCCGGGAAGACCTGACGCGTCCTTCCCGCTGTGGTCCCGGCGTCCTTCTGCCCGACAACACCTGCCTGCTAACGTTAGCCATTTTCTGCTTCTCTCTGGCTCACGCGCCCCCCCCCCACAGGTTCACGCGCCCCGGTGTGTGACGCCTGGCATTCCATAACCACAGCTTGCCCCCCCGGGGGGCTGCGAGCTGATAGAGCTACTCACCGGTGTCTGTCATGGCCGCCGGGCGCTGCTTGGCTGGCTGGCTCGCTCCCTGTTAGCCCTGGTAGCCCTGTGCGTGCGTGTGCGTGCGTGCGCGTGCGCGTGGCTAGCAGAGGAGCTGCCCTCCCTCAGGTCAGGTGCACCCCGACGCTGTCGGTGTCTCTCTACTGCTCGCTCCCTCAGTGCAATTAGCCAACTCTCTCTCTCTCTCTCTCTCTCTCTACATGTAAGTCTGCCTAGCTCTATCCCCCTCCCCGCCCCCACTGCGCATGCGCTCTCTCTCTCTCTGCTCTCGGATCCCCCTTGCGCTTCACTAATTCAAATAAGCTTTATTGTTCGGACAAGAGTATCAGGTGCAGAAAATGCTAACCATCAAATGGAATAATAAAGAAACTGTTCAAACGCTTTTGAAATATAACTCAAGTAACATTTTGGAAAACAAGCCTGTATTTTACAGAAAGATTAAATGAAGACCATGACTGAAGGGAACAACAAAAACGAATCAGCTCCCTGACATATGGGGCCCTTATGGAGCCCTGAGAGAGCTGCGGCAGAGCTGGGGCCAGGGCCCGCTGGGGGCACACGGCAGACTACCTGTATGCAACTCCAGCTCCATGAGCATGAGCACAGCAGCCCCCAATGATCGACCCCCACCCAGGCTGCACCCCCGCACCCCCCCGGACAGTCGGGTGGTGGCATGCGTTTGAGCTCAGGTGGCAAACCAAACACGGGTCGGGCTTTAAAATGTCGATATGTATAATCTAATAAACAAGAAAGCCAAAGACAAAACAAAAAAACACGTCTCTGTTTTTTCAGATTTGGTTTCGTACTGTCTGATCTGCAGCCTGACCTCGTGGGAGCACGCAGACTCAAAGAAAGGGTTTGGAAAGCACTTGCGGGGTCACTCTGGATGGAATTGAATGACAGACGGACTGTAGCCTGTTACGAATGTAGAAGTGACCAAGTGCACATAAATAGCGTTTCCTGCATTACACCCCACCGGTGAACCTTGTTTCCGTCCTCGCCGATATGTTTGTCTAGAGCGTCAGTTGTGTCCATAACTGCGTCTGTAACACACCAATTCATCGCTCAGACATCCCACTCACAAAGTACAAACCCCCCTCCGCCTCACAAAGTGTGGCTTCCTGTAGCCTGTACCCTGGGACATGTCTGGTCACGTGTCACACCCACCCACCATTTTCCAAACAATGACACTACGCGTAGTCTTCTGCGTTCACATATTACACACAGTACATTTGTTTGCATGTGATGTCTGTGTTAGGTGGTTTATTCACGGATATCTGTAGGTTTGTAAAATATTTAACGTTGCTGTTGGCCAGGTTTCCCCTTGTGTTTGTCCAGGACTCGTCCGTGTGTACACAACCCCCTTGTGTGGCATTTGGAGTAGGTACGCGAAGTTATGTTGAAGCCTTAGCTCCTTTATTGTTTAGTTGACCGCAGTTGAGTCTGGCACCGTCATTCTTGTTGGTGACTCCTAGCTGCTAACTAGCTAGCCTTCCACAGTCTGGACCAACTCTGCAGATTACAGTAAGGCGCCGTTGTAACGTTGCACTTTTGAATTCTTTTCTGTGGCAGCAAACACACCACACAGCCTTTCAGAAACTATTATGACCTTACTGCAAGCTGAGCGCGCCTGCACACTTTACGACTAAAGTAACATAACTGCCCCTCACCAAGCCCCCAGGAGGGCTTACCGGGGGCTTGGTGAGGGGTAATTTGACATAGGGGCCAAACCGAGTAGTTACAGCTTCTGGGTCCGTCACGTGATGCACACTGGCCCAAAGAGGCTTCCCCCCCCACAGACTTACATTGTGTAAAATGCAGAAAGTTCCAAGTTGGAGCTGGGACGAACAGGACTGAGTTAACGGCAGCCGCTGTTCTCAAGGCAACAAGAAATGAAGGCGTGCACAACTGTCACCAGATCATGGGGATTGGTGGTGTGGGAGACAGCTGGGGGTGACTGGGGGGTTTAAAAGTGGAATAGAATTTATGACACTTTGACCAAAGTAAGGTTTCACAACGGCTCATCGAGTTATTCTTTTATTCAGTCGAGGACATTTGTTCTTCAACAAGTGGAAAACAGACGTCAGCGTAAGTAGCAAAGTGATCAAAGGAAATGTTGTATTTAATCCAAAGGAATCACACAGAGGTCAAAGGGCGAGAGCAGGGCCTTGGATTGATGCTCAAGAGAATCCAGGAGATACTAGCTATGAAGTAGGGCCGCACAGTTAATTGAAATATTATCAAAATCGCAACATGGCAAGTGCAATTATCCAAATCACAGCAGCTGTAATTTTTGGATAAAAGGTCAAACGTGTGTTTGGTTCGGACCCCAACACGTGTCAGATCATCGTGATTTTAAAAGTTGATTCGGTGAAAATGAAATTTGTGACGCAGTGATCATAATTCCCACTGACCGTGACTCATATCGCAGTCGTTTTATCTGTCATGGCTGCACTCACACCAAAGAGCAGTGGAAATGCATTATGTTCGGCCTCAGCCACAGCAAAGCCATTAATGTGAACAAGTTGACTCATCGGTACAGTGACGTTGTTGTCTGGTGCCAAAGCAGTGACGTTCTGATAGAGGTACGTGTGTAGGGTAATGGCCGACTGAATGTAATGAAACCAGGGCCCCCCCCCAAATATTTGCACTCACTCCACACTATGATAGTTATCTGCTTGTGTCGGCATAAGCAGCACACTGTGCTGTAATCAGGCGGTAGATCAAACTAAATGAGATGAGACAGACCGGGGTGTCAAGCGTCTTACAGAAGTTACAGCCAAACACTTAATGAGAGGAGACCGCGTGGTTCATCATAACGGCTACCGTCCGTGACTTCAGAAAACTAAACAACACATCTAGGGCTGCACAGTTAATAGAAAAGTTGTCAGAACCACAATATGGTCAAGCCCGCTGTCCGAACCGCAGACGCTGCAGTGTTTCATTAGAAGGTAAAATGTGTGATTCTAATGACGTCCTGCAGCACTGCAGAGACGCCCCGGCCTGCGGAGCTGCTTCTCCAGATGGCAGACGGCACGTTGGCTTGGTTCCGACCCCAACAAATGTCCCACCATCAGGGTTGAAATAGCTTTTTCATTAAAAAAGAAAATTGAGATGCGAAAATGATCCCCCCCGCTAATGAATCACATCGTGCAGCCCTATACTGAAGGATGAGAAACTGCCCAAATTGGCTGCAACAGACCTGTCAGTGGGGTAGTAGAGCTGTATAATTAACACCAACTACAGGAAGTACGAAGGTGATTCATCAGAACACAGTGATCTACTGTAAGATCCAAAATCTAAGTAAGGTATTATTCTCACCTCCTGTCTCTCATCTCCTTCCTATTGAAATTCTCCATCCTCCCCCCTTCACTCTCTCACTGCCTTCACTCCCTCCTCTCTAATACGCTCTAAATCTATTCAAAGCTCATCAGTTGATTATCAGCTGCACAGAGGGAGAGAGAGAGAGAGAGGAGCCGAAGCTGAGGCGCAAAGCAGGGAGTCGTGACACAAACACACACACTTCTCCCTGTTGGGGGTTGTGTCTGCAAAATGTCACGATGTGTCAGAACAAAGGCCACTAAATGAATGGTTGGGCTGGAGAACCGCATTGTGTTAGTGAAAAGCTGTGCTTGTGTATCTGTGTGGGTAGGAGGCAACTGGCGTAGCTGTACTTGCGAGGACCAACTCTTTGCGGCCGGATGAACTTATGAGGATATGTACTGTACATAGCACAGCTCATCACTCTTTATAATCAGTATTATAAAGATCAAAATGAAGCACTTGCAAGTGGTCGGCTTAACGGGCAATGTCATCTCTGGTAACCACCATTTCTGCACAACGCAGTTTCATTACAAAGATATTAAAGCTTAAATGCATCTTTATGTCCCCTTGGGGGAAGAGGAACTCTACAATAGGCTGAAAACGCGTTATCTGACACACTGACCCCATCTCCATCTGGTATTAACATGCAGTCTGTATCTGAATAATGACATCTTATCTCATGCCTCATCTCGACTCTGCAACTCTGCAATTGACTCTCGATTGTGATCAGATATGCAAATTGGGAGGCCGAGCTGGAGTGTGTCTCAGGCTACCCTCGTTGGTCGGGCGACCTTCAGGCACTCCGTAGTGGTCAAAACTGAAAAAATGAGCTGAAAGGCCAAATAGCTTTCTGAAATGACATGGTTTACGCTACACACTCGATCCATTGTCTGTATTCTCTTTCAGACAAGTGTGTTAAAAACATCAATTCAATTTTATTTATACAGCCCAATGGCACAAATCACAACTTACCTCAAAGGGCTTTACAGTCTGTAACATATGACCCCCCCCCCTGTCCTCAGACCCTCGATTCGAAAAACTACCCAAAAAAAACCCCTTTAAACAGGGAAAAGAAGGATAGAAAGCTCAGGAAGAGCAGCAGAGGAGGGATCCCTCTCCCAGGACGGACGGACATGCTGTAGGTGTCGTGTGTGCAGAATAGATTCACAACAGAAAATAATAGTACATACAATTATGATGAAATTGTAGTATATATAATTATGATGAAAAGTGTAGTAAGGGAAGAGGAAGGATCCAGACGGACAGCCGAGCAGCTCCAGGTGGAGCCCACCGAGCCCGAACCTCTTTTTTCGTGCAGAAGTCGATACTCGATAAAAGTCGATAGTCGATAAAATACTTTGCGCAGTCTTGTTTGTATGAAAACTATGACAATGTTCAACTGAAATTATAAATGGCTGAGGTCCTTTATTGAGAGGTTGGGGTATGGTCCCATAGAACACCCCAGCGGTAACAAAAAAGGAACTCAATGAATTGACAAAGTCAAAGGGGAAGTTTTGAAGCAGTGCTCCCCGCCAGAGGAGGCAAAGACCACAGCTGGGACAGCTAAAAGAGAGGGCGTGCAGGTCAGGGTTGTTGCTGCTCTTTCCGCTCTCTATACACCAGGGGGAGTACTTGTACCTTCAACTACTCTAGGATGGTCCTCCTCCGTGCGGCGGTCTCCACCACGAAGCCCCACCCCAGCACTGGGGTTTCATCCAGTTTCATCATCTGGAGATCAGTATGATAGCAGGCATGACGTAACCCCACTTCAGGTGAGGCAATGCATCAAGAGCTTAGCAGGTGAAGTCATCTAATGAAGCAATGCCCCCCCTGTCTGATATTTTTGAAAATGCTGTGAAGAACACATTCTAAAATGCTTAACGTGGACTTACTTATGACTGGTGTAAAATAAACTCAGTTTGATCTAATTTTGATGTAGGTGTGTGTGTACGTGTGTGTGTGTGTGTGTGTGTGTATTTATCGAAAGGTGTAACAAATAGTGAGATGTGGTGCTTAATGTGACTTAATGATCTTTTAGAATGTCCATAATTAGCTTTGCTAGTTAACTAATTGGCTTTAAATTCTAGAGCATGATAGTCATAGAGCAGTGAGAATGTGAGGGAATGTAATTAGGGCCTCAGTTAGGAGTTTAATTTAGGTCCCTCTGCCTTTAGTTCATACGGTCATTTATAGGTCTTATTCACACGGTCAGGCCCAAGATGTTGCCCAGCCAGAAAACATACAGTATTTACAGTACTCCATACTAAAGATTATCCTTTCAGTAAAATGCATTAATTGTATGCTGATGCAGAACGCTGCGGCACGTGCGCTGACAGGGACTAGGGTAGAGATCATATTTCTCCCACATGAGCTTCTCTGCACTGGCTCCCCTGTGAAACCCTCCTCCTCACCTCCAGAGCTCTTAATGGTCAGGCACCGTCGTATCGTAGGCTAGCCACATCTTGACTCCAGCTTTGTACTTGACCCACATATATTGGTACTGGTCTTCTCACCTAACTGTGGGAAAGAAAACAAATTAGACATTTCTTCACACAGGGCATTTGCCAAAATGTCAAAAGCCAAAGTGGTTTCCTTCACTGTCTAAGAAGAGCTCTTCTAAGCAGGCAGCACGAGTCATTGATATTCAGGCAGCCGCTGTTTGTCGTACCGGAGCACAATGCGCACTAAAGCGCTGGATTATAAGACCAGCGTTGTCATTAACTAACTGGACATCAGGGCAGAAGCTGGAGGGACACTCTCTGATTTTACGCAAGACCACTCTGCAAATGTGTCGGCTGCTTATATGTGCACATCCGTGTGGATGGAAAGAGCGGCAGTGAGGCGGCGGCGTGCTGTGAGTGTGGGAAGGGAGGGTGGCGATTTCTCAGAGGAAAACGCCGGTATCCTCCAGACAGACACACGCTTCATTAGCTAATGGTCTTGTTGGGATAATCAATTCAGTCTGTCAGACGGCCACAGACGGTGCTCGATGCTTTCCCAGCACGCTGTCCTTCACCTCCCTTTGGCTCCAGCTCAAGCACTGGCTCCTGTTCTCTTCCTTTCTTTCTGTTTCTGCCGTTCTTCCTTTCTTATGCTCGGTTTTGTCTGTTCTTGCTAACACTTCAGTTCCATTCTATTCACTTAAATGGAATTCAGGTCCCTGAGGCTGCAATGCATTCCGTTATGTTTAAAGTTCATTTTTGTCCTTGGAAGTGGTAGTTTGACAAAAATCTTACACCAGGTCCCCTTACAAGCTTTTTCTGGAGCTTTCAACCACATCATAGGATCTTCATCAGTAGGTGGATCCGATATTCAAGTTGGGGCAGCTATTTTGGGTAGCCAGCGAAATGCCTCAGAGGCAGATCCCTATGCAATTAGCTGCTCATCACAGCTCATCATGTGTCGTCGCCTGTGCAAGCACTTGACACACTACTCCATTCGTTCTCTCTGCTATTAACAACTATGGTTGTGGACCAGCACTCGACAAGGGGGGAGGGCGAGGTGAATCCCCTCCAACCCCCAACGCGCACACACACACACACACACACACACACAGAAACTCCCTCTTTTCCCTCTCCTCACTATACCAGCTGTTGCTTTCCGCCCGACCCCGCGCCCCCATTAATTATTCAGTTCTAAAAGACAGGCAACCATACACACTCACACACACTCATGCACAACAGGGAGCCCTCTCTTTATGCAGCGTAGCTGACTCATGCAGTCAGCCCACGTGTTACGTGGCGTGATTTACAACTGGAGGGCCTTCAGTCAAAAACAAATACTTCTGAACTGGGATAGTGGCGCTCTAAAAATCTCAATACCATGGCCTCAGTCAACCGTTCCCTTTCTTATGCACATGTGTTTTGGCCACAGGCCTTCATCGGAACGGTATTCTCCTCCGCCTGTGAAGGATAAGCAATCAGTCCCAGGTGTGTCGGGAGGTAATGTATGTATGTATGCCTCGCAAACATCCTGGAATACAAGCCTTATAAAAACGGTGTGTAAAAAGGAACCATATGGCGTGCCACTAAAAGTCTTTACTGCTCCGGCTTGCCTAACTCGGAACATCTGGTGATATTATGCCGTCCATCCTACCTTCCCCCAGAAACTCCCTTTGGTCATCGTCTGCCACCGTGGTGGGTGGGGACGCCTCCCTGGCGCAAAAATCTGAGCTCATTCGATTCACACGTTAATGTTAACGCTGCCAGCACTAGCTTTAGCTGAGCTGTTGGTGCACACTCACACTGCAGGGTGTTGTACTCCCTGTACTCACAGGACTTTGTGGTCAGGAACAGCTCCAACAGCAGTGACCCAGCCTGGCCTCCCAGCAGACTGCGCTGGTAAATAAGCAGCTCTGCGGAGGGCTTTCAGGCCTGAGTCAGACTCTGCAGCACCGAAGGCAGACGAGACGGAAGGGATCAAAGGTCATGGCAAGGCTGAGGTGCTGAAAGGCATTCCTCAGTCTCCCCGCTCGGTCTGTTCTCAGCACCAAGCAGGTCCTGATCTGAGGAGCAGCAGAAAGATTGACAAATTCAGACAGTGTAACTATCTAAAAGAATAAGACCCAACATGGCAGAGGCGGATGGCCGCCCACCACTGAGTCTGGTTCTGCTCGGGGTTTCTGCCTCGTAAAGGAAGTTTTTCCTTGCCGCTGGCAGCAAGTGCTTGCTCATGGTGGGATTTGTTGGGTCTCTGTAAATAAGTATTATAAAGAGTACGGTCCAGACCTGCTCAATGGGAAAAGTGCAATGAGATAACTTCGGTTATGAATTGGCGCTGTAAAAGTAAAATTGAATTGTGTAAGTTTGACGTTCGAGTAGTTGGTCCACCTGGACCACCTGCAACATTACTGCTTCCAGGTTAATGCATCAATAATTTAAAGGCCCCATATAGTGGTTTTTGTGTAGACCTATAAATAGCAGTATTTACCTGAGAAAAACCTAGAATCTTGATTGCCAGTGTTGTTCATTTGTCCACCATTTCATCTCTGCAGAGCGGAGACTTTGAAAGGCCGTGGTAAGTAACTGCCAGTCACGTTATAATTCAGCCAATCACTTCACAGCATTATAAGGGGGGAGGCACAGACAACTTTTAGCTATGCTAGCTAACACTATCTGCTTATCAGCTCCATAAGAGAATATAGAAACTTTTGCCACCGCTCATTTTAGAAAGGCCACCGCAAGAAAACGTCTTCTTTGTTTAGATGATCAAACGGACAACGGAACATAGATGTGTGTTTCGCCCATCATTAGCATAGCCTTCATTTTCCCGTTGGGGGCGGAGAAGGTTCCTACTGCAGTCCTCGCTCCTTCCCTCCTGAGGGACCCAGGTCCCTGTAACATGTGCGTAGACGCCCATACCAGTCACTTATGCGCAACTTGCTACCTTGCATTGTTGTTCGACATCATTGATGCCACCTTTCCTCATGAATATTTACGAGCGCCTTCATTCAGGGTCCCTCATTGGTCCCAACCAGAAAAGCCACCTTATGGCGTCAATTTTCGTTGGGTTAACGTGTAGAAATCTTTCGTGTTAATACTACAAAACTCTACGTGTTAGCACACATTTTAATGTAGTCTAAACAAGAAATCTCTAAGACGTTACTTACGCAAATGGCTTTCCATAAATGTGGGGTTGGAATCTCCTCGACATATTCGTCATCCTGTCCTTTCGCAGTGCAATTTTTGCATTTTCATGCCATTGATTTATGATGCGCTCTAAACAATAGGGCCATAAGGCTAAAGTTAAAGTTAGAATTTTGAGCAGATATCAAATATGTGAATATTTCCAAAAGTGTGTTTTTGTGTGCATGTCTTGCTTTTGTGCATTTATAGTAGTTTGTCATCTTTGGAACTCCATAGAGACTCAGGTCCACCGTGTTAACGTGCTGGTGGAAACAGGGACTCTCCCTACGCACATCTTGATCCCCATCCATTTTTGCGTGTTAGAAATGACAGATATGATTTATCGTGGCCCTTATCACTGTCGATAACCCACAACAAGCTGTGAGCTGTCTGTCTGCGGTGAGACAGTGACTGGCAGGCGCAACCCTTTTTTCCCTGTTTACATGAAGATGATCAAACCGATGTCATTATTATATGGACATCTCGAATGTGTTGGAACCTGACTCATCCGCAACTAGCTTTGTGGATCTGTTCAGCTGTGAAAGGATAAACTTCTAATGTTTTTTTGGAAAAAGGTCAGCTATAGAACATAGCTTCCTCAAATCATCAGGGCTGAAGTTAAGTCTTTGGAAACGTTACTTGCGAAGAGACTGAGATTAAGTAGACTTTTCTTTAGGGCATGTTAAAACAAAAAAACAACACCGCTCCATAAAGATAATAACGAAGGTCAAGGTGCGACTCTGGTCTTGAATCTCAGTTGAAATGAACCCTCTGTGGTAGTTTTTAGCGTGGGTTTCAGTCACCGCCAGTGCATTGTGTATTTGTGCAGTAATGCGTAAAATGTGCTTCATCAGCACATCTAAAAGAATGCTCCAACTGTGTCCGTGGGATTTATCAGTCCACTTGAATCCTCGCGAAAAACATTTGTAACTACTTGCATTGGTTTTGGTTTGTGTTTCTGCGTGTGCGTGTGTGTGTGTCAAAGGTCTTGAACTCCGATAGGCGAAGAAAATGGCTGCGTGAACCTGATCTCCCGATAGCTAGCTGAGACTAACTCCCCGACATCACCTGTGCTGGACGGGAAGCGGGACAACGTGGAACTCCAAACTGTAAACTGTAGCAACGTGCTAGGGGATGGAGGCAGTTAGCAAAGACATCCGCGACCTTCAGTACACTCACTCGTTGTGATGATCTGGCTGAGGGGGTTCCGGCCTGTGCAGAGCAACCGCGGGGATGGTGCATCCCCTGGGTGCACCATCCTGATCCTGGCACAGACTCAAGGCCATGTTTCTCTCAGTGCAGAGACAGCTGTGTACAGTACAGCACACTTCCTCCAGGTGAGGGAACGTGCAGAGACACAGAAAATACCACACAGCTTCCAGGCAGACAGTGGCAGGAATGTGTTCACCTCGGGAAACTCGAGGACAGAAGTCTGTGTGTGTTTGTGGGAAAGAGAAATAATCTGCAGCCCCCCTTGTCCATGGGGAGCTTCATAATACGGAGTTCCTCCTTTTCATTTAGCCCTTCCCCCTTGGAGAGACTGTGGCCACAGGTGAAACAGGGTTTTCCTACAGAGGTACAGTAGGAGTCAGTATTATATTTGATAGTTAGTCTGTTCATTAAACTACAACTCCTCTCAGCGGTCACAAGTTGGGAATCTGATGTCACAGAGAGGCCTGTTGATGCTGATTTGCGTACTAAGCTGACTGTGATCAGTCCAGGTGCTTCTTCACCTGAAGTGAGTTTTGCTTCTTTAATATCTGTCTGAACTGGAAAACAGTGTGAAATGTGAGTAACACTACCAACTCTAAAACATGCTTACGCTGCATCCGCGCTGAACATGCCCAGCGTGATGGTGTTAAGACTTGCCCTGCATTCTCCCTGAATGTCGTGTAGCCATAGGCCAAGTGCCAGAAGAGCACAGTGCAGAGACCTTTTCCCACTGGAACCTGTACACGGTCAAGTCAAGTCAATTGTATTGATACAGCCCAATATCCCAAGTCACAATTTGCCTCAAGGGGCTTTACTATCTGTGCAGCGTACAACACCATCTGTTCGAATGTGGAAAAACTCCCCCAAAAAACCCTTTAAACAGAGAAAATAACGGCAGAAAGCTCAGGAAGAGCAACAGAGGAGGAATCCCCCTCCCAGGACGGACAGACAGGAAGTAGATGTGGTGCGTACAGAAAAGATTCCCAGCAGAAAATCAGAGTAGCGTGTGTGCAGTCACAGGTGACAGGTGTCACCCACTAAGTAGGTTCTCGGCCACACCACCTCCTCTCCACCACAGAGACCTGCACAGCGTTTCTGGGGGCCGAGCCTCACAGATGACTGTACAAAAACACGAACCTGGATGATGATGATGATGATGATGGTGAAAGTTAGCGGTCCTATTAGCATTGTAATTAGTCTACTTTTACCATCAGTCGTTAAGACAGCTTTCTTTTTCTCTTAATGCAATCCATCTGGGGTGATTGCTTTTCTCTCTTCTTTGGAACTCAGTAATGTCTTCCTTTGAAAGGATTTCTTCCGGTACAGAATTGTGTAGCCGTGTCGCAGGGTGAAGCATTTTCGCGCGTTTTGTATTTGAAGCCTGTTTCTTTATGCCGTGTATGTGTGTGTCTAACGGATGAATGTCTGTTGCAGTGCAATGCGCTCTCTCAGCCAGTGCAAAAAGTCTGATATTTGCAAAGGAGGAAGGAATGCATTTTTTCTTTATGAAGCTCGCATGGTGTTCGGGAGAACAACTGTGCACTATGATGCTAATCAAACCGTTTAATTAGGACTAAATGGGATTCTTCAGGCTGATACTGATGTCATACTTAAGGGTTATCATTATATACTGTCCAATATTCATTTTCTAAACATAAACACATAATGTGAATATGACCGGCTTTTATATTCTGTCAAATTCACGTCCATAAGTGAACTATTTCCTTAATTGATTTCTCCACTTCCTTTCAAATGTATTTCTTATAATGATAAAACACAGATAGCCTACCTTTAATTGGTAATTGGAATTCATTACAAAGGGAGGAATTATGGAAAACAAGAGTTTATGTTTTGGGGTAGATGATACGGACTAGAAATGTCATGATGTGCTGATTTTGGACAAAAGCGGGAGTGTTCCCACCAAAGATCTCGACCTGGGTAGTGTGAGCTTTAGTTGTGGAAGCGAGTGAAAGAGAGGCAACAACTACTTTTCTCTTCCAAACAGCGGTGTACAGACTGGTAGAACCTCTGTAGCAGCCTAGTGCACACAGTGAAGGACCCGAGGCTCCTCAGAGGGAACAGCCCGCTCTGTCCCTTACTGTAGAGGGCCTCTGTGTGGTCTGTCCAGTCCCGTTTGTGGTTCAGCTGCACCCCTAGGAACCTGTGGACGTCTACCATCCCCACCCGTCCCCTCTTATGGCGAGAGGGATGGGGGGCCTATAAGTCCCCCACCAGCTCCTTGGTTTCCCTGATGTTGAGCTGCAGGTGGTTGCTGCTGACTAGGCCTCCGTACTGCTCCGCGTTGCCAGCTGTGATCCAGCCCACAATGGAGCAGTCATCGGAGACCGTCCGGAGGTGGCTAGTTCCCGAGTCGAAGCAGAAGTCAGATGAACAGAAACGGTGGCAGTACAGTTCCTTGGAGCCTGACACACTGGGATGCGTCGCTGAGGTGTTCTGTAGTCTTGTCTACGGTGTTTCCTGTTTTATGTTCACACTAAGCTCTCCCGTCCTTTCAGTTCCGGCTCTCGTGTCTTTCCTGCACCCAGTGACCTGCCCCTGGGGTCTCCCTCAGCCCAGCCCCTTACATACCATTCCTGTGTTCGCTGGTCTTTGCCAGTGGCTGGCCTCCTGCAGAAAATGCCTGGCTCTTCAGTAAAAACGTGCCTTTTTTGAACGTGACTCGGCGTCCTGTGCGTTTCTCTGCGTCGGCGTCCCTGTCCTAACCAGAGTCGTACATGAGCTCCTGGTCCACCTGCGTCCCAGGGAGCTTGTCAGCCCGCCTGACGGTGGTGAGAGCACTTGAGAAGTGAGGAGTACCGGGATGGTTGAGAGTGGAATGCTGGAGGCTTCTCACGCTCGACGGTCGCCATCTTGGCTGCGCAGGGACGGGGAGGGACCAGCAAACGTGTTAAAAAGGCTGCAGCAGTTGCTCAGGTGAACAGTCGTACAGGTGGGGGGGTTCGCTAAGCAGCACTATGCTGCTGTCGGACTGCAGCCATCAGTATGGTGGTTATGGTTAGGTTCATTTAGCAGTCCGGAATCATTTGGTACCGCGGACGGTAACATGTCCGGGTCAGTGCACAGCAGCCGAGTTTGATTTGACAACACTGCCCTGTCGACATTACTAGGCACTAGGCGAGTAAGTAACGTTACGCAGCGTGCACAGTGATGTACTTCATGGAAGCGTCCCGAGGCTCTTCCGGTCTGCATGGCGTGTGTGCCGTAAACGGTTCTGGTTTTGCGGGGGATGGGACCCGGGGTCAGGCATAAAGAGGTCCTATGTAGAAATAGCCCGTTTGCATATGCAGGTCATATAGAGGCATCAGGACTACGCTGAGATTTCACAGCCAGTTAGAAGCCCATTACTCGTTGCTGGGATCAAATTGCACCAATCCTAACAAGCCACTCTGATCTGTGATGTCCCACCAAGATGAAGAAAATGCATTTTCATATCAAAGGAAAGTTCTACAGCCAGGTATCTATGGCAGCAATACAGCCCGCCGACCACCGCAGGGGTTCATGGGACATTCCTATTAACCATCCTCGTGTTCGGATATCATATCACTTCTTTTTCCTGTTACTGGGTCCCGGTTCCGTCAGAGGGCTCGTGCTGAGCAGAACCATAGACATCATGCAGGTCTGCGAGCGGGAACTAGTGAGATTTACGACAGCCGCTGAATGAGTTTTACGACACGTGGCTGCGTCTTACGGCACAACATGGCGCTACGCTGCCCAGCACGGTGCAGGAGCGAGGCGTCGAGCTGAAGCCTGAAGGCTGAGTTCCCTCTCTTCTCTCTCACACAGAGCTCCGTAGAGCCGCAGCAGGGCAGGCGCACCCCGCCGCTGTGCCCAGGCGGAGTGAGCGAGCGAGCAGCAGGCGCGGGTCCGGGTCCGGGTCCGGGACATGGCGGCGCAGGGAGGCGTCCTGTTCCAGGAGAAGGTCAGCAGGCTGCTGAGCAGGCAGGGCGGGAAGCCCGTGCTCAAGCCCAACAGGACTCTGGCTCTGAGGGACGCTGTGGCCAACCGCAAGCCCAAGAAAGGAGGTAAGGACAAAGGCTGGGACCGCCGGGGAGCCGAGCCGAGAGACGCGGCTCCGTGCTGCTGAGGGCCCGGGGCCGGACCGGCCCCGCAGCGGCTGCTAGTCTGCCGTTAGTCCAGAAGGCCCGGAAGCCACGGTGCCCTTCAGAGATGGGGTGTAGCAGCAGACGGTCCAGGGCCCGGTATGTTTCCGGTACAGCAGCGACAGCCAGTCCGGTTCCTTTAGTCACGTGTCCTTGGCCGTGAGTCTTCCTGCAGCGGGTAACGCACCCGGTACCGTTACAGTCCTGCCGCGCTACCACCATTAGTGGGGAAACTGCTATAAACAGTTAGACTGGCTGCAGGCAGCTTAGTTTTAGCTTGTTGCTAGCAGTTCACTATTAGCCCAGCTGGGTCGGCACATCTTTCACTGTGGCCCCCAGCCCTGAGGTCCTCCAAAGGTTCCACGTCCCTGGGGAACGCTCTTGAGGCAGGAACACAGCTTCCACTATAATTCTACATGAAGGAGGTGCGGGTGGCCCTGATGAAGTGAAGTTGTTCTCTAAGTGTTGCTGGAGTTCTCTCCACCTTGGAAGTAGGTGAGGTCCTCTCTGGATCCACACCACTTAGTCAGACAAGTGAACTCGGCTAGTTTTCTCCAGGATAAATAACCACCGTAGCTCCCGTTTAGTGAGGTATAACATTAATGGTAGAGCATGTTGGTTACACAGAGTGGGGAGTCTTTGTAACAAACCCGTCTTTGACCGAGCGGGAATACAGACCTATCGAAAGATGTCTTTTACAGATCCCGCGGTAATACACGACGGCTAAGTCCCAGTGACACTTGTGTGGTGAGCTTCAGTCCTTCACCCTCCTCCAGCTGGATACCGCGGCATTAAGAATGGAAGTTCGAATGATGAACGTGAACCGTTGTCTCCACAGAGGCCACCTGTATCACAGAGATGTCCGTCCTGATGGCCTGTTGGAAGCAGAGCAACTTCGTGGACAGTCTGTGCTCTACTGAGATGGACGCCTTCTACACTTGTGTTGGGAAGGCTCAGGTATGTTCCCGTGCACCGCGCGCTGCTCACACCTGAACGGGTTTGTGCTGTGAGGTGACGGCCGTGGTCCCGTTAAACTCTGCTGTATCTAAATGCACAAGCAGCACCGTGGGGACTAATACCCTCACAGGAAGTATCACTTTGCAAAGTACACAAAATAACAGTTTTACGCACTGTGCACACGTGTGATAGTACTTTAGACCTTAGTGGGACAGGGTGTCCTTTAATTGGCTGTTAATCGAGTGTGTTCCAATGAGCTCTGATAAACCCCCACATGCTTCCCTGCGGTCGTAACGGGCATCTGGGCGCGTCACGGCAAGTGTCGGCACGGCCCCAGTGTCTTGGGCCGGGACTGGGCCCGTTTCCTGTTTGCGTCTTCGTTGTCAGTTTTGTTACAGCCGAGTCCTGTGCAGGAAATTCCATTAGTGTTCCAGGCAGACCAGCAGGAAATGATCCGAATGTTCACTAACTACAAGGACAAGCTGTTAATACTAAATAGCAAGTCTGTTATTGTCAGCGTGGACGGCGTTCACGTGGGGAATGTATCGACGCACCGTGACACGGCAAATGTGTCACCGGATTTCTTTCATCAGTGTGATGAGGTGCTGTGAGTCATCAGGTATTTAATTTGCTGCCTTAGCCAAAATCAGACATTCCTGTCTTTTTATTTGATCTACAAACAGATTTGTATCCACGCTGCCCACCTCTCCCGCTCACCGTAGCGCTGTAAAACCAAAAGGAAAAAAAAAGTGCAGCTTCTTCTGTATTAATGCATTATTATTATTATTACTGAGACATGAACGTCTAAGCTGCATTGGCATGTTGCAGATGGTTCAGAAACGTCATGCACTGTTGCTTAAACCCATTAGCAAAGAATCATGCATCATCAAATGTCGTGTGTGTGAAATATTAACACCAAAGTAGCCGTCAGAGGAACGCAGTGGGGCACTCATAGTACATCGAACCTGTACTTGAATAAATGCACTTAGCTCCATTCCACCCCCAATGAGCGACCAACAAACCGGAAAACACTGAAAGTGGAAAGACTTCAGAAAAACAGGAGAACGTTTAGATTTCAAAGAGGGAAGGTACTCCAGCTTACATATTTGGTGCAGCATCACTGGGACCTTGCTGTCCCACCCCCCCCACCAGCTGTCAACCTACAGCAAAACCTGGGCCCTCTGACTTCATGACTGCATGTGATCCACTGTGTCTTTTCTTGCCATTGCACATGACTAAGTTATTTGATTTAAGAACAATAAGCAGGGCTCAGCACGTCCGACTGTCAGCTCCTGGCTCTCTTCAGCTGTCGCCATCAAACAAAGGCCAAAAGATCCCCTTTAAACTGCCCTCTCTAAAAACTCAATCTTCGCGAACAAACGGCGAGCTGTGAGCCACGTTGGCCTCTAGTTTTGGGTTTTTGTCATGGGGCGGCGCTGGACGGCAGGTGTCACAGGTGTCCTTTAGATGTCACGTTCTCTGAGCCCATACAGAGTTCCCGTCTGTGCTGCCAAAGTGCGAAAGTGTCCTAGTTGCGCTTCGTAAACACATTAGTCTTTAAAGGCAGTGCTAACCGATCATCTTCATCTTCCGCAGGCTGCTACGAAGAGTCGGTCTGAACAGACCGGCAACCAGGGAGGACGTCTGAACCCAAAACAAGCCACAACCCTGCTGAAGAGATACCCCAACCTGCGCACGGAGATCTAGGCAGGACACTCCTTAATGCATACGTCACGCAGGCTTGGAACTGGGCGGGGGGGTCATCATCTTAAGACTTGTCGACTACTGTGAGATTCAACAATGGGACGCCGTATACCTTTTATTAACTAAGGCGAGCAGCAGAGCAATGAAAACGCTCGGCACTACTCCTCCAACGTGTGACACCAGGTCTCCGAAGGTTGTTCCAGCGTTTCAGATGTCGCTGCCTAATGTTGTGTGATGGTACGGCCTTGGTGCGCACACCACGCTGCGTTTTCTGCTTGGAAACATAATGCCTTTCTCCTCGTGTCCCGAATTGGCTCTGATGAAAATGATGCCATTTTGTCTCAATCCAATTTAGCAGAGTGGTCTCATTCAGTGCAGAGATGTTATTAGTGGAGGTAATGGAATTATTCCGCTTGGGTTTCATGAGTCCTGGCCCTGAGCTTAGCTTCCTGCACACCTAAATGCCTCGTCACGCCTGCGGAAACTCCACCCGGCCTGGCAGACAGATGGGGTTACATAGGTTACCAGTAAGCAAAGCTCGCTGTGGGTCATATCGATGTTCCTGAATGGATTTAAGCCGATTTCCTGTCATCTTTTATCTGTCAAATTATTCTTCACTTTCTTTCTCCGACTGTGCCCTAGTTCCACTCCACACTCTTAATTCAAAGCAGGGGTTGGGTCTGCAGCGTGATCCTCAGCATGCTGGTGTAGACTATTCTCCTACAAAGGAAACAGAGGAGCTGGGAATAAATGAAATGAATCCGCTCCAGAAAGATCTTGGAGACAGACGTATCGATGGAACCACGTTTAGTTTTCTCTCTGTGAAGTCCCAGTGTGAGTGATGTAGTGGTGCGTAGGTTTTTGCACGCTCTGTCTAGTTCCATGTATGAAAAAATAAAGCACATTGAGTGTTTTGGCCATTCACAGTGAGAACTGTTCCATGTTTCCAGTTTGTTGGCCTCCCACCAGGCAGCTATTTGAATACAGAGCTGTTGAGTGTGCGTGTAGTGAAGAGGCTGCATAAGGCAACAACAAAGGTGTGCTCTTTAAAGGGCTACTCCAGTGATGCACATAGAACAGTCACACTCCAAGCAGCAGAGGCCGACATATCCTGACTTTAAGAAAAAACACTGGCGCTTACATTTCCCATAATGCAACTCATTGGCATCTTGCATCGGACTCTAAATTCCCATATCTTTCAAACTTCACAAAATCAGTATGTACAGTTTGTGATGGAGGCTTTCGGTAAAACACTGTCCCTATGACATCATCAGGGTTAGAAGTGGTAAATGGCTGCGTTTATATAGCGCACACACAATCCAAATCACTTTACGACTGAGCTCTCTATCAAGGTGCTGGCCGGACCGTCGGGAGCAAGTTGGGCTCCGGTGTCTCTCCCCAGGACATGTGGACAGGAGCAGCTGGGGGTCGAGCCCCCACCTTGTGACGAATGGACGATCTGCCCTACCAGGTTCTTTTCTCCGCCGTGACAGATCTCCTGCAGAGCTCCACAGGTCGGAGTAATGCTCCTCTCTGCATGACGCATAAAGCCTTTATCGCGCCTTATCTTGATCACAGGCGGCACGTTTTCTGGGTTTGGGTCTCTAACGATGAATGAAACCGTGCATATGCTGAAGCGTGGCGTAACGCGGACCCGAATCCTCCTTCCAGCACTCACATTGGGACTGTAAGTCTTGACCTGACTAAGCCAGTCGCAGCCCAGCTGAATAGATGTGGTCCATTCCCACTTGTGATCAGCGAGGGGGGGGGGGCGTTGTTTCATTCACAAGATGGATTTCAAAGACAAAGACATTGATATTAGGAACGCACTTGAAGACAGCGCACTCCCAAATGTGCTTCTTTTCATTAATCCATCAGTTGCTGATGGGGGATTTTGGGAACAGCAGCACTGAGACATTAATCAGTCCTTTACTTTGTTATTTCATTAGGGTAACTTTAGTATTTACTACACGTGCTTCCTCATCACACGACAAGCTCTGACGTCCAACTCGATGGAAATCCCGCGGCTTTGGAGTCGGTGGAAGGTTCTTTTGTTTGGTTTTTACTGTTTCAAAGAGGCTAGCATTTCCCCCGCGCTGCCAGTATTTGTGCTAAGCTAGGCTAACCTATGTTCACTGGATGCAAACAGCATGCATAAAATTCATATCACTCCTCTGATCTGACTGGAAAAGCCAGCAGGTTTGAGGCTGATGGGTCATCCCTTTTTCATGAGCTCGCTGCAGTTTGAATCCCCCCCACGTTTCCTCTTTCAGTGTTAGTTTGTTCCTGCTGCAAGTGTGATTTTAGTTTCATGTTTTGTCTGGGGGCCAGGAAGGGTTTTCTCTGCCATGTTTGCACCCACCTTTGTCAGGATGTGGGGGGGTTGCAGCGTCCCTGTTTATCTGTGCCTCATTATACAGAAGCATTTCCCCACCCTGCTTATCGCTTCCTCCCGAACGTCGAGACCGCAGTAGAAACTCCGCCACAGCCGGCAGCAATAACTCACTGCTAACACATTCACTGAGGTAGGATTTCTCATTATTCTCTAAACTGATGACCACCTCCCACCAAACTAGAAGTCTGTCTGAGGATGATGTGGAGACTACAGACGGCCGCTCTGTGGGCTGTCGGCTGTGCGACACTTTGTTCCAGAGCAAGATATCCCATCAGCTACTGGGGAGATGTGCCCCTCCATCGAAATCATTTCAAACCCCACTGAAAATCCTTAGACGGCTGTCAAAATGACATGAGTAGAAAAGCCAAAACCCGTGGTTAGAAGCCGCCATAATCGGCGCCCCCGCGTGAAGAGTAGACTGACACCGAGGCCGTGTAGCGGGTCGGGATACAGACCGGTCCCGGTGCCCGAATGGGGTCCAATCAATAACACTGCTTCGCCTTGTCTAAACTGCTGTATCTCTTCGACTCAAACACGCACTGTTTGACCAAACGAGATGAGCCTCTTTAAGGCCCGGACAGCCGGTTGCTCGAGCAGCCTCTTCCCCTGAGTGATTTATTTCTGCGTTTTAGTGTCGTTTTTGTGTGCGTGTTCTTTCACTTAATAAAAACATGAATGTCAAGTGCACGTCTGTGACGAGATGCCAACCCCAGTCTCCGGCATGCGAGTCGACCCGCGGCACGCCCACCCATCGCCCTTTCCGCCCCCCCCTGAAGGGCAGAGCAGCGTCTGACTGTTGGCAGTGAACGTAGGGGGCGTCACTTGAGTCCTCTCAGTTTGGGCTGGAAGTTTGGTGCAAACGCATAACAGAAAGCATGGCGTTTGAAAGACGTGGCTGTTTAGGGGGCCAGAGGGTCCAGTGACAGATGCTACTGAGCGTACCATTGAGTTGCATTATGGGAAGTGAAGGAGCCAGTGTTTTGGAGCTTGGCTCCCAGGGGCCAAAAGTCAGGATGTGTCTGCCGCCGATGCTTAGATTTGGACCATTCAAGTCCAACAATACTAACTCAGCAAAGTAGCCTTTACATTTGGATGTATGTTTAAGCCGGGCAGCTGTTAGCCCACCTGTAGGGACGAAGACTGAAACAGATGCTACCAATGCAAAGCCAGCGGCGCGTTGTCTGTTCTGTGCAGGCCTTTCATGTTGTACGGTGGAGTAAAGGTTAGCAGGGCCGTGGACATTTCCTCTAGATGTTGCCTTGTGGATCTGCACAAGATAACAATCAATACCTAATAATATTACACGGGAATCTACATACGGTGTCTTTTAGCTCAGTATTGAGATCACATCCATTGGTTGGTTACAAGTTTATTTGATTCCGACCCTCCAAACGCTCCGTGAACGAGACCCGAAGCTACTCGGTGAGTGCCGTCGAGCACCATCTCAGGGCCTGGAGGGGCTTTTTGGGTTTGTTGTAATTTAGCCACAGAAGACCCTCAGCTGTGACACGGCTGCCCAGTGGCCTCTGTGAACGTGACATCCATCTCCTGCCCCCTGAGGGGCCCCCTGAGTGTTGATGATACGATTAGGATCAGGCTTTGTAATCATCTGTGTCTGTGAGAGGTTGCCAGGAAAGCAATCAAGGCGGCCCGTTGAAATCCAGCCTGTCGGGCTTGTTTATTTGGAGAGACATCGCGGCCTTGCCCTGCTTATCTCCGGCTGACCTTCTGAGTTCTTAGGTCAGCGTTACACGGCCAGGATGTTGACGTCCAGTGCTGTTTTTTTTTATCAGAGCCTCCATTGTTTCCCAGGTGTCAGATTGTCACTATCAGTAAGTGGAACTGCAGCTTGAACCCGTCCAGACAAAGTATTAGTGTATCAAATGATGGCCACGCCCTACTTGATAAGACAGGGCTCAGGCCAGCAGCAGCAGCAGCAGCAGCAGTGAGAAGGAACTACAGCCCGCTCTTACTCGTCCTGCGTCTTTATTGTCCCTCATGTATCCCTAACTGCAAAAGACCTGCGTCCAGTGTGTCTAATGCAATACAGTTCAGCAGCACCACAGAACGGCGTCCTCCACAGCGCGTGCACGCAGCCGCACGAACGCAGCGGGTGCAGCAGCTTTTAGTCTCCCTGGGTTCCTCAGTCAGAGCCTGAGCTGCCTTCCTCTCGCTGTTGACAGCTCCGCTGCTCTGCATGCGGTCTTCAGGGACCTCAGGGCCCTTCTGGACTCTTTGCTGAGTCATGTGATCTATATAAAATATCTGGCACGGTATACTCTGCCTGTTCGAACACTCCTGCAAATAGACGCGTTATTTACAAAGGCTCTCGTGTCAGGCTTCTGTCGCTACGAAGGCTAAGGGTGAGCACTTGGCACCTTTGATTTAAAAGGGAAACGGGGAGAGGGAGGGAGGGGGAGAGAGAGAGAGAGAGGTAGGGAGGGAAACAGAGAGCGCCGGGCGCAGCGGCTCGGAGGTCCGGAGTCCGGACTCCACCTGGCAGCGGAACACAGCCGGCGTCTTTCTCCGTGCCTTCCCGTCTGCTTCTGTAAGGCAAGGTTAGCGGGAGCCGGGCAGTGTGTGTGGCAGGGCAGGAGGAGATGGTTCCCTCAGCAGGATGGACCGGAGCAAAGCCGTGCCCGGGTTCGGGTCCTGGTCCTGCTGTCTGCTGCTGCTGCTGCTGGCCCTGTCCGCGGGCGCGGAGGTAAGCAGCCCGTGCATGTGGACACATTTCCCAGCTGAAGTGCTCAGTATGGGACTGGGTTAGGCTTTAGTTGTGCTCCAAGTTGTGCTTATTGTTTGGAATTGATTGCAGTCATTTCCAGCAACCTTTACAAGAATTAAATAGTGCCATATCGGTTCGTTTCAAGGACAGTCTGAGGAACCTATACCCAAATGTCAGATTATACCCAAACTTTAAACAAGTTACTGGTCCACGCCGGATCCTCACCCTCGCGGCACCTCATGGGTTGGTTTGGGGGTTTTGTTCAAGCTGAAAAGACAGAATATAACAAGGCGTGTGAAGTTGATGAGTCCCCTGTGGAAGCCAGAGGTGGGCGGCAGCAGCCCTCAGCAGGGCGAGAACCAGGCTGGACGCAGGGCAGGGGGCGGAGTGCGGGAGTGACCTTACGTATAGGTGGACAGGGCAGGATATGTACTGGATGCAGTGGCTGTGGTAAGTCACATGTGTAAAGACACCAAATTGATGCATAGACTACAAGGTTAGGTTTTTAGGTTCTGGAAACGTAGCTGACCCCAGGAGGGTCTCAAGTTAAAGAGACACCGGCAGCGATTGCAGATGTTGAAGTTGTATTGTCCCTCCCAAAGCTGTGGTTCCTGCAGTGCAAACAATACATCATCCAAAATCAATAATACAAACTAAATACTAATCAAACAATTACCAGCTGCATTGACTTGCAGTTAAGAACTAATTCAGAATATTTCCACAGACTAAAAGGACATGCAGACAAATACAGTTCAACATAACATGCTTATTCTCGGGAAGGCAGGGCAGGGAGGGTGGAGGGCGGAGGCGGCTGCACGTCTGAGTGAGGGCCTCACGCAGTGCCTGAGCCATGTGCAAAACAAATCGGATTGGGATTCTTTTGACAGATACTGCAATATGAGCCACAGTTTTAGTGGGACTGGTTATTTTGACATTTAAACTTCACTCAAATAAATATAAAAAATGATGATGTTGGGATTTTTGCTGGGGTCTGGACCAAAATAACATGTGTCCTTACGTCTGGATAGACTGATTTGTATGCGGGGCATCTCTGTAGCAGCACAGTGCTTCATTTATAGCGGTACGGCGTGACACGTTTTACCTTTATCAAGAGATTGCAGCTCCTGCGATTTGGAGATTCCACGTGGCCATATTGCAATTTGGCTAACATTTCAATGTACCCTTTTTATACCTAGTCCCACAGTGTTGGACGACAATGTGATGTACGCATTTAAACAAGCCCACATTCAAGCTGAGAGTCATTACTTTCAGCTCATCAAGTCATTGTTTCAGTTCCAGTGTGCAGGAGTACAGAGACCAAAATAATGCCCAAATACTGCAGTCTGTCTATTCAGTGATTCTTTCATTGGGGAGTGGTCTGTTTGCTTTATATTATCAGCAGGTCAAAGGCACTTTACCTGATTTTACTACCCCCTAAACCCCCAAACCCTATTCAAATTCAAATAAAATGATGTCAAAGAAACAGCAAAAAACATAAAACGATAATTTGTCCGTCACTGCAATTACTATTAGAAGAAATGCACACAAGATGTTCCTGTGTGGGGGCCCTCTGGTTTATGCTTATGCTCCAGATGTCCTGACTAGTTCTCAGTCAGCATGTGAAAGTCCAAAATAAAGTCACTGGATGGAGAAATATTTACTTGCACTTATCTCTCACACACACACTACTAATCTGCCCTTAATCCGCCACTCTATTTAGGTTTTCCTTATGCCAGCTCCTGTAGGTCATACTCTGTGTCATACTACATACTTTTGTGAATGAATCTAATCTAAAACACCGATTCACGTCCATGCAGTCAACCTGTCCACGGTCGCCTTATGAAACGCATTATAGCCACGTTCCACCCAAGCTTTAAGTTTCGCAACGTGCTGAATAAATCTGTCGGGCCATTCTTTCTTAACTCATTGAATTTAGTTGAGGGAAAACTGTCAGATATTACATTTCAGTGACACGAAAGGCTACAGACGTGTTAATTTCGTTGCGCCTTGGACACTGTA
>CM022471.1:27453757-27594850 GCA_011952105.1 Coreoperca whiteheadi
CTGGCTTGGGCATATTCCGAGTGTGGGGAAGGCCCAGCAAGGCAGTCAGCGGGTTCAGGTCTGTTTTTGTGTTGCAGGCCTGTTCAAGGGTTCTAAATACATCGGACCAAGAGTCAGTCAGCCTTGGCCATGTCCCGAACATCTGTGCATGGTCAGCTGCAATTTAGCATTGGTAACGTGAGCTCTGTGTAGCACCTTGCTCTGCAGTAAGCCATGCTTGGCACATATAGACGACGAATGCACCGGACCGAGAATGGCTGTCGGAGAGGTCAACACTCCCGGGAGAACCTTGAGAGGCGCAGTGGGGGCCGGACTCAGGGAGTCCGTTTTGCCACGAATAGTGGATATCAGCCGCTTTTGATCAAAGTCCAGGGTGAGAAACGGGTCGATCTCCGATCCAGGCGGAGCTGAGGGAAATGGCGGAACTGCCTCTGAAGAAAATGCCTTATTTGGAAGAAACAAACGAGGAGGCTATTGGGCAAGTTAAAGTTAGGAAGACCCCATCCTCATATAACTCATTAAGTGTTATAAGACCATTGATTGACCAACTACGAAAGGCGAGATCCAGTCTTCACACTTCGACACCAGCATGTCTCATACGGTCAGAGATCGTGGCGATTGTTAAAAGCAGTGGCCTGAAATCCCCCCTACCCTAGACTATAGTACCAGTATCTGGCCGGTCAAGCGGCAGGACTGAAGGTCCGAGGAGTAAGCCAGACTGCCGTGTATGGGTCAGTGATGCGTGGCTCGCCGTTCTATCCGCGGGCGCTGCGGATAATGAGCAGGTCTGGTGGGCCGGGGTCATAAAAACAAACACTCTGATTAATAGTAGAGGCGGTGCAGGCGGGGGAAATAGGGTGAAGCCTCTCCTCATTAGGAGAGACGCTGTGCGCGTTTCCCTCGAGGCTCGGCAGCGTAGCTTCTTTGATTATTTCAGTCTCCAGACAGGATGGGTCAGGATCTGTTGTTAATTCATGTTCTGTGCCCTTCACACACACAGCCCAGGTTCATGCAGTGAAACAGTTTGGAGTAAAGCAGCCGTCCTCCTGATACGTCCTGAGCTCTCAAAAGCATCTGTCCAAAATAATAGCTAAAAGTTGAATCGTGTTTCCTCTGTCCTGTCAAGTGTTTGACTTACAGCATTTAGTTTGGCTTCATGCCACCCCTGGATAAATCAGCGCCCCACTGCAGTCAGCCCGGGCCAAACAGTCCGGAGTCGCCGCTGCTGCCGGCAGCTGTAACGCTACCTGATGACAATAAATCAACGGAAGGAGCCGTCGGATTGGCTACAGATAATTCCTTGTTGAAAAAAATGCATTTGTGAATCGAGGGGACTCTCAGCAGTTTGTAAATGCAGGTCCAACAGTCTGTAAATGAATGTAACAACATCCAAATATGTTTTTGGTGAAAACTGCTAAATACTATATTTGTGGATTCTACTACATGTATTTAAAACAAAAAAAGATCCGTATATTTGTACATTTATATACAACGATAAATATGTTTGTGTGCAGTGAAAAATAGCTATAAATCTGGAAATGCATTTGTGAATCCTTCTGTCATTAATACTGAGACTGATGCGACTCCATAATAACTCCTCTGCATTCTCCTTGTGAATCCTGACTTCAAACTCAATATTTGTTCCATCGTGTTCTGTTTCTTCCACAGGTCAGTGAAGGTGGGCAACTGAATATTGTGCAGCGTAAAGGTGAGGGCCATCTTTAAATCTCTGTTAATGTGTCTGTCTGTTTTGGTCTCCTAACTAGTGGGAAGGCACTGCACAGCAAGCAAACACCCGTTCGAAGAGGGAGACGTGATCCTTCCTGTTGTTACACACTGTCCTGCTTCTTGTTTCCACCTGTCAGTAGTCCAGCTGTTGTATAGGCAAATGGGACATGACGTCTGGGCCAGTGTTTGTGGGAGGAGAAAAGTGCTGAGGTCTACAGAGTCCAAACCTCAAACTGAGCTGTTTGGCCATCACACTAAACACTGTGTTTGGTGTAAACCAAACTCAGCAGCAGCAAGACTCCATCGCCAGCATAAACCTGGTTTAGGTAGCAATACTTCAAGCCCAAGCTATACAGGGACAGCAGTGTTAATGCCCAGGAGTGGCTCAGCCAGAGTCCAGACCTCATCCCAATCCAGGATCTGTGTGAGGACTTGAAATGCTCTTCATAGCCACTGTTCACTTTTGGTCTGGGTCTGTTTTTTCTGGTTTGGCCCCTTCAGTTCCAAGGAAGGGGAATCTTAAGACTACAGCGTGCACGAAGCCAGGTCCATAAAGAAATGCTTTTCCCAGTTTGGTGTGGAAGAAGTTGACTGGCCTGCACAGAGCCCTGATGTCAACCCCACCCACCTCGGGGATAAACGTCAACACCGACTCTCACCCAGACCTTATCGCGCGACATCAGGGGGCTCAGTCTAATGCAGCCATTTACCTGTATCTTATATTTCTGATTATTTAAGGTCAGCTTGTGAAGAATTGTTTTCACTTTGACGTTCAAAGTTTTTGTCCGACAATAACAATATCCACAGTGTCTGGATGCTGTGGCATGAAATGAAACTTTGCGGTGAGGTTGAATCTTTTTTGTATGGACATGTGCTCAGTGAAGGTGATAGTCGCAGGGCGAGAGGTTTCACGCAATGCAACGCAATGTTCCCAACCTCTGCTCAGGTCAAACTGTTCCTGTTCTTATCCTCCCACCAGTCAATAACTAATAATATCCTTTACCCTCCTAGTCTGCAGCCCACAGTATAGCCTGCACGCTCGACCTGTTCGTGGTTCTTTCCAGCCGTCCCTGTCTCACGACCCTGCGCTCTGCATGTGTGGACACAGTGAAGCGGTGTGGTTTACTGCTCTACACCCACCGGCAGCAGCCGCCTGTGTGTCCATCCGGTGGCGACAGCTCACAGTCAGTCAAAGTCAAAGCAGTGGAGTCCCTGTAGATCACCTGCTTTTCACGCTTCGGTCCTTATGGCAATGAGGCTTCCCCACTGATGGGGACAAAGCCCAGCTGACTGCATACGTGTCAGGTACTCCCGCTAGGAAATGGATGAGTTGACTGCGGAGTATTTTATGCTTGGCAGCTGTATAGACAAGAATCTACATGTGCCAATGTGGAGTAATGGACTGCAGGATTCTGTGTGTGTGTGTGTGTGTGTGTGTGTGTGCCAGTCACATAGCGTCTCCTCAGGAAGCAGGTTTATAGGTCAGTTGTACAGTTGGCAGTGCTTCTGGCTGCTCTTTAGTGTCTTTCCTGCATTCAGCCACAGCACTGTCTTGTTAAACCGCCATCTGTCCACCAGATGAGCGTGTTTGGCATGTTCTCCAGCCTCATTTAACTTATTTTTACCAAACAATACAGGATCCCATAACCTGAGGAAGGACTCTGAAGCTGCTTCAAGTGTGAATGTGACGTAGCAGGCAGCGGATAATGTAGAAAATAATACAGATCCCAAGTGAGAAGCAGTGTTATAAAGCAGCGATCACTTGAGGAGCTTAGCATTTTGTTTAACCCAGAGATGACTGTAAGCTCTTCGCTTGGACTCAAAGCAGTGGACAAGGGCACGTTAACAAACGGCTAATTAGCACCAACAAGACGACCAAGAAACAGGAGGGCTGTGTACGGTGGTAGTCCTCCCTGGAACGACGAGTACCCGGCCGAGGCCAGCGCCCCTGAGATCGGTGGTGCGACTGGCTGGCCTGCAGTGTCGACCAGGCAGAGCGCCTCTTCAACCCCTGTTCTTAGTAGGACGCAGCCGTGGACTCAAAGGGAGCGGTGGGAACAAACAACCTATTCTGTTTTCCCAAGGATCTGGTCTCTGACATGACAGAAAGAATCCTGCATATCGAGGCTGCACCTCCAAATGTGGGAAATATCCCACTGCACGTAGGGACCAATGGTGCTGTGAACCAACTGTCTGAAGGACTTAAACCAGACTTCACTGACCTGCGTCAGCCATCTGTTCCCTCTGCCAAGGACACAAGAGACAAGAGGAATCTCAACCAGAGGAAGACATAACACAGTGCAGCAGAAACCTTGAAGGAGAGCTACACCCCCCCACCCCACCCCCACCCTCGCTGTATATTAACGCTATAGAAATAGATTTTTTTAAAATGAAGCATACTAAAAAGTCATTCAATCAGAACCAAAAAACAATTATGTCAATCATTTGATTTTGAGACGCTAAGGGTTAAAAATGGGAGCCACCGCCCTGGTCCGACCCTCCTCAGGCGCTGTCCCCTACGGCCACGCGACCCTGAAGAGGCGTGTCAGCCAGGACGGCCCAACAGTGTCCCGATCCCTCAGCATCTCAGGGCGAATCTCATGGCGCTGGCTACTGTGTGCACATGACCCACTGCCCCCGCAGTAAATACAGAGCTGCTCTCAATAGCAGAAGTGTACTGCATGGTCATACAAACTAGTTCTTTTCTAGTGCGCATAATTTACCCTGATAGTCTAAAGCTTCCCCAGTGGCCCCTAGAGACGATCATTTGCATTACACATCAAAAACTCCATTTTGCTCTTCAGACAAACATTTGCCGATATTGTGGCCCGCTGTCTGTGTTTCTGATAATTCCTTCTTATATCTTTGAGCTCATTATTTAGTTGTTGTTCAAGTAATGTAATTTAGTAACAAAGACTGAGTGACAGCGATGATCTGTGTCTGCAGCTCCGCTCTCCTGTTCAGAGGGCTTTACAGAACTGGGCTTCTATAACGGCTCCGTTTCCCACACGGACTCAGGCTCCCCCTGCCTGAAGTGGACAGACTTCCCAGACTATATGCGGCAGTACCCGGGCCGAGGCCTGGGGGAGCACAGCTTCTGCCGAAACCCAGACCGAGAGGCCAGCCCCTGGTGCTTCTTCAGGCAGAGCTCCGGTGCCATCGGATGGGCCGACTGCGACTGCCATCAGGGTGAGCTGAGGGAGGGCCCCCCTGAGGCTCCCACTCTGTGCAGTGTGTGTCAGTGCTGGAATACTACCCGGCCCCAGATTTGCCGTGTTAGTTTGATTATTAGATTCTGACTAGCCTCACAAGCACGGAGGTTATTTGATGCTGCACGTCTCACGATCAGCATCGAAATGTTACAATGCATTTATTATTTGCAGCCAGCTTAACATTAACTCTGGCTATGTTCTGTTTCCTAAACATGAGTGTAATGTTGCAAGAGAACTGTCAGATTCTCACCACAAACCTTTATCCTGTCTTCTGTGTTTTCTCTGCTTCTGCTCCTAAATGTTCTCTGAGGAGCCATCAGTCTAACTGTATTTATTGCTGACGCAGCGTTACCCACAATGTTCTAGTTTATAGTTATAGTTTCAGACGGGCAGTCCTAAAAGCCATGGTACTGCCTAGCACAAAGGGCTGGGTTGGTACAGCCTCCACTGGTGCCAGCAGGCAGGTGGAGCTGCTGGTTAGGGGGGTTGGACCAGGACTGCCACTAGGGGCTGCTGACAGGACACACAGCTGCGTTGCCAAAGACTGCGGGGACAAACGAGCGAAGCAGCTTCCCAGCGAGCCACAGACCCATCACGCCTACATTTGGCACTTCAAGATGTGAAGAATGTATTAAAATAGAAGGCTGAATCTTTCTACCCTTTCACATTTTGTAACTGTTTCTCTCTCATTTTAAACACTGTGTATACATTCAATCTTACACGCTATAGCCCAGTTTCCTCTTGGCATGGCCCACCACATTGTGCTCTGGCTCTGTCACAGCTGCCATTCTAGCCAGTGCACTCATTCAAAAAGGTACCAAACTAAAAATGCATCTTTATTTTCCATGTATAGTAACAGATTTACCTGTGGGACTTCTTCGCGTGTCATTTGCAGGTGCGGCCAGATTGGTGGGGGGGTCATCAGGCAGCAGCGGGCGTCTGGAGGTCTACCTGAATGGGCAGTGGGGGGCAGTATGTGACACACACTGGACCGACCGTGATGCCAGCGTCATCTGCAGACAACTGGGACTGGGGTGAGGGCAGTCTCACAGAGCCAGACATGTTTCTACCTGCACATGTTTTTCAGTTGTTGCAGTTTTAGACCGAATCAGTGCCTCTGCTTTGGGCAGCCAGGTTGCCTGTCCAAAAGCACCCCCCTCCCCATCTGGTCCCTTTTTGCAACGGTAGAAAGATACTATTACTCAAATACACATGTTAAATACAAATTTGAGCTACTGGAGTACTTCCATTTTTGGCTTCTAAAGGGAAATGTTGAACCTTTACTCCTCAACAGCTATAGTTGCAAAATATGAGTATGGGGGTGGGTGGTTATGGACCGAATTACTCAACAGTAAATTAAGTATTTATTAGCTCCCCTTCAACGGCAACAGTAAAGTACCATAAAACGTCAGTTAAAAGCTGAGCATTAAAGGCAACTGTGGGGCCACACGTTTTGACAAATGAACGCAGGTGTCAACGAGATGCTGGGTCTGGTTTTTAAAGACGTGCTTTAACCTCTCAAAGTACCCCTTTACCCAAAAATGTGTTTTTCTTATGTTTTGTCCCCTAAAATGTCAGACCCTGACATTGTGTTGGCGCAACATATGGCACTAGAGAGGTGTCTGTACAGTTCTCTACTGAAGGGGGAGATGTCTGCACACTTCCCGAAAATCTGAGCTTCAAACTGACTCTGGCCGAGCGAGATTTGGTACGTCACCAATTCGAAAGCCAATGGCAAGGCCATGGCCAGGGTGACTGCGAGAGAGTATTACATTACATTTATTAGTGCAACGTTTAGGTGGGCAAACGATTCAGACACTTCGTCCACCACTGATCTTTGTTCGACTACTAGAAAGGGCCCCGGAGCTTTAGGAGTCCTTCAGGCAGTGATAGAAGAAGAAGTCACACCGTTTGTCCTCTAACATCAGTTATCATCATGAGGGGCACAGATCAAATAAGAGGTCCCATTTTGTTGACCCCGTTTCAGAATAGAACCTGAAATCCTTGAAACCCTGTGCCATTATTGAGCGGTTATGACGTAGCCAAAGAGCCAACGCATGTAGCCGCTGTAGCCATGCCGGAGGCTACCTGCACCTCCTGAGAAATGGATCTACATGTTGGGCGGCTACGGAGACGCCACTTCAAGAACTGCGATCGGTCAGCTTGGGCTGACTGTGTTTTCCCCTACAAGCTTCTGTGGTGGCAGAGATAACTGAGGGAGAAAAGGAAAGCTCAGTAGTCTGCTGCTGCTTCTCACTGACATCCATCAAACAAAGACATCTCCTCCAACCCCTGCACTCGGATTGACGACCCAGTCAGGTGACCAGGATTGGTGGGAAGACCCTCAGACATCCATGGGCCTGGGGGAAGTGGGGCACAGGGGGCAGACTGAGCAAAATACAAAAAACTGAGGCAACCATCGTGACAGCGACTGTGCGGCAGCAGTTTCCTATGTAGAGAGGAGAGAGAACACCCGCTATTTAAGACAGCACGTTGTAGCTGTATATTACAACATGAATGGACACAGTTGCTGTGGAGAATATGATTGAAAGCATGATACGGCCTGATCACATACAATACATCCCTGTAGTGTTGGTGGTGCAATCTGATGCTGAACTCTAAAACCGAGGGACTCCCGATAACCCCTTGCCTCAACTACAACGCAGTCTTCAGTCATCAGCAGGTCACTCAGGGCAACACAGTAGGCCCTCTGTCTAAGGCTCATTGACGTACCCCACCCCTGGCTTAAAACTACCATTGAAGTTGTAGCTAACAGACTTTGGAGGTCCCTAGCCATTCTCCCCAGTGAGATGCCAAGATATTTCCTTTTTTTATCTGTGCAGTTTGTTGTTGCTCGGCAAACGTTTCTCCTGTTTTTCTGGGAAAATCAAATGATGTCAAACTGTTGGGGCGCAATGCTGCTGACTGCATTTAGCTTAGTAGGACTGGCGTCTTCGTTTAAACGCTTGAAAGTCTTCCATTGACATTTCCATTGTCTCTCTGCTGTCCACTCAGTGAGATTGGTACAGCCCTGCAGCATTCCTACTTCGGCCCAGGTTCCATCTTCCACTATGAGCGTCTGGGTTGCCGTGGTAATGAGAATTCCCTGCTGGAGTGCCGGAGCAGGAAGTTTGTCACCAGCGACTGTTACCATGGCAACGAAGCAGGGGTGGTTTGTGCTGAACCCGAAGGTGAGACCAGGGTGTCGCCTCAGATTATATAAGCAAATACGTCACTGATAAATAATCCAGATGTATTTGGCGTGCATTATATCCACACAATGCTGGAGGCACGTCACGTGATACATAACTGCACTGCTGGCAATACATACTGCTAGGATCCTGTCTTGTGGGCATTGGTTGTTTCTTTCAGAATAGTTTCAAGACCCGAATTGCCACACTTGGCAACAGATCATAGCCAGGAGTCAGCAATCCCTGCTCCATCTGACTGGGCTTCATTGGCTACAGCTGTTGGCCGCCAGTGGTTCACTGGTTCACCGTGTCACATTTCAAGTCAAAAGTCAAAAGCTTTTGATGCAGCCCAGCACACAAACATTGTTACGGTAGGGTCTTTGTTGTGACAGACAGCTGACCGAGGGGCACACAGTGCCCACCACTGCAGAGACCTGGGTCTGACGTCTTTCCAAAAGCAACACCATATTTTGGTAATATGTGTACCAAAGGCTCAATGTGATGCTTTACCTTTTGTTTCTCAGGCAATGGCCTCCCCTTGAGACTGGTGGGAGGCCTGGAGGACTTTGAGGGCCGTGTCGAGGTGTACCATGATGGCAGGTGGGGAACCATTTGCGATGACCAGTGGGATGACGCTGACGCTGAGGTGGTGTGCCGGCAGTTGGGCCTGGGGTAAGAACAACTGCTGTGCTACTGCTACACAAAGACGTCAGGATCAAACATCCCGCTGTGGCACCCGGTTAATCCTCGTTGTGCAGAGTGGCCCTTCTCAAACTGTTGAGCCTCGTTTCCCCCCAAGCGGTCCAGTTCAGGTCGGTTCAGTTAGTTACACATTAGAACGGTTATTTCCCGTCTCTGAGGAGGTTCCAAGCGAGCGGAGCCAATCCTAAAAGCAGATCCCTGACTGGTGAATGGGAGCACAAGCAACCAGTCGCCCTGTGGTCTGCGCTCTGATGTAGCATTTCCCAAACTCTCCTGTCTTTTGACCTTTCTCAAACAAGGCTGGTCTATCTGTCGTAATCAACAACCGCATAGCGAGTGTGCGCCGGCGCGAATGAGGGAGAGCAAACGAAGGTTAGCGGCAAGTCACTCTGGCAGTAGATGCACAGTGTAGGTTAACACTACAGCGTGTCAGTCAATAAATGCTGCAGCTGCTCAAGACCAAGTCCCTCTGTTGTTTCCCAACTGCTGGAAAAGGTAACAACCCTGCCTACATTTAAGAGAGCGGTCTGCGGTGGAACAGATCTAGGGTTTAGCTACATGGAGGTACGGGTTAGGTTCGGGTTTCAGGCTACTACGGCTTTATATTATCATGTACATTATTGGCGGCCCAGTGGTGGAACACAAGGGGGACGTTGCTGTGTCACTTGGCATCTGACTAGCTTAGCTGTGATTTAGAGCAGGTCCGGCTAAACTGGAACCTGCAGGAGTTTCAAACGCAGCTGCAGACCTGACCTGACCGCTCTGTCAAAACCAGCCCAGGTTCAACTAAACTTCAGCTTAACCAGATGAGGCTGCTTTAAGATCGGCCCAACACACTTAGAGTTACACGGTCTGTGTATCTGACCGACGTCCGTCACTACTTACTATCGCCTCATTTTCATTCTTGACATTTTGCTGTGTCAGTAGACAATATGTTAAATCTCCAAAAATTGAAACCCTAACGCAAGTTTGGACACTAAACGTTTTTGACATTAGCCAGGTCTCCATCCACTATGCCAATATTAGGAGCCGAGCTGGTGGCGCTAATTATCCATCCAGGTGCCATTAAACTATTGCAGGAGAAGAGTGTCAGTCAAGCCTAACAATGTAGACAACATGATGGAAATATAACATTTATGTTTGTCTCGTGTTAATTTGATGTTTTTTTTCTGTGACAATACATCAACTTTTCCATTTCAGCGTAAAAACGTTTAAAACAACTACATTTGGCATATAACATATATACATTGAGGCACACTCGGATGTTGTGTTTTTGTATTGCACAATTGCCTGCTGGGTACTTTTCCCACTGGGTGTTTTTATGATGATTCTTTAATATACAGTAGAAAACACCAGGTGCAGCAACATACCAGCGTCAAATTTAGATTGCTAAACTGCATATACAGCGCAAATGGTCCCAAATAATAACATTCACCCTCATATTATTAATATATATTACATTTCTGGACATTGTTTGGGTGTAACTGACATAAAAGGTGGTGTCTGTTTGTCTTGACCAACAGGGGCATGGCCAAGGCATGGACATGGGCCCACTTCGGCCAGGGTTTTGGACCCATCTGGCTGGATGGGGTTCAGTGTACAGGCAATGAACTCTGTCTGGAGGAGTGTCCGCATAACATCTGGGAGCAACACAACTGTGACCACATGGAAGACGCAGGGGTGTCCTGCAACCCGTACGCAGGTCAGAGCCGAGGAAGGAAACGCATATTGCCTCACACGCTCTTATTAGGCTACACTGTAATGATTTCTGTGGGAAGTAACTGATCTTTGGTTGAACCAATATGATATGCCAAAGACAGAGAGGATATAAATAGTACCAGGAATCCTCCAATAACACATATCACTGTGAATGATATCTAGAAGTCAACAGCGATTGGACTTGCTGTAGATTCCGGTCCGGTGGTGGGGATTCCCAGGCACCAGAAAACTGTAGTTTTCACGTCCTCCTCAGGAAGTTTTTTTTAATAACTTTGGTGATCCCTTAACGTCCCCTCTAAGTGCCATCGTCAGGCCAACATTTGTCCAGTACTTTGATTTAGAGCCAAATACCTGCAACACTAACGACCATCAGTCTCAGCTGCACTTTTTATTTAGTGCTAATTAGCAAATGTTAGCGTGTTAACATGCTAAATTAAGTTGGGGGACGTGGTAAACATTACACATGTTAGCATTGGACATGCCAGTTTGGCCCCCTTCACTCCTCTTTGAAATCATCTGTCCAAAATGGGCCCATTGCTGTCCTCAAAGATGTCTTTTAGATGTAGGTAGACTGCTGCGTCTTGACCCAAGGAGTTGGCTCTCCTGTCTCGGGCCATGCACTTGTTCAGTGGGTGTGTTGTGGCCCTCGTGTGTAGGTCCCTACATGCCTCGCTGTATGTCTACAGAGGTCTCCGCCAGTCAGTCAGAAGTGAAGAAGCGAAACGTTCTCAAGAATCCAGAGCAAGTTCAGCTACCTTTGACTTCTAGATATCCTATGACTTGGATGACTGAGAATCCTCCCAGACATGTCATTGTGATCTTAAGTGAGCTAAAAGAGACCACTACATTAAAAAAGGGGGGATTTGTCATGCACTCCCCTGACCATGTGATCTAACACAGCACTGGTGTTGTCCTGTGTGGCTGCAGATGGTGCCGTTCGTCTGGTGGGAGCCGGCAGCCCCCGGGAGGGTCGAGTGGAGATTTACCACCAGGGAGACTGGGGCACTGTGTGTGATGACAACTGGACCGAGCTCAACGCCAAGGTGGTGTGTAGACAGCTGGGCTTCAGGTCAGTGCGTCACTACATCTGAGCCACTGCGGAACACCTCTGTGCCTTAGGAGCTTGTGTGCTACCTGTGGTTTTATATCACTCTAAAGTAGGGAGGAACAACCATGTGCCATCATGTCTGCAGAAGATCATTCTTTCACAGGACTAACAGTTTATTTTCCCTGAGAAAGCAAAATGAAAAGAGGTGTTTTTTAAACCCCACAAAGCTTGAACTACATACTGTCAATTTCCCTTAGAGCCATCCATTTTTTGCCTCGTATCTGGGTTCTGGTGGTGATGGCGGCAGGCTAAGCAAGGCCAATGTCATGGCAATCTGCCTGTTATATTAAGGAAAATCTTTAGTGTGAGTGGAAATGCTGGTGTAAGACTGGGATTGAATGCAAGGCCAAAGGATCACTACAGTCCATAGGGCTCATCCGCTGGGGACCATGGTTGCTTCTCATCAGCCTAATTTCATGTCTCCTCGCTCCTCGGATGACCTGGAAATCAATGTGGTCCGCCTCAACGAAGGACTTCTAGATTTCCTTATTTCTGTTCGGAGGCCTGAGCGAGGCTACAAGACGGTTTTCATGTTGTCATGTTGGAGGACGTCACTATGCTGCTGCGCTGCCAGTAGTAACTGTGCCCCCTTATTATTTGGACAGTACATCCCACCATCTGTGCAAATAAAAACCCCAAGCTGTTAACTCAGACTGCAGACTGACAGCTGATCCACCTCTGCCGTTGTCATCAGATACTGATGTTGCAGTTTCCCACAAATGACCATGTCTATCCACAGCCAAGTCGGTAGCAAACGGACCGTTTTGTTATGTATTATATTGTGTACAAAGCTGCTAGTTTTGCCTGTGGGTGGTGTTTGAAGAAAGGTCTTTGAATCACCTAAATTGAGAGCGCTCATCTGGGGAGCGAGAAGTAAATGTAAATGGACTGTACTTGCATAGCAAGTCCGACTACTCAAAGCGCTTTAAAAACTACAGATCACGTTTACCCAGACACACACATTCACACACTGATGGCAGCAGCTGACTGCCCATCAGGACAAATTAAACCACTCATTCAAACACACCGAAGGCGCAGCTTCGGGAGCAGTTTGGGGTTCAGTATCTTGCTCAGGGACACTTCGACACGTGGCCGGGGGAAGCCGGGATCGAGCCGCCGACCTTCCGATTGGTAGACGACCCGCTCTGCCACCGAGCCACAGCCGCCCCGCAGAAGGTGTGTAGTACTTTGAAATTCCAAATTGCCCATTAAGTCAGTAACGTTTTGAGAATTGCTTTGAGAGCTTCAGCACAAGCGGGTTTGTTACATTACCAAAGACGCACAAGCACAAAACAGTAGAATAAAAATAAGTGCTATTTGTGGCACCGTCACTGTTGCGTGGCACAAAGACAGAGGCCAAAGCGTTGCATACAGAATCTTGTTCCCAGCTGACTGACTGATGGGGGCCTTCAATCGGATCATTTCCCCAAACTGGAGTCAGCCTGTAGTTGTTGGTAAGAATGAAAACATGCCGACACAAACCTTGCAGTGGCACATGGTTGCATATCGCTGATCAAATTGATATAAGACAAAAACATTTGATTACTGATTAATGAACAAAAGTGATTCCTAATCACATTATCACATACTCACACACTTTACTTATATCACTCCTGTGAATAAGTAACAGCGCAGGGTTTCTTTGTGTTTTCCCTCCAAATTCATAACGCTGAGAACCACCACTATGCATGAGGCTTGAAGTCCATAGAAGACCTCATTTGCATCGTCCGGAGAAAATCATTACAAATTGAATCAAACTGAATGTGCAATTTATAGGAAATTATACTATTTCTGTTGCTACACATCAGTGATTTCTACATCCTACATAAAGATTTAGCAAACATGGCTATGTGCACAGAAGTGTTTCGCACAGAGTTTTGGCGATGTTGTGCCACACGCCAGTGAAACGACTGTCCATAGACAGATGGACGTGCTGTGGTCATTCTTTGTCTGCAGCGGCCGAGCGGAGGTGGTTCCTGATGGGGTGTATGAAGAAGGTCGCGGGCTGATCCTGCTGGACGAGGTGCAGTGTCGGGGAACTGAGGCCGGTCTACTGGCCTGCACCCACTCTGAGTGGGGCCAACACGACTGCTCCCACACTGAGGATGTAGGTGTCCGCTGTGCGAACGGAGGGGATTCCAACGAGATACCAGGCCGCTCGTCTCTTATTGGTAGGTACACACATTGGTGGCTGTTGAGGAACGAAGGCATGTAGTTACTTTTCCCACGGAAGAGATTTGTGTGTGTTATCTTTGTAAGGGCAAACATACCTCAGCATATGTCAAAACCTGCTCGCATCTGAAAGCCTCAGGCCGTGAATAATCATCGTCACGATTTTGTCCTGCAATGTTTTTGCCTGCAGGCCCTCTGGTGCGTCTGGTTGCTGGAGAGAGCAGGAAGGAGGGCAGAGTGGAGGTCTTCATTCATGGCCAGTGGGGAAGCGTGTGCGATGATGGCTGGAATGACGTCAATGCCGCTGTAGTTTGCAGACAGCTGGGATTCACGTTAGTATGATTACACCTTCTCTGATATGTTTGCCTAAGACCGGTAGGGGCGGCTGTGGCTTAGTGGCAGAGCGGGTCGTCCACTGATCGGAAGGTCAGCTGAACCCCAAATGGCTCTCCAAGGCTCCGCCATCAGTGTGCGAATGACACGTAGTGCGAAGCGCTTTGAGTGGTCGGAAGACTAGAAAGGCGCTATACAGGTACAGTCCATTTAGCAGGTAGACAAAAGCTCATGGTGTCCAAAATGGAAAGGGTTCATCCTCTTGGGCGCATCACTGCGCTAGCTGCGCTAGCAGTGTGGCTCTGCGGATGGCAAAGACTACTGCACTGATTGCTGTGGATGTCTGTACACACATTGGTGAAGGGGGGGATTTTGCTAGATGGTGACGCTACACTGTACAAATATTCATTAAAATCATGTGGAAATAAAAACTTGGCAGCAGAGGCCGCGTGCTCTATCAGGTTCACGTGCACTAGGTCTTGGCGACCTTAAGAAGAAGAAGAACTGAAACAAGTTTCAAAGTGGTTTACAAAGAGATAAAACCAAGAAATACCAGAAAAAGGTGGAATCAAATAGTTAAATAAGATTCAAAATAATCCAGTAACAAATGAGGTTAAAAAAAGAATTGCACTAAAACACAGAATGAATACAATAAATAGAGATTCAAGAGAATTAAATTCTACAATAATGCGTGTTCAAGAGCGATTTAAACAAAGAACCCGAGCTGGCCTCCTCAGGTCTTTCCAGAGTCGAGGGGCCCTGACGCCAAAGGCCTCTGGTTTTAGCCTCGACCGAGGACCAACAGGCGGACCGTGACCGGAGGATCTCAGGCTTGTATATGTTGTTGTATATGACCTATGTCACTGTGACATTGCTATATATTATATTGGATTATCATTATTGATGCAGTAACATGTAAGATGCTTTAATTTGCTGTTTAAACATTAAAAGGGTTTTTAACAGGCCAAAGACACAGAGGGGCCAACGCCATACATTAAAGTAAAAGTAATCATCATGGGGGTTCTTTTGTTGGACCTTGTGAGAAGTCGTGCTGTGGAATTCTGGCCTAATTGATAACAGCTTCCGAGTTTAACTAAGGAGAGTTTTCTGTTAGCCACTATTTAACATCTTGAAGGCAGAACTGTAGATGGCTCAATTGCGTTGTGTGGGCGTCGTCTGGATGGAAGTGGAAACGGATGTGGTGCTTTTCCCGATGATGAAAAAACCGGCTTCAACTCAAAGTCAATAAAATACAACTTTATTGTACGAAGCAGCCCACCACCAACAGACCGACAGACACACACGCGGTAGCTGGTCGCAGAAAAACACATTGTGCAGTAACTCCCTCACAGGGATATCATGAGGGCTGACAATGTCTAAAACCGGAGCCAAATAATGTCATACAAACCGTTTCAACACCAGAATGGGTTTTGAAGAAATATCTGAATTTAAACATGAGAAGAGGGTTTGTACGACCACAGTAGAAACGCAGCAGACGTATCTGTACATGTAATGCATGTATTTATAGAGCACAAAGGAACAAATAATAATGACGCTGTGTGTCTTTGTGCGTGTCCTCCCAGCGGTGTGGCTAAAGCTCGATCCATGGCGTACTTTGGGGAGGGCCGAGGTCCCATCCATCTGGACGACGTCCGATGCTCGGGCACTGAGATGTCCTTAGGCCGGTGTCCGGCTGTGGGTCAAGACGGCCATGACTGTCGCCACAGTGAGGATGCAGGGGTCATCTGTGACTACACCCTGGATCGTGTGGGAGATGGGGCCGTGGCAATGCAGACCTGTGGCCTGCGTCTCAACAGCCAGCGGCGTCGACGTAGGATCATAGGCGGCGATAAGTCACTGAGGTAGGCGTGCGTACGCACGCGACGTGTCAGAGCTGAGTTTGACTCACTGTGTCTTTAAGCCCCGGTTCAGCCGTGGAGCACCAATACAGGCGTGTTCTAGCCACGATACTGGCTGACTTCAAAAAAAGGAAGATAACTACCTCACTGCACAGTTTGGTGTGTGTCTGTGTGTCTGTGTGTGGGCGGGTTTTACCAGTAGGCAATTTGTTCACTTTTAACAGTGGGGAGGGCCCAATGGTATAGCAGCCCTGAGTGAGAACAGCAAAAAAAAAAAGCCAAGAAAAGTGTTTCTGAGCATTCAAGGGCACTTTTGCTCCGAGCTCTGTTAACTGACCCTGACCCTCTGTCCTGCTGCTGCCGCCCCCCAGTCTGCTGTGGACAATATAGAGAAATAAAGGAAGTACTGCAGCTAAAGAATTATAAATATAAAATATAAAACTGACAATAAGGTTTAAGGTTGGGGTTAAGTTTAGGCAAGTAGTGGTCATGGTTAGGGAATGAATGCAAGTCCGTGTAGTCTCCGAAAGCGAGGAAACACGACTGTGTGTGTGTGTGTGTGTGTGTGTGTGTGTTTAGCCAGCCCCTGAAAGCCTAACTCTGGCTTGTGCGCATGTGATTTCAGGGGGGAGTGGCCCTGGCAGGTGTCCCTGTGGCTCAGGTCTCAGTCCAAAGGCAGTCATCCCCTGTGTGGAGCGTCACTCATCAACCCCTGCTGGGTTGTGACCGCCGCCCACTGCTTTAAGAGGTAGGAGGCAGCTCCCTCTAACGGCCACCTGAAACATTACACTGCTCAAACACAGGATACGTCCCTTTTATTGATCTCACATAGTCCTTTTCCAGCTATTCATTATCAATGAAATCTAACATTAAAGTTTTTTTATTGTTACAACATACTGGGCCACATAATGTTACCAAAATGGACACAAATCTCGGCAGGATTTGTGTCTACCCACTTGTCCTCACCTTTTGGCAGTGTTCACGCTCACATCCTTACCTAATGTTGTGTAGAAAATGAAATCTGCTGAGCTGTAGTAGCACTACTTTGTGGGCTATGCATGCCATCTAATATGGACTGCACATTAAATGATGGGCATTATTTAAGACCATCATCTCCAATTTCTCTTTGCTCCTCCAGATTTGGCAGAGAGCCCACCCGCTACGTGCTCCGCCTGGGTGACTACCACACTGAGGAGCAGGATGACTTTGAACGCAGCTTGTCCCCCGAACGCATCGTTATCCACAGAAAGTACCACACTCAGGGCTGGGAGTACGACATCGCCCTGCTGCGGCTCAAAGGCACAGAGGGCAACTGCGTGGCATTCAACCCTCACGTTGGGGCGGTGTGTCTGCCAGAGCCAGGGAACAAGTGGGAGAAGAGGCCTGCTGCCTGTGTGATCACTGGCTGGGGCATCACAGGTAACCGTCGCATGTTGAGCACTGTCCTCAAAGGCATCAAATTTAGTTTCCCGTCAGTTTGTCTGAAAATGGGCTTTCATCACAAAACGCCATGACGTCCTTTTGGTTTATGTGCTGGTTCGCTGTCAAGCCCAGAGTCAGATGAACAGATGCAGCTTACGTCCAGTAACGAGAGATACGTCAGGTCTTAGCAACCTAGGAGTCTTATTTATACACTGCTCATTTGCAACAGCATTCTGTCATGTCAAACAGCTTTTCCATTTTCATTTTAATAGAGTCATAGAAAGCCCATACAAGCATGTGAAAATGAAAATTTGATTATTCCATTTCCATTTTCATTTTTACTCCTATAACACATACATGTGGAAGATTATAACGCTGTTGTGGAATTATATTTTCAGTTTCAAGTTTGGATAATGTCCCCTATGCGCTTCCGTAGTTTTAGGCAGCTCAAACCAAACGGTCATGATTGGGGAAAATTGGTAGTTCTGGTGGAACATTTTAAAAAGCACTGACTGGAACCACAGGCAGGAAACTTAACCAAACTACCATCTGTCCCTAACCACAGCTTAAGTGTTTAAGTAGACCTAAACCTAACAACGCGCAGGACATAAGACTGTGGCGTCAAAGGTAGGACAGGACGTTTGAGACTCTGCGTGTAGTCACTCACTGCATTTACTATTTGGACAGTTTTATTTCTACATGTTCAATAAAGAAGATACAACATGTTGCTGGAGGGCCTTTTACCAGCGACAGTGTAACGGATATGTGTCTCAAAGCCTGGCAAATAAAACCAGTATGTAGAACAACTGTAATGTTAGACCAACGCGTGTCGGCCCGTGGCCGTCATCAGGGGCATCAAATAAAACCAAAAGGAAATGGTATATGTGTATAGTGGTCGTAGATAGAATAAACAGTAAGGGGTAGATGTGAATACGCTAAGAAAGAAGCTTTGGGTGCCAGCAAACATATACCTGTAGTACATGTCCGTTGCTGCACATTACTGTACTCACATGTCAATGAGAGCAGATGAGAATGATGCTTTTCCCGTCTGCTTCCTGCTGCCAGACTCGGAGTACTCCCGGACCCTGCTCCAGGCCTGGGTGCCCCTCCTTCCAGCCTGGAAGTGTAAGAAGCGATACGGCGATCGCTTCACCGGCCGCATGATGTGTGCCGGGAGCCTGTCAGCGCACCACCGTGTGGACAGTTGCCAGGGCGATAGTGGGGGTCCGCTGGTTTGCCAGGGGGAGGGGGGCCGTTGGATGCTGACAGGAGTCATCTCCTGGGGTCATGGCTGCGGTAACCCCTCTTTCCCTGGGGTGTACACACGTGTTAGCAGGTTCGTGCGATGGATCGACAAGGTCATCAACAAACCCTACGGGAACTAATGACGGAGAATAACAGTGGATAAGCAGGGCTATTAAGTGGCCTCGGGGCTTGTGTATTGGTAAGAATTAGGCCTGCGGGGCCATTGCTTCTGTGCTGTGCCTCCTGGACTCCTACACTGAGCTTGTGGGATCCCTTGTTTCTTTTATCACTCCAAACACCATGTTGATGACATTGTATAATATGGTCACAGTGTGAACTAACGCCACATTTCCATACAGTAGGGCCGGTGGCTTAGTAGGTAGTAGGTTGCAAACTGCACTATGGGCCTGTTTCTTGCATGTCTTCATCTAGCCAGTTCGATGGCTGCCTCTGCTTCCATGCCACGCTAACAAAAGGATATTTAAAACCGATCGGCCAGCACATATCTTGCAGTGTAAACCGATTTGTATTAGTGTAAGTTGTTTCGCCGTGCTTTGCTGACCAATAAGGCTGCACTGCTTCACAATGTTAGCCTTCCAGTGGTTTGCCTGTGGAAAGCTATTAATGTGAAGCTTCTTGGATCCAAAGTTTAGGACCTGACCCGAAGCGGAACAGTGGAGGAACCTGCCCGACCCCATTGTGCATAAATACATTTGGATTTACGGATGGGTGCTTTTCCAGATCGAGAACAGTACCGTTCCAAACAGACAGGATTTGGAGAAAGGCGTGCTGACACTCGGACCGGTGGCAAGCCAATTTGTGTGAATGCCGGTGCACTAAAAAGCACGCCTGTCAGTCACACTGGGTCTACTGACAATGTCTTTGTCTTATTAACATTCCATGTGTACATCTCTGAACCAAAGCCACAGGTTCTAACCCTTAATGACACCAAATGTATTTCTGTTTGCTAGAATGTAACTTATTAAAGGTCCGTAAGATAACATTTACGGTCAACTACCACGCAGACAAAAATGCTAGGCCATTAATCAGCTGTCTACACGTGGCTTAGAGAGGCTTCTAACCAAGACTGCATTACCAATCAGGCTAAACAGGCACGGGCCCCCCGGGGCCCCCGTGTCAAAATGTACAAGTAAAACCTTCATCGTTTTGGCTGATTCAGTGTACATGGTGGATAATACGAAATGGATTCGTATTTGTCTTTGGAATGCATGCGTACAACTTTAGCATACAACACGGCACACTTCCTTCCTGTTTTATTTTTTAGCGTTTTCATTTATTTGGAAAAAAACCCGTCCTTGTTGGCTTTGTCGAATATTTATTTAAGTAGTGTTGATTTTTAACACGGTCACATTCCGTTAGGACACATTGCTGCCGGTTTTCAACCACAAGGGCCTCTACAGAGGCTAGCTGGCTGGTTTCTATGCGAGCCTGAAGCCTTCTGTTCATGTTGCAGAGGGCATTCAATAAATGTCTTTTGTAATTGAAAAGTATTCCATTTTCAGTCCCTCACAAATCCCCCTATACTGTGTGATCCATATAAAGTTCTCCAAAAAAAAGCAGGGGGGAAATACGTGTCCTCCAAAGGCTCGCATGGGGATTTCAGTATAATGTACATTTCTTTTTAGCATAAATACTGTTCTCACCGGTGTATTTACTCTGATGATTGCACTGTGGTCTCTCTCAGTGTCTCACTGCTCTTAATGACGCTGTGACAGATTGAGGAAGTATTACGCTCGCGTTAACAGCAGACAGCATATTACCTAGATAGATAATTACAATATATTAATTAGTCTTTGCCTTATGCACACCCAAACATACGGAAACGAAAGCTATGATAGCAATGGCGCACATAAAGGCACAAACAACTCCAAACACGCGGAACCAGTGCCGAACCAATCTTTTCATACATTGGTAAGCCCTAGTAGAATATCAGTTATCAAATGCTGTTTCATGAGTTAACTTCACATCGTTCTCATAGTCTGGAGAGCTCTTACAAAACATTCTGCATGGTCTACACCAAAGGAAGATTCCTTCCCTGTCTTCATCATCTATCAAATCCATACCCTTCACAAAAGCAGTAGATGGTCCCCCGAACCTTTAAAGCATTTCCTATTCCCCCTTATTAATAAATGTGTAACCTTTTTCTAACACAAGACTTCTTCATGATCCATGTTTTACTTTATTTGGCCAGTTAGTTTGGCAAACAGCGCAGTGTCATTTAGCATGCAGGAAACCCAAGATTCATCATCATTTGCTCCCTTTTAATAAAATTGGGATTCTCTTGAGACAACCCTAAAACAGAACATTTAGGGTCCATTTAAATGTCTTTAGAAATAACCCTCTCCACCGAATTTCCTCATTCCTACCACTTCCCAGAAAGCCTGTATTTGACTGAATTGCCAAACACAGTGGAACGGCGGCTGATTTTCGCCTCTGTTATATGCCTTTCTAAGTCTTCCCTCCAAGTGTTCTCCGGGGAACTCGATAGCAATATGTCTGATAAAACACCTTTGCTTAGACTGTCCTTAGCCATATCTATTCCAAAATATATCTGGGAGTTTGATTGAATATAATATTTTGGCCTACTCCTAATTCCTGAGTCGAAGATACTTCAAAAATGTTCCTATGTCATTTATTCCACCTAATTTCGGTAAATGGCATCATGTTCTGCGTGCTAGGTAAACACAAGTCTTGGATTTTCTTACTAGAATATGATGAAATCTAGTTGGAAATGGCCCGGCTTGCTTGGTTGTGTATTGCAAACGTGCTCCCGAAGCGGCGCCTTCGGTTTGTGAACGTTCTCCAATGTAAGTCGCTCTGGATAAAAGCGTCCGCTGAATGACTGAGTGTAAAATGTAAATGTAGGGTAAATGGGTATTCAGATCCCCAGTAGCTACTGTATTGTAACAGTACGGTCACAAAAACAAGGGCTGAAGTGCTCTCTGGCTGGGCCTCCTCACTCATCCACATTTAAAGGCCAACATGACTCTATTTAGTAGCCCAGTCTCTCTCAAGCAATCTAGAACTCCCCGACCCAAGATGAAGCACACACTTTGTTTTGGACTTAAGTCACCTTCTTTCAATCTCCATTTTCTGAGTTGCCTCTTTTGTCTGTACATTTCTGCAGTGCACGTTTGGCACTAATCCAGTTAAATGCAACGAAGACGTTCATATTATGAAGTCTGATTAAAGTGAATGTGTTACGTCCAGTCCATCGTGAAAATGATTGTAGGGACACACAAAAACTAACCTTTTATAATTAGATCTGTTCTATTCATTGTAAAGCTGTTACAGTTGCCATCATCTCAGCTGTGTAAAGTGACCTGATGTTCTTCTGGCTGGTCGTGAATTATGTTCTTCTGTGTCGCTCATCAACCAGAAGCCAAACATTTCCAAAACTTTGATGTAATTGTATCTTCTCCACGAAGAAATCCATTGTCAATGAAGGAAATAAACATGGCAGTTTTACTGGTAATGGCAATGTAGAGCTGTGTCTGGCCACATTATTATTAACCTCACACTTACGATGGAACAGCATTTCAGCCATTTCAACCTGAAGGGATCGTATCAGAGCTGAAGGGCTTCCTCAAGGTCATCCGCCCATTGGTTGTGAGCAGCTTCATGTAGGAAAGAAAACAGTTCCTACGTGTCGCTGCTCACAACAAGCCTGCGGATCACCTTGAGTGACCGGGTCACGATTCCCGGAAAGAGACGCTGCTGTTGAGTCTTTCAAATGTATTTTTTTTGGCGCTTTGAGCTCCACAAGCCGAGCCGTTATATTCAGAACAGGCAGACGTCTCGACGGCCGACAGCTCCGGAACTCGGCAACTCGCTGAAATTGCATCTCAGACGTGTCACTTGTTTGGGCAAAGCGTGGAACCTCTCACGCTGCGACTCTGTGGTGGCCAGAATAAATCCTGTGCCAGTTTCACGGAACATGAGGTTTTGACATTTCTACGAAGAACCTTCTTGTGTCCCCATTGACACAGTGGCATGCTGACGGTGCCTGGCCTGCTTGGTATGGTGGTTTGAAAGCTACAACATTGAAGAACAAGTTGCAGATGATGCACAATGATGTACGTGGTGTATTTATTAAGCACGTCATCATGCCTGTTCAGTTCAGGGCGGAACAGACGCTGAGTCAGATGTGCAGTATAATCACTGGGCACGCTCCGACACAGGCTGCGGAAAGTAACCAAGTACATTTACTCAGTACGTGTACAGTACTTTAGCAGTGCATCTTTGAGCGACTTGTACTTATTTGAGTATTTCACTTTTATGCTACTATATTTCTACTCCACTACATTTCAACGGTAAATATTTTACTTCACTCAATTGTTTTCAAGCTTTACGTCTATTGTACTTACAGTTATTGCGGCTGGTTAGACCTGTTGCTATTGAGGTCACCGATCCCAATGCCCTTGACAAATGAAAAAGGTGTGCAATGTCAGTCTAGCCCAGCCTATGCATGCACCCAGTCATGACATACAATGGTCTGATTAGGTAAAACAAGTGGAAACCCCTGTGGGGGACCATGAGTGTAGCTGAACCACCCCACAGTTTTTACTTTTACAGTAGGATGTAGGTTGGTTGTTTTTTGTTTTGACACTGTGTTATTGCACCTTTCGCTCGAGCAAACGATCTGACAGGTTCTTCGACCACTGCGCCCAGATGACCGGCCCGCAGGGGGCACATTCATGCAGGGGGCCTCAAGTCAAGTTCTGTAGCCAGAAGCGCCAAAGCGCCGCGCTGCGCTGCAGAGCAGCCGCCCACTACACCGCAAGCAGTCGAGAAAGGGCCTATTTACGGAGTGAGGCGACATTAATATATCGCACGGCCCTAAATGCCCGCGCGGGCAGGCACGCGCTGAGCTCTGGTGTGGCCACAGCTCTCCTGGAAGCAGCCCGCGCGAGCTGCTGGCAGCCGGAAGCTGAGATCAGCTGATGGAGGAGGAGGAGCTGACGGAGAGGTGAGCCATCTTCCCCGGCAGACCGCTGGAGCCTGGACGACAGGGATACGGGAAACAATCGGAGGAGCCCGGGGGCGTTCGGAGGCAGAGGCGATCAGAAGACGGCAGGACAGCCGGAGTCGGTCGGGCAGGACCACAGGTCAGATCTCTGAAAGGACTCGTCAGCATCCCCGGCCACGAGCCGACCGTCACCGGTCCAGCAGCTTAGGACGCCAGACGCACGGCTCCAGTACTAATACTGAGGACGGAGGACACTGGAGCGAGGAGCGGGGATTAATACCGAATGAGAAGCGTATGTAAGCTGGGACAACGCAACGGTCCGGAAGACAGGCGATAGAGCTCAGCGGGGAGTCCTTTAGTCCGGAAGGTGGACATGTAAACAAACCGCTCTTCAAGCTAGCCGAAGTTAGCCGACGGGGGGTTAGCTCGCTCTTGCTAGTATGCTACTAGCTAATGTAAGGTAGTCGTACCGAAGCAGAAGGAAGGCGAGCCGAACCGAACGAGCCCGCCGTCGGGTTCAGAGCCACAATCAGACCCAACACGGTCGCCTGCAGCGGATGACAGCTCGTTGTGTTTTCTCAGTATGCAAGTATTAGCATAATTAGCCTAACGGCGGCTACGCGGTGTTCGCGTTAGCATCCCAGCGTAATGACATTAAACTAGCACACCGTGTCCCAACAAAGCAGGCATCTGGCAGCACTACGTGTGCTTTTGACATCGACTCGCTGCACATATCTGGCTCCCTTTGCGGATTGGTGTAATCCTACGATAAATAGCCCGACGGCGGGTGTGCTCCGCGGTCCAGTCGCCTGGTCGAGCGGAGCAGCTCGTCGGTATGAATGAACACCGCGGACCGGTCCCGTCGTTGCTAAGCTAACGTTACAGGATGTCTTGGCGTTGTTAGCCGCGTGCTCGGGGGGAAATGTCCGCGCCTGTTTGACGGTGACGGTTCTTGGCTGGTGCGTTGGGCCGGTTTGTCCTCGCAGCGGCAGCAGTCGGTAACAGGAGAGCAACGGGAGCCTCTGTCCCGAGTCAGAGCCGGAGCCCCGGCAGGCAGCATGGAGCGGACCGTTGCGTCCATCTGAATGACTGGTAGTGTGATTTGACCCCCTCTAAGACAGACAACAGGCTCCGCACGGACACTCCGGGGCCGTAGTTTGGACTGTGCGTGTCCCCGCGGACTAGTCGCCGTGGGTAGCATGGGGCCGAGTGTGCGGGCCCAGCGGTAAGCCTCTCAGCTGTGTTTTGGTTGCTAGTGGCCTCCCCTCCCCCAGTCCTGAGACGTGCTTCTCCCCGAGTGCTGGACACTGCTCGCAGGGCTTCCCCGTCACTTTGAGACTAAAGAAAGGCCGTGGCGCCCCTCTGCACTTCGAGGCCGTTAAAACGTGGATGTAATGGAACTGATGTTTGCCGAGTGGGAGGATGGGGAGAGGTTCTCCTTCGAAGACTCGGACCGGTTCGAGGAAGACTCTCTGTGCTCCTTCATCTCAGAGGCCGAGAGCCTCTGCCAGAACTGGCGGGGCTGGAGGAAGCAGTCCGCTGGACCCAACTCCCCGACTGTCAAGATTAAAGGTTGGAGACCTCCACACACTTCCATTGCCATCCATTGTGAATGCTTCCATAGCGAGGTGACAGGCCTCACGGAAGTGAGCAGCAGCTGCAGCAGCAGGCTGAAAGCTCTGCAGCAGGAGCAGGCCTACCTGTTGCTGGGGAACCTGTTGTATAACCGTAGAGGTGACACTCTTAGCTATTTGAATCCACAGGTCGGATGGAGTGATCCCATAGAGACACTTGCTCGGTAATACTGGCCGTAGCTGTTGTTATTGCAGCTCAGTGAAAAGGTCTAGCACTCCATCTGCTCCGCTCGGCTTTGGCAGTGTACTGCTGTGCATATGTGTCAACGCAGACTAACACGTTCGTCACTGAAGCCTTTTTGATTCAAGCGAAAGCGTAGTGGCGGCTTGTATCTCAGGAGCACTTTTGGAGGAGCTGTGTATTTGGATCATTATGTGGCTTGTAATGTTATGGATGGGTGTGTGTTGACGCCTCGCAGCAACCGTAGGCTCTTCCCTAGGGTCGCTCTCCAGAGACTCCCCCGTGACCCTCGCTGTTCTCACATTCAGCCTTTTACCCTTCTTTCAGAATAGGAGCCCAGTCAGAATGAAGAGGCCTCACGTAAATGTGTCAGTGAGGACAAACGGATTTAATTCCGATCGAAAGGCTGGTTTCAACTCCGCACAGTTTGTCTGGTTAATTCTTCTCCTAATTACCCTCTATGTCCATGCTCCCCCACACGCAGTTCAGTGTTTTCCAAGAGATTCCAAATCCTAAAAGTGGCTTGCCTTCATTATTCCAACAACAATAGTGCCATGTGCTCCATCTTTGTCAAAGGTTTTGCTGCTTTGCGAGACCTGGCTGTGGTCTTGGGTATGACAGTACTGACTGTGGAGAATGAAAACAGGCCACTTAAAACTATCATTTTATTCAGCAAGCCAGTGGCTACGAACTCATTGTGCAGCCGAACGTTGTTCAAACCCTACAGAACCTGCAACAGAGTAAAGATCCCCATCTGCTTTCCTACTCGAGTGCCCAGAAGTCACAGGCATTAGTGTGTTTGTCTGGCTGGGCCTGGCCAACCGCCTTGAAACATGAATGGCATGAAAGTAACATGTTGATGCAACTCTTGGGTGGCTTCTAAGTGTACAGTACGCTTGGCCCAGCGGTTCAAACGGTTGCTCTGTAACGGCCGTTCTTTGTAAGGAGTGTGCATGGTAAAAGGTTCCAGGGTGTCATGTCACCTGCAGTTCGGACCGTACCAACTGCACCGGAAACGTTCCCGGCTTGCCGACAGAACCCCTTCTGCTCGCCGGTTCAGTGGCTCGCTGATCTGGTGTTTGTTATTCTGAAATCCCATAAGCAGCCGACGCTCCTCTGTTCTCGCTCTGCGTTGTGTCGGGTTACCAGAAGTGAGGCCCGCGCTGGAGCAGGGAGTCTGGATTTTATTCTTCACCAGAAGAAAACACACAGGCGTCATTCGCCACAACTCATCTGCACCTCTCCAGCATTCTATTAAAAAACAACACACAAATGACTTAACATGGCTTGCTAACAGAGTCACATGGCGGGCTACACGGCTATCTTTAACCCGTGCACAGCACTGAATATTAACTCACAAGACTAGGACTGCCCCATAGCAGTAGTTAGCCCAAAGCTAATCAAATTCCCAGCACACACGCAGGCAACTCTATTTAAAATCAGAATGACAGTATCTACTCCTCCTGGGAGGGCTAGGCCACCAGGTTTGTTTGCACACTACGCCATCGTGTGTGTCGCTGTAGTTAGGATTTAAACAAAGAACAGTGGGAATACACAAATCAAGAGAGGGAACACACAGACTGGCACTCACCAGCTCACTGAGGCTGCACCCGGAGGTGTAACACCCAAATAACGCCCCGGGGTAACAACCAGGTGTGCTGGAGAAGCTCAATAGTGTAGGGACTTATTTAGAGGCGGAACCCGATTTGGGGGGGGGGGGGGTTCCCGATGAAACTAAAGAGATGGTAAAATAGAACTTGACTTGGCTACACGGATGGTCGGGACACCTGCTACATGCCTTGCATAAGTAACGGTGGCCAGAGCCCCTACTGCGACTGAGTGGGAAACTGTAAGACCTTCACACACACCACCAGGGGCTGTTTGTCCCCGTGCGGGTCGGTCGCCCTACACAAGGCGAGCCGCAGACACCAGCGGCGTGGCAACGACGCGCGTCTGTTCGTTCATCCTGTCCGCCGTGAGCCGCTGAATGGACGACACGCTGGCGTCAGACGCCCGTCCGCTAACAAACCAATCCGTGTTAGCGGTGCGGCGCCGCATCACTGATGACGACAGGACGCGGGTGCGTCGTGTAACGCTCTGTAGTGCGCTCGCGTAGTTGCAGTGCGAAACCAAACCAAAACCCACCGAATGTATCAAAACGTGAACTTCGGTGCGGACTTTCAGGTGCCAAGAAACGCCCTAAGAAGACGTGTGACGCTTGCTTGTGTTACCCTCCTCTCTGAGGACGTAGTGGCTCCATTTCGCCATCATACAGCGCAAGCTCAGCATTGAACGCAGGGGAGAGTGCAGAGGTTAAAATAGCCAAAGGCCCAGGTGGTGTGTTTACTAAGTTACTTACACAGCTGTGGGATGGTTGCGACCTCACGGGTGTCATTTGCCTCATTTCCGCGGGTCGTTTTGGTTCCTTCAGCCCATAGAAACAGTAATTAATGTGCTACATACATAAAGAAAGTGTATAAAAAAAATCTAGTCCCTTTTTATAGGAGCTGCCCATAAGACGAGCCCCCCCAACCCTTCTAGGAACAGGAAGCACTTCAAAGCCACTGACGTTTAAACGTCATTTAACCATCTGGCAGGCGCGTGGGCGACCATATGCGGCTTATGTGGCTGTTCAGCGGGCTTCTGTGGTTTCTCAGTGACGTTTGGGAGCTACACTGCAGACCGGCGTCCAGCTGCTGACCGTTTAAGGCAGGCTGGGGTCTCCTAAGAATGGGTCCAACTTGGGTTGGACGCTGACGGAGTAGCCCCGCGTCATCTGCACGCTGTCACAGTGGGGTACGTGTGGCCAAGTTGGAGGCTCGAGCTTTACCCAAACGGCAGTACGTGCCTGTTGTCTGCTGCTCCCCGTGGCTGCTTTTTGATTTAGCCCTACTCTCTGCAATATTTAAAACTGACCCAGTGACAGACACATGTCCGTGTCTTGCTGTGTACACCAAGGACCTATGTGTCAGTTGCTAACCTCTGTGACTAATAAGGGCGTCCTTTACATTTCCTCTGGTCCACATGTGTAAATGCGGTGGGTTCTCAAACACTGGGAGTCCTCGAATAACTCTGTTACCGAAAATGATTGCTGAAATAGTTTGCATATAATTGCGCACAGCGCGAGCCGAGGCGCTTCAGAGCGTCTCCGGTGTGATTTGACAGCGCGCATTACAAAAGGGAGGAGGGCCAGAGACCAGCGTCCATGGAAACGCGGTACTGTGAGCCTGTGGTAGAAGCGAAGCAGCCGACGACTGCAGTCCGTTTGTGGGAGCCTGAGCTCCGTCCGTCCGTCCGTCTTGTCGCTGTGAGCGTCTCGCGCCTGCCCCCCCCCGCAGACGCCACGGAGAGGCCGCAAAGGCTGCCGCTGTGCCGGAGCTGGGCGCGAAGCTTGTACTTCCGAAAGTATATCAACCCCGTTTTTTTTTAAAAGCGAAAGCAGTTTGTCTTTGCATTTCACAATCGGTTTTCTTTAAAAGCCGGAATGTAATGTGCCACTTGGATGCGCTGAGGGGGTTGAGTTTTGACAGATAATATTATTGTATTGTATTTAATTGAATTTAATAGGGATGTGTTTAAAGCATTTATTTTTCCAATTCACATCTTCACCTGAACGATCCGATATTGATCCATAAAATCCGAGATCGATCTTTGAATATATGCCTCTTCCCGTGGATGCGCGACGCGTTCGCCCCGTGAGGGCCCGGGTCCACGTGGCCGAGGGTTTAGTTTCTATGCCAAGCAGCTCGGCGTTCGCCAGGTGGCTAAAACGCGAGGTCAGTTTACCTGTGTTTTTACGGTCCATGATGGAGCCGGGTTCCCCCCAGCCAACAGTTGTCTGTTGCAAAGAGCAGGGAGTTGGGCTCCAGATCAGAAGGCGTACCAGGGGGCCAGTACTGCAGGTGTGGAAGCCCCCTAAATGTCACGGCTGGATGCTCCAGCTCTGGGCTCTCATTTGTGTTTGCCATGCCGGGGCAGCAACGCTACATGAGCTTGGCTAACCGGGCTGAGCCGACCAGCACGCTGCAGACTTGCCAGGCAACTGGTGCGCTGCCAAAATGGGGGGGGGGGGGGGGATTAAAGCTCGCATTCTTATTCTTTACACTCTATCGCTGTATTATTTCCTGTTTTCACAGAAGCCTTGGGTGGACAAGGCTTCTAAGTTAGGAAATGAAAACGAAGTTGTTGCAAGGGAATTGTGGGCCCCTGTATTTTCCAATTTAAAAAGAGAAATTGCCCCCCAAAAAGGAACGGTATCCGCCAAGCCTAGTTAACTACAGCCACTGTAAGAAGGCAAGCCATTTCCATCAAGAGGTGACTAACTTGGTTTTAAAGCTGTGCTTTTTGTCACACCATGGCTCAGCTCACTGATTCATTCCCACACAACATATGTGTGATGCCAGTCGGCTTGTTTTGCTGGACTTCCCATAGCCTTTAAACCAACGATGGCACTATGTGAACGGAGCACTTTCCTCCATATATGGTAAGTAGCAGCGCAAGTAGTGGCTGGGAAGTGAGGTCTGTAATCTGATCACTTTTTCTTCTCTCAGTGGCCGTCCACTGTGCTCCCAATAAAACTGCTGTCATTGCGCTTATGCTGCTCCTTCTTCACACACACACACACACTTGTTTGATTTGATGTGATGTTTTTGTATGATCAATATTTTATACCTTAACCAAACTACAACTCTGTAGCCGTGCTTGTGGCCCCCAGAGGCTGCCAGGTTCCTTAGACCCCACTACAGTGAGTACGTATAGAAATAACACAGCCATGATTTTGCTGTTGTTAGGGCCCTGCCCGTGTGGGACCCGTCAGAGCCCGATGTCATGCTGTCACTTTGTCACTGTGACAAAAGTGGATCCTGGGGAAATCTGTCACTGACAAATCTGTGCTCCCAGGCTTTCATGCTACATTTGTTGCAGTTTCTGCTTCGGCTCACCTCCCCTACCAGCTTTTCAAGGTGTGGGATTAGTGTAGAAACACCAGTTACACCAGTTACCGACCAGCCGTGGTGGGACAGAGCGGCAGTACATGTCAGTTTTCCTGCACTCCGTTCACACTCTCTCTGTCTGGCTCAAGCGACCACGTGATCAGAGCTTGTAAGAGTCCACTTAGATTCTCTTGATACATATTGACACAAAGACCTGAGAAACGATACAAGGGGACCGCTAATATGGACCCACCTCAGGTCACGGGTCGGACCCCTGAAGTTCTCCTTGAGGAGCGTGAAAAAGAAGTAATAAGAAGCTGTCTATCGGATGGAGGAATCGTTGGTGCAGAGCTTTGGCCTGGGGGTGGCACATGTAGTGTCCACAATAGGAAGAGTTCATCCTGGTTGTCACTGTACTCGTGGTCTGCTTTTTACATCACAGTAAAAAGAGTTAAAGAGTGGTGACAGCGGGAAGCCTTGTTGTTGGTGACCTCCAGTGTTTTAACTTCTCACCATGGTGCAGTGATGCGGAGGTGTACTCTGGGGCTGTCAGTCCATGGTGACATCACTGCTGGCTGTGGTTACTGGAACAAGAGCGCACTTCTGATCATACCCAACCTGTTTCAGAGGGGAAACAGGGCTGAAACTCTGTCGTTGTCAGGTAGTCGAGGTCCTTCAGCCCGCAGCTTTCAATAACGTGCTACTGGAGTGAAGGACCATAAATGCACCCACTAAGTCGTTCTTCTCCCATCTGGCTGGCTGAGCTGATCCTCTTCTCCTCTGCGGTCCTCCTCAGATGGCCAGGTGATTCCACTGGTGGAGTTGTCAGCGAAGCAGGTAGCATTCCACATCCCATTTGAGGTGGTGGAGAAGGTCTACCCCCCTGTCCCAGAACAGCTCCAGCTCCGCATCGCCTACTGGAGCTTCCCTGAGAATGAGGAGGACATCAGGTGAGAGCACCGACTTGGATTTGTTTTGTTCGTCCCTTATTCGCGATGAGCTCGTAGGCAATCCTGACAACTATTGACCGTTGAAGAGACAAGATGTCCTGCCAGCTATGAGACTTCTTTAAAATGTTTAGTCTCCGGTGATAATCGATGAAATGAAAACGTCTGCACACTGGCTCCAAACCACAAATTCTGCTTTGGAGTCAGTGCGCAGGTGTTTGTCTTTGCCACAGTGCAGTTTTTCCGATAGCCTGGCATGTACAGGTTTGTGTTTATTACTATTATGCTCCTTCGATTGAGTGCGCTGTGGTAACCCACAACTAAGTTCTGAAAGTGGGTTAAACACTTTTGAATATTTAGAGCTAAAGGAGCTTTAGCTCTGCATTTTCATTTTGCCCATCCACTCACACATCTGACGGGGTTTCCCACCACTGCTCAGCTCTCTTTACATAATACGGTAAAATCACGGTCTGTCCGGGTTCGTTAGACAACTTGGATATTGAACTGAACAACATGATGATGATGTTACGTAGCCCACGCCAGTCCTGTGTTAGGATGAAACGTCCAAGAAGCATGCCTGCCTCTGTTGACAAAGGCTTCCCTCAGCGCACCGTGAGAGAACTTTATGTTACTGTTCCTAGAAGAATCTATATATATATATTAACGCATAACTGTCAGTTATGTTGTCAGACCAAGCCACGAATGTTACATGTCCCGTTACTCATTAAGTATAGGATGGTGTCCGTTTATTTAGATTCAAAGTGATTTAATTTGGTCTCACTTCAGGAGCAGTAGGCAGACTGCCTTATAGTCAGCCTGGACTGATTTTAAGCTCTTTTCCAGAAATGGTTTTCAAATAACAACCGTTCATCTCGTTATATTTGCAGTTGACTTATGTGATTGTTGAGGCTAACGCCTGCAAAACCCCGTATGCAGTATGTTGAAGCACCTGTGGGAAAACATGCCCACAGACAACTGGTGGCAAAGAGCAATCCGGTGCCAGACAGAGATTCTCAGGGATACATTGAGGGACTTGAGGTATCAGGCCGGGAAGTGGACGAAATGCTGCCTTCAGTGTCTGCCCCTGAGATAGATGGATAGATAGATAGATAGATAGGCTTTATTGATGCCGAGGGAAATCTCGGAAGATAGATAAACTGTCATGATGTCAACGACAACCAGTAAGAGAGCTATAAAGCTAGGAACCCAGTAAACAAGCAAGTAGTTATCTCAAACGTTGACATTTTGTGCCGGGACAGTAGCCAGTAAATTTGCACGGTCTTTATTTTAATCAGGTCGTCTAATTTGAGTTCAAGATCAATTTGTCAGGAGAGCCCTGAGTACAGCAGAAGTAGGACAGCGTTAAAGTCCTAAAAAAAACCCTGCCAGTCTCACACACGAATAAACAAACGGCATCAGAAATAATCACCCACATCTCCGTAAAGGTCCAGAGTTAAAAGTTTAAACGTTACACAAGGGGACACCTCTAATTTGCCAGTGAATTTACCCGCTGTATGGAGTGTGTCATGTAAATCCAGTTGCACAATTAAGCGAAATATTATTCGAACCGCAGACGCTGCAGTGTTTCATAAGAAGGTAAAATGTGTGATTCTACTGACGTCCTGCAGCGCTGCAGAGACGCCCCGGCCTGCGGAGCTGCTTCTCCAGATGGAAGACGGCACGTTGGCTTGGTTCAGACTCCAACAAATGTCCCACCATCAGGCTTTCTTTCAGTGAAAATGAAAATTGCAAAAATGATCCCTCCCGCTAATCGTGAATCATATCGCAATTGTAATATCTGTCAAAATAATCGCAGTATGATCTGGCTGTCGTGGTAACCAGGGAAACGGCTTCTGTAGACTACAATATCCCTGCCAGTACAACACTTTTTTTTCTATGTATAGCGTTAGTGGATACATGCAGTCCTGCGCCAATGCCCTGCCATGCGAAAGCTCTCCTGTTCCTGAGGCCTATATATTTCAGGGAACTCACAAACGGCAAGGATCCGTCCCTCGTCCATCGATGTGAGTAGTGCATTAGCCTGTTAAAAAGGTCTCCTCCTGCCTTCTTTTATTTTCGACGTCATATTTAGTGGTTCGGGCTGATACTGGGGCAGGATCAGCAAAGGAGCAAAACAAAAGAATTGGCAGAAGAACCAAAGAAAGCGCTAAAAGGGACAGTGACACGGGCGAGTCCACCTTGGTCGGTCCTTCAACGGATGGAGAGAATTGCGTGGTGGGGACTCAGCCCTGTATGTGGGGCTCTACCGACTGAGCTATCCGGTGCCCCCCCCCCCCCTATTTCAGGTTTTTCCTCCTGAGACCTTTCATTAAAATCTGGCTTGTATTGTGCCACTAAGAGTTCCTCCGTTTTGGGAACAGAGATCCTATTGTTCTGAAACAGGACTCACAATGTGGCTGCTGTTGGGGTATCCACTATTTAAAGGCCATTTCACGACCCATCCAAGGGAGGCAAGCCTCACACACTTTTTATCTTTGTGCATCCTTTAAATGATGATTCTTGCACATCACAAGCTGTAACTTGCCACCATTCACATTTGGGATCTTACCAGTATAAAATATAGTGTACGTGTAATGCAGGTAGGGATTAAGACACAAGAAGCAAGGATCCAGATTGTCTGCATTTATTCAATCATAATCTGCGGATCCAGTCCCAGTCCTTTCGAATCCCTTAACAAGTCCAATTAGACATTTGCAAATGTCAAAATGTATAAATAACTAAAACTCAGAAACTCCACTTAAATCTGTTATCTGCTTTTGTTGTTTGAGGAGGCAGAACGTGTTTTAAGGGTCTAATTAACGTTGACAACCTGTAGCTCCAACTTGAAAATAAGCTGCAGGTATGGTGATTAAAGGAAGACTGTTGTTTAAATATATATGAGACACAATGGAATAACAGTTGTACCGACGTTGGCACCTCGTCGTTCATGAGCTACTGAATCTAAATACAGAACTATTAAGTCGACTCCTGAAATGGACATGATGCGATCAGCTAGATAGTTTCAGTTGAGACAACTCCTCGCTCTGTGGGTTGGTTTTCCAGCTGCAGAGCGCCCGTTACCAGACAACAGCCAAAACGTTGGCCTACGTTCCCTACAGCATAACGGTTAAGTAGCGACAACTGATTTAGTCTGCGGCTGGAGGTGTTTGTCATTTTGGAAAGAGTCCCGAGGTTTGATAAGAGTTTATTTTAGCTCTGAGCTTATCAAACCCAAGTCTTTAACCAAACTGGAACCGGATCCAAAGTGGAACCAGCTATCAGAACCCAACCCTAAATTTGCATTTTGGGTTGAACATGTGTAACCGTTGGCTTCCCTCAAATTCATCCCACACGTCCGCACAAACCTAGACAGACCGACTCAGCTATGAAAGGCCTCACAAAATGGTGATTGTCCACAGAGCAGGACATCGCACACACCCGTACGGCACCAATTAACAGCAAGTGGAAGAACAAGGCTCCAACCCCCCCCCACAAACCCTGAACAGGGTGACAGGCTTAGAAAATAGATAGATAGATGGACAAATAGGAGTCGCCAGTGTAGCTGTAGTCGGTTTTGTGACTGGGTTCTCATTGTCTTCCCTTCACATCATTCTCCTGTCTCCTCCTCTTCCTGTCTCTCTCACCTCTCCTGTCCGTTCTCTGTGGTTCTGCCTCCCTCCACCTGTCGCTGTTCGCCTCCTGCCGCAGGTTATATTCCTGCCTGGCTAATGGGAGTCCGGATGAATTCCAACGGGGAGAGCAGCTCTACAGGATCAGAGCTGTCAAGGACCCCCTGCAGATCGGTGGGTTGAGTTGTCACTCTTACCTTACGGAGACGGCTTTCACTCGCACTGTAAACCGTGCACAGGACAGTTTGCTCAATATGGCATACAAAGCCACTAGGATTAAGCTTATAATGATGACGCGTGCAGCCTGAGTAAATCCTGTGACTCTACGGCACTCCGTTCACTTGCATTGTATCTACACATCACGCATTAGTACGTTACAAATTCATGTAATAGCAGCAGCGTAAGAAGGTACTTACAGAATACAATAAAATGCGTTATCGAGCAGCTAAAGTGTTTTTGTTTCTTTGTCCAACCCGATGGAATATTTGCACTCTTTTCTTCTTGGTTCTGCAACTTTCCCTCGGGATGAATAAAGCCTTATCTTTGCGGTTGTCTGGTATGATTCAGTTTGTCCGTCTTTCTGCGCCTGTCTCTGCGTTACCAGGCTTCCATCTCAGTGCCACAGTGGTGTCCAGTCAGGCCGGCCAATCGAAAGGAGCCTACAACGTGGCGGTCATGTTCGATCGCTGCCGCATCACCTCCTGCAGCTGCACCTGTGGTGCGGGGGCCAAGTGGTGTGCCCATGTGGTGGCACTCTGCCTCTTCAGGATCCACAATGTGAGTTTGTGTCTACCCAATTCTATCACATTTTCGTCAAAGCAATTGATCCCATTTTGAGAGTATTATTAGACCACAGGATGCATCAGGCACATCGTCAGGTGAGGAGGAAATGGTGTCACGGGTCGAAACGATCAGTCTAGTCTCAGTCCAAGTCTCGACACAAAATCAAATGACAGCTGATTCATGGCTTTATTTCGAGCAGACTCGATTAGCGTAAAGCACTTTGTACTGGCCTCAGAGAGACATCAGCTCCTTCAGGCCTCTGCAGCTCGGCTGTTGACCAGAACCAGGAGCAGGGCGCACATACGCCCGGTTTCAGCTGCCTGGGACATTTAGAGTTGATTTTAAGCGCCTCCTCCTTACATACAAAGCCCTTAATGGGTCGAGACCAAGCTACATTGCTAACTCCCTCGTTCACCACTTGCTTTGACCATCTGCTGCTGGTTTATTTGAGGTTCCCAGAAAGAGACGAAAAGAAAATCGGGGATGCAGCTTTTGTCAATTACGCCCCAAAGCTGTGGAACACGCGACCTGTAGATATCAGGGAAGCCAGCTCGCTAAATATTAACTTCAGCCTTTAACTAGCTAGGACCTTTCGGACACAGGCACGAAACTCTTGTGCTCTTTGCTTCGCTTTTATGCACTGCTGCACTTGCTGTATTTTAGATCTTATGCATTTTATGTGTTCTACTTTTTAACCTTTATTTGTATGTACTTTTCAAAAAAAACGCATTTAGTGCGTTTTATTTCCCATCTTATGTTATGCATTCCTCAGTTTTATTTCACCACGAGTATGGCATCCTATCATTCAGTCTTTATTCCTGTGAAGATGCATGTGTTCTATTCTCGTCTTATTTTACATTAACCACTTAACCATTCTGTCCCTGTTTTTATGTTCATTCTGTCGTTTGTGACGTGAAGCACTTTGAGCTGCATGTCATCACTTCAGTGACGCCCTGCGGACCAATAACAACGTCGTGTAATATTGCTGAAATATAACGTTAGTTATTGTGAGTAGCATGAAGGGAACTACAACTCAGATCTCGCTATACAACCCTGTGGTGTAAAACGATAAATAAATCTAGCTTGTAGTGTTAAGTTGCAGAGCCAGTTTATAGGAAAGGGTAGGCCTCTCTGGCTGACCAGAGCCTGAGATACAAGTATGAATTAGTACACCCTTAACGTGCCCAAAATGTACAAAATAGAAATGTGTATGTTGGTGGAAATGTGTGGTGAGTCTTCTGTAGGTTTGTTTCAGTTACCTTAAAGTGTCTTTTCAGCTTAAAATGTTGCGAGCGCTGCATAGGTTACTTGTTAACTGAGGTTATTGGGTGTTGGTACTCAATGCAGTTTGTGTGTGTGTGTGTGTGTGTGTGTGTGTGTGTGTGCGTGCGTGCGTGCAGGCATCAGCAGTGTGTCTGAGGGCCCCGGTCTCTGAGTCTTTGTCCAGGCTGCAGAGGGACCAGCTCCAGAAGTTCGCCCAGTACCTCATCAGTGAGCTGCCTCAGCAGGTAACGTCCACATCCAGAGCCAGTTGTTCTCTTTATGAACCAAACCACTGAACAAAACGCAAGTGCAATAGCTCTGTGACGTACGTGTCGTATATAGCTGACGAAGCAGGTTTTTGTTTTGTGTGCTCAGATCCTACCCACAGCTCAACGGCTGCTGGATGAGCTGCTGTCCTCTCAGTCTACTGCCATCAACACAGTGTGTGGAGCCCCAGGTACAGTAGCCGGGATGAAAACATACAGCAAGGGATCGAGCTTGAGCTGTATACTGATGCACACTGTCTGATGTTACAACCCGATGGGAGCATTTGGTCATTTACTGAAAAGAAGAGGGTGGGCCAGTTTCAGTCTACAGGGTTACATATTTCTGCAGCTAGATGGCACCGATGTTACCGATAGCATGGGGAGAGGACTGTGTCCTACGTGGGCTCCCCCTGTTTTTGTGAAGGGGAGCGGGTGTTTGCGCTTCAGTGTTGTGTGTAGTATCCATGGAGAGAGGGGTGTTGCTGTTGTGGCAGGAAATGTAATGTGTCTCTCGGAGCTACTGTCCGTCTCCAAAATGTCTCTGTAATTAGAGAAGAGAGAGAAGTTTTCTTTTAAACCGCCGCCTCTACAGTTCATTCACTTGCAGCACTGTGAAACAGGAACAGGACGGAATCTTTAGACTTTCTCATGCAGGACAGAAGCTCAAATTATCACTGTATGATTTGTGTGTGTGTTTTTACGGGAACACAAATCTGTCTACTCAGTACCATTGTGGGGTCTCGCCTTCCTTTTGGGGACAAAACGTAGGTGCCGCTGACGTAAATCGTTCAATTTCAGGATGAACATCAGGTTTAAGGTTAGGTTAAAAGAGAGGTGGCCTAGGGTTAGGGTGAGTCTCCAGGAAATGAACGTAATGTCCTCTGAAGTGACGGCACCATGACTGTGTGTGTGTGTGTATGCGTGTAGACCCCACAGCGGGCCCTTCAGCGTCCGACCAGAGCACCTGGTATTTGGATGAGTCGACGCTCAGCGACAACATCAAAAAGACTCTGCACAAGTTCTGCGGGCCTTCACCTGTCGTCTTCAGGTAAACCCTGGTAGTCCTGAACACATTTCTTAAGGGCTGTAGTAGACCTATTCCAAACTTCGGGGCTTACTCACACACTTCTCTAACCCCGTTCACGCGTACACTTCTCACACGCTGGTGCAGGTGTTACATGTCAGCCTTGTTTGAAAAAGACACAAACCCAGAGTAACACTGGCAGGCAGGTGATAGCGTCATGCAACATTTCCATTAATACGTCCAGGAATCAGAGCTGAATGCAGACACCATGAGGGAACGCTAAAGGAATACTTGTTATCCCACTACAACTAGTGTTGCCTGTGTATCCAAAGCACAATTTAGCTTATACCTGTGTGCCGTAGCGCTCCAGTGTTGTACCCTCATACCGAGTGACATATTTCTTCATGTGGATCGGCGCAGCGAATGTAGTTCACAATTCTTCCTTTACTTTCACTCTCTCGTTCGTCCTGACTGATGAACCTCAGTGCTACTTGACTAAAGTGAGTGTTCTGTGTGTGCGTGCGCGTGTGTGAAACCATAGTGACGTAAACTCCATGTACCTGTCGTCCACGGAGCCGCCGGCCGCCGCTGAGTGGGCGTGTCTGCTGCGACCCCTGAGGGGCAGAGAGCCAGAAGGCATCTGGAACCTCCTGTCCATCGTCAGGGAGATGTTCAAGAGACGAGACAGCAACGCTGCCCCGCTGCTTGAGATCCTCACTGAGCAGTGCCTCACCTACGAACAGGTACATCCTCGACATGCCACGAGCTCCAGCTACTGAAAGTGAATCATGACAAAGATTAAACAGCTCCAGACGTGAGCATTTTGGTGTTAATGTGGGAGATGGAAATAGCGGAAGGAGACATGGGAGAGGACATTTGAACAATTCTCCCATTTAGAATTGTAGTACTTTTTGCAGTCTTTGTTGTGATCTTTGAATTGAGGTAACGCTTAGAAGTCTCAAGGCCATGGGAAAATGCTGTAAATGTTCCCGCAGCCAAAACTAGAGACGTCTCATTCACCTTTTTGGCCTCACATCCTGATTTGAGTGCTTTCAATATTGGGTATCTATCGCTACCACGTACTCTTCTCATGTACCTCTCCATCTACGCACTCATTATACACTCACAAGTGCACCTTTTACGGTGATCGTTTTCATTTTCTGTTTTTAATTCATGTGCAAAGATTTCAAACTTCTTTCACGTTGCCATTATGGGCTATTGTTTGTAGCATTGTGAGGAAAATAATGACTTTAATGGAATAAGGCTGAAAAAGTGAAGCGCTGGGGATACTTTCCAGATGCACTGTATTCTGCACACGCACACCTCCCTCCTGAGTTGTCTGACTGTGTGTGTTCAGATCATCAGCTGGTGGTACAGTGTTCGGACCTCAGCGTCCCACAGCAGTGCCAGTGGCCACACAGGGCGCAGCAACGGCCAGTCAGAGGTGGCTGCTCACGCCTGTGCCAGCATGTGTGATGAGATGGTGGTGCTATGGAGGCTGGCGGTGCTTGACCCCACTATGAGCCCCTGCAGGTCAGACCATTGACAGCAGGCTTCACACTGCTTATGGACCTCTTAAACTGTCATAGAATTTGGTCATGGAATATGATAAAACCCGTGGGAAACTTGTAAAAAAATCAGCTCATTTACCATTTAATGATTGCACTATATAAATATTAAGTAGGCAAAAATAAAGCGCTGTATGCTCTCTTCCAGGCGCCTGGAACTGGCAGGGCAGCTGAAGCAGTGGCACCTGAAAGTTATAGAGATAGTGAAGCGTGGACAGCATCGCAAGTCCCTGGATAAACTGTTCCAGGGCTTCAAGCCCGCTGTGGAGTCCTGCTTTTTTAACTGGGAGGTGGCCTATCCGCTGGAAGGCATCACCTACTGCAGTGCTGATAAGAAGAGCGCCACATTCTGCTGGTCCAGGGCAGTGCAGCTCCAGAGAGGAGCCAAAGCTGCTGCAGGAGGGGTCGGAGAACCTTCTGAACCAGGGGGAGGGCCAAGAGTTGAAGGTGGAGCTGGGGGGGATTATAAAGGAAGAGGAGGCGGTCACTCGTCCCAGCAGGAGGTGGCAGTGCGACCCAAGGAGACCATTCTGACCAAGAGGAAGGGTCTGTCAGTGAGCGGAGGGGGGGGGGTGCTGGTCCGTCTGGGAGGGAGCGTGTCCCTCTCCCTGGAAGACGGAGGAGGGAAGTGCGTGTACAAAGGGCCGGGCTCCTCCACTGGAGGCAAGCTGAAACTGACACAGGGAGGTGGGAAGGGGGCATCTGTAGGAGGCCCTGGGGGCAGCGGAGGGTTAGGAGGTGGTAAGCACGCCGGTGCCAAGCGGAGAACCAGCAGTGAGGACAGCTCCCTGGAGCCGGACCTGGCTGAGCTCAGCCTGGACGACGGCTGCAGTCTGGCTCTGGGGGCTGAGGCCAGCAACACGTTTGAGTTTCTCCCTCCTCCGCCAGAAATGCTGCCCTCCCCAAGTCCACTGCTCCGAGACTCACGCAAGTACAGCAGCAGCAACGGGGGGAGCAAGATGTTTGAAACGAAGCTGGTCAGCAGTGTCTCCGCTGTGGTTCCCGCCGCCGAGCCTGCCCCACCGTGCTTCCCTTCCAAAGAGACAGTGCTGGTCGTCATGGACATGGCCAGCGCTGCAGAGAAGGAGGCAGAGCTGGACGGGGAGCCTGTCCAGAACAGAGATGAAGACGTAGACTCGGCTGGCAGTACCCAGCCTGCCACCGCCACCGCTCCGGCACGATCAGGCACCGCTCACACGTCGGCCAAGCCGCCACGAGGCCGCAGAGAGGCGGCGTCTGCCGTGCCGGCGGCAGGGAGTGGGGCAGCAGCTGCAGGTGGGCTAGCTAACCAGGGAGCAGAGGGTGCAGGTGGAGAGTCTGTGGGTGAGGACGACTACCAGGCATACTACCTGAGCGCGGCCTCAGAGGAGGGAGCAGACAGACAGCTGGCCGACAGCCACCAGGAGGAGGAGCCAGACATCTTTGCCGGGATGAAACCACTGGAGCAGGAGGGGCGCATGGAGGTAAGGAAGGAAGACCCGATGTTGTGCTGGTTACGTTGTTCACAGCTGGCGCTCCGTTGGGCCTGACGTGACTCCCCCAACCTTCGTCAGCAGGTAGTGAGGACTGTTCCTGACGCGTATCCATAGGAGACATAAAGCAATGAAATGACATCCGAGACTCGGTTCCCTCTGGGTCATGTTCCCGTTTACTGCACAGATGAAATATGGCAGACTTGCATTTCATGACTTTCTTGTTGTTTCCAGTCAGACCTGCGTGCTCCCCACCACCTGCCAACTCAAACTGATCTAAAAAACCGATCTTCCCTGCCCTTAATAACACACAGAGCAAAGAATTCTTCCCCTAGTGGTCAAATCCGGTTTATAAATGGCTCCCACAGGGACCTCCTCCATAAACCTCGCTCTTCAAAGACTTTAGATTCATGTCACTGAGCATAAACCATCCCATTCTCAATTTCCATCCTTCTAACACGCGTAATACAGCTTCGCACAAGTCGGTCACAATTGTAATTACCAAAAGAAGAAACTTGACGTGAATTCATCTTTTTTACTGTGACGGCAGGCACTAAAAATGGGCCGACATTAGTGGCACACAGAGGTCGGAGGTCACAGTGCCGTGTTGGTAAGCTGTACGCTTTGACAGTCTGGTCACTTGCCATCACCGCAACTGGACCCATGAAAGAGAGCACGCTCATGCTAGCGGAGGACAGGCTACCACATCTTACCGTCACGCACCCTCGAGGTTGTAAATAAGGCATGAATTTTCCACAAGTGAGCAGCATATGTGACTTAAAAAATCAAAGTGATGAAGTGGGGAATGGACTACTTTGTAGATGTTCCTGGCACAGTGTGCTTACGCCTGACTGGAGCTACGTCCTCCCAGACTCCGCAGCACAGACGTGCAAACCCCAGTACTGACCCGAACGCTGTTGCTGCTGTGTGCACGCGCAGGTGCTGTTTGCGTGTGCAGAGGCCCTCCATGCTCATGGCTACAGTAATGAGGCATGCCGGCTGGCCGTGGAGCTGGCCACAGACCTGTTAGCCAACCCTCCAGACCTGAAAGTGGAGCAGCCACAGACTAAGGTACATACAGTCATAAGGCCCAGCACCCTGGAGCACATTCTCCTGTGTCCTTTGTCCTGTCTTCTGTCCTTCTGTGTACAGTCTCAGTGTTCCAAACTCCTCAGTCAGCGTCTCGAACTGTGTGCTTGGATATTGAGCCTTTCTTCATGAAGAAATTCAAAGTGTGAATCTACTTGTCGGAAGTAAAGTTTTATGTCTTGTCCTGATGTCATTATGTCCCTGGTTGCTGGATTTAGGGTAAGAAGAGCAAGGTGTCCACCAGCCGTCAGACGCAGGTAGCCACTAACACGCTGTCAAAAGCCGCCTTCCTGCTCACTGTTCTCAGTGAACGACTGGAGCTCCACAACCTGGCCTTCAGCACCGGCATGTTCTCCCTGGAACTCCAGAGACCCCCGGCGTCTACCAAAGCTCTGGAGGTCTCACTCTCGCATAAATACACACACACATACCCTGTATGCACAGCTACTTGACAAAAGCCTAAGAATGGATTACAGTGAGGTACAGGCGTGCCATTGGTCGTGCGTGTGCGTGGGTCTGCAGCTGCTCTCACATGCTGCTGCAGCCGTCAGCCTAATAGTTCTTGTGCACATTGATGAGTGTACGCTCAAGGACCTCTCGGGGTTGCGGTGATTTCACAGTTTTTGACCAAACCTATTTTATCGACTGCTCTGTTTTGCACGGCCATTGACTGCTGACTCCTCGCTCCTCTTAACCGGCCGGCAGGTAAGTGCGTTGGTTACGTCAGAGAAGTTACGTTACCTATGGTAACTTAGGTACGCAAGTTAAAATAAGCCAACGTTGACTTTTGGTTTCACACGGGCCATGAACAGCGGTCTCCTGTGGTTGTTTGACCCACGCCGCCTCTGCACGGCGTACGTCGGTAGAGTCTAAATGGCGTGGAATGACACGCGAAAAGTCATTTGCTTTGTTAAGACGTTGGTGTGTTATTCATTCATTTGGGGATGGCAGGCCTGCTGGAGAGCTGCTCTCCACCGAGTGCACTCTTCTAGTTGTATCTGTTATCAGTTAATTTCGCTATAAAACCCCACGGTTTTATTATCTAATGATATCCAGTTAATGTGTAAGTGAAGGAGAATACCATCGGGTGTGCTAAGCATCGTGGAGAGGTACCATCCATTGGCATTTGAAGGCAGGATCTGCTGGCCACGTTGGAGTGATCGGTCATTCGTTCAAAGGGGTTTTCCCCACAGTGCACAGCTATTATTATTATCGCTATCAATTAACCTGCCAGTTACTTTTATTGTTGGTCTGTGAAATGTCAGAATAATTGTGAAAAGGCGCAACTTCTTAGAGCCGTCCTCAAATGTCTTGTTTTGTCCAAAACCCAAAGGAAAGAAGCCCCAAAACAATCTTTCAAAATAACAAAAGAAACCACAAGTCCTCACATTGGAGAGGCTGGAACTAGAGAGTTTGACATTGTTTCACAGTGTTTTCTTGGAAACTCGTTGAATCAATGAACAAAATAGTGGAAAGAGTAGTAAAAAGGTTGGGCTGCCAGGCTACTGAAGGGGCACGCAACAGGCAAGGAAATAAATAAACGATAGACGACAACAAAGATGTATGTAGTGATATATCGATTGCCCAGGCAACATTGTGCTCGTTGACCCCAGAGGCCAGCAGGGTTGCCCAGCAACACAAATATCCACACCCCATGTGGAGTTCTCAGTGGCCAGGCGGTCGCTGTCCTCACTGACTGTAAGGACTGATAAAGACATGAAGCTGGTAAAGGTGAAAATGAAGACCGCAGCGTTTAACCCCCTCTTCTTTTACCCGTGGCCTGCCCATATCAAATCATTCTTCCTCCCCACAAATGAAGAACTATGTCATTTATTTATTCCATGTTTTCTCCATTACACGCAGGTTACCCACCAAAAAGACCCGGTGTTGTTTCAAAGTAGACTCAGGGTGTCGCTCTGAGTAGGAGTGTCTGCCAAAGGCTATAAATGTAGATAAACGCAGAGGGGTCATTTTGGGATGGGCCTCCTCCCTCCTGTATAAACTCCTGTATGTGCGAACGCATACGCTGTATCCAAAGTCTGGGTGGACTGGGTTAGAAAACCCTCAAGATAAGTCGATCGTGGTGCATTTCCATTACTGGGATCGTTTGTGAATATCCTCGCACGTGATTGAAAAGCCCCGTGCCAATGCAACCTTATTTTTGTCAACGGATAGATAGTTCCCGTGTTTCTTCAGTCGGGGGAAATGATGTGTACCGATGCAGAGGATGAAATGGTTTTCGGTACCGTTTGACATCATGGCAGAGAGGTGAAACATAGAGCCTGTTGCTGTTTTTTAGTGATATATGTATCCTTCATTTATGATTTATAATTCCCTTATTTAAGATTGTTTGTTTGTTTTCCACTAAAAAGATGGGTGATGCAATGAAAATATTTGTTTCTTAACAAAACGGAAGGTAAAGCGACTCCAGTATGTTTTAGTGGCATTTTAGGAGTTTTAAGCATATTTTAGTGGTTGATATGGCCAGGATCATCGTGGCATGAAGTTCTGATAAACAGGCATGAACGTGCACCACGCACACGCGCTGACGGTATGTGTGTGGGTTGGCCAGGTGAAGCTGGCCTACCAGGAGTCGGAGGTGGTGGCTCTGTTGAAGAAGATTCCTCTGGGCCTGGTGGAGATGTCAGCCATCAGAGAGAGAGGCGAGCAGCTCCGAGACGGGAACTTCTGCGACTACAGACCCGTGCTGCCTCTGATGTTGGCCAGCTTCATCTTCGATGTACTGTGCACCCCAGGTGAGCAGCAGTTATTGCTTGATGGCTGGAGTTCAACATTGGAAACCCATGTACAAGATTGAAAACTCCACTTGTGTAGTTTTTGCAGTGAAAACAAAAAAAAAAGATACTTGCAGTGTTGTTTTTGTCTGGCATTTCAAGCTTGGTCTGATACTTGAAATAAGCAGAGGCATCTAGTTTTCCCTGTACAGGCGTGGGGGACGCAAGTGACAGCCATGCAGTTGTTTCCTTGTCAGCTCGAGCTGAAAATAGAACCATTATCCTACTAAGACAAATCAAGACCGGTTCCCTTTACATTTTTGTCATTTTTTTTAAATTGCGCCGGTGGCGTTGCAGGTTTATGGTAAGTGTCTTAAGCAGTAGGCCACTGGACGCCCAAACATAACTTGTACCTTTATGCAAATGATGTTTGGCAAGATTAGTAAGATAAGATTAAATCATTGAATAACCGACTTAGAGCCACGGTCAACAAGTTACACTGTTAAATTCCGATATTTTGAATGGTAACTTTAAAAATTAACATCCCTTTCACTTTTCTCCATATTGTTTGTGCAGTTGTGTCCCCAACGGGTTCCCGTCCACCGAGCCGCAACCGCAACAACGAGATGCCCGGCGATGAGGAGCTGGGCTTCGAGGCTGCTGTCGCTGCACTCGGTACACTTATTCTTGTCCCGTTCCTTCATTTCTGTCTGGATTCGATCCTGTCACTGTTTCTGTTTCGCAATATGTCTTTGTCTGGCCGCACCACCTCCCTCCCTTCATGCCCTGTCTTTGTGAATGCTGCCCGCTGGACGCTGTCCTGTCTTCCTGCTGTAAACCCTGCCCTCGCCTCGGCCCTCCGTGCGTCTGCAGGCATGAAGACCACAGTGAGCGAGGCGGAGCATCCTCTGCTGTGTGAAGGGACTAGGCGGGTGAAAGGTGACCTGGCTCTGGCTCTCATGATCACCTATAAGGACGACCAGAGCAAGCTCAAGAAGGTAGCCATCCCTACTCTGACCATTTTACCATTGGATAAGAAAATATGCGACGTTTATTTCTAGGACCAATTTCAGGTGTGACTGGTGAGACGTGTTCTGTCAGGAAGCCAGGCAGAGCAAAAAAAAGATTGCCATTACCATTCCTCTGTCTTCCTCCCCCTCTCTCACTCCCTGTGTACTCTCTGTCCTGTGTCCCCCCCCTCAGATACTGGACAAGTTGCTGGACAGGGAGAGTCAGACCCACAAGCCCCAGACCCTGAGCTCCTTCTACTCCAGCAAGCCCGCAGCAGGCAGCCAGCGCAGCCCATCCAAACACACTGCCGCCGGCCACGGTGGGGTGAGCGGGGCCACTGGGGGTGCCTCCAAACACACCCCCTCATCTTCGTCTGCGACCACTGTAGCGGCCTCTTCCTCCAGCTCTTCTTCTGCTGTGGCGCTGGCTGGGGAAGAGGTGGCTCGTCAGGCTGAACTGAACCCAGTGCAGAACAGTTCAGCAGGGGAGAGTACTGCTGAGCCCAGGGAGCATGGTGAGAACCCCCAACCCCCCCTCCTCTGGGTGACATGTCTTGTTATGCGGCAGAGATGAAATAAGAGAGACAGCCTCATCTCCTCAGGCAGGGGGTTCCAGAGCTGAGCGGTCCTGGCAGCACGGGCGGGCACCTTTAGTCTCGAACCAGGATTTAGGAGCAGTCCTCCCTAAGGATATGAGGCTGTGCTCGGGCTCGTGGGGGAGCAGCAGTTCAGCAATATTCAGCGTGTAGCACTTTAAAAGTAATCAGTCAAATCAGAGAACTGACAGGTCACCAGCGAAAAGAGGCCAGAGCAGGCCTGATGTCTCTCTGACTTGTGTAGCAATGTTAATATCGCTTCAAGGCCAAGTTTGCTGTGATCCAGCAGGAGAGAAATTCAGTTTTTCGACTTACAACATGCATCTCATGTGCCAGCACACGTTAGGTAGTCACTCTGTGATAACCCAGTAGCCTTTGGCAGAGAAACACCTGTCGATTGTCTTTCCTTGCAGTGTCAGACGGGCCTCCTCCATCGGGTGACCAGCAGAATGAAACCGCTCCATTTAAGCTGGAGGCCACCGTGCCCAGTCGGCTGGCGCTGGGGGCGCGCTGTGGATACAGCCAACGCTGCTGGGGCTCACCTGTCCGCCAGAAGAAGAAACACACCGGTGAACACTTTGGCACGCATGTCTACAGCTGTGCACGCGCAGTTTTTCAGAGAACCGACCTGAACTCCTGTCCACATTGTCAGCTTGTTAGCCTGGGCCATAGACGTGGTGTTTCTCACAGCGTACATACAGTTTGATTTTATCCAAAAATGCACCATGTGCTGAAACATCTTCCCGCCACGCCACACAACATAATGGTGATGTGCATGTCGTTTGGCCAGGCATGGCGAGTATCGACAGCAGCGCTCCGGAGACGACCTCCGACAGTTCGCCCACTCTCAGCCGGCGGCCGCTCCGGGGCGGCTGGGCGGCAACGTCTTGGGGGCGGGGCCAGGACAGTGACAGCATCAGCAGCTCATCGTCTGATTCGCTGGGCTCCTCCTCCTCTAGCGGCTCTCGCAGGGCAGGGGGCGGGGCCAGGGCCAAGAGCACCGACACCAGCAGGTAAACACACTAACAGGGCCACCGGAATGACCCAACAACCAATATAGATTGCATCAAAAAAGATGGGCTCGAAGCAAATGCCGCCTGTTGACAGAAGTCTACTTGTGACCGATCAGCTGGAATCTGCTGACCTGCAGGCAGTCAACTCCCCGCAGGCTATTTTATAAAGGAGGCTAAAGATACCTAGGGCGCAGACGCTCATTTATTGGACCTGTAGATGTCAACAGCACAACAATAGACAGCTGTATCGTACATGATGCGGCCGTATTCCCCACAGTAACTGTCTCTACATTCTGTCATTGACTCTGTGACGCAGAGCGATGAACGTACCTTTACAACTGGAGTCCCATCCAGGTAACTTCTGTTTCTCCTCGTCTCATTACGGTCATTCACTGTGGCAGAGGGCGGGGGTCGCAGCGAGGACAAGGCTTGCGGTGGAAATGTATTTGCTAGACGTGTGTTGCTGGAAGAGAGGCCCTAAGAGTAGTCTTCACTCTCCACAATGTCCTCCAGCAGGAGAAAACGGGTTTAACATGTCGTACCTCTCCCTGCGTTCAGGTACAAAGGGCGACGTCCAGAGTGCCACGCCCCCCACGTGCCCAACCAGCCGTCGGAGGCAGCAGCCCATTTTTACTTTGAGCTGGCCAAGACGGTGCTGATCAAAGCCGGAGGAAACTCCTCCACCTCCATTTTCACCCAGCCCTCCGCCAGTGGGGGCCACCAGGGGCCCCACAGAAACCTGCACCTGTGTGCCTTTGAGATTGGCCTGTATGCTCTTGGCCTCCACAACTTCGTCTCACCCAACTGGCTGTCCAGGACCTACTCCTCACATGTGTCCTGGATCACTGGTGGGGAGTGTGTGTGTGTGTGTGTGTGTGTGTGTGTGTGTGTGTGTCCCACGTTTTCAAACCCTGTGACTTTGCTTTCCTGCCTCCACCCACTTTCCTTCCTGCCTAAATACTATATCCTCTCTCCTCATCTAAGGCCAGGCCATGGAGATCGGCAGCGCTGCCCTCAACATTTTGGTGGAGTGTTGGGACGGTCACCTCACCCCTCCAGAGGTGGCCTCCCTGGCTGACCGAGCGTCGCGGGCCAGGGACCCCAACATGGTTCGGGCGGCAGCAGAGCTGGCCCTGAGCTGCCTGCCTCACGCTCACGCCCTCAATCCTAATGAAATCCAGAGAGCCCTGGTGCAGTGCAAAGAGCAGGTACTGTGGGAGTGGGTTTACGGGTCAGAATGGTTGACTTTTTCAAATATTTACAGAGACCCAACAGTTCCCACCACGAGCAAGCACTGACTGAGGGGACACCTACCTATGGCAGGTTCCACCCCCCCCCCCGCCTCAGGGCAACAACGTTAAAAGTGTTAGCATCAACATGGCCATTCTTAAATTGGGAAGAAACGGGTCAAACGCAAACAGATTCACACTGAATTTCGGCGTTGCTTTCAGCTCAGGGTATCTCTGAACTAATGTGTTTTATATGCCGAACTTTAGAAGACTTAAGTTCGCATGGCGGTGGCGGAGTAAAATACCATTTCAGCTTAGGAAAGCAAACGAGCAGAGCCTCAAGCGACACGACGCGTGTGGCTTGTTAACATTTAGTGACCTTTGACGTGGAGACGGGGGCTGAATGCGTGCGTGTTTGCTCTTCTTGCGTCCCTGCGTGTACACTGTCCAAATGCAGATCCGACATCCAGAACTGAATTTGAAATATAAACTAGAATTTAGTAAACTGAATGTTTGTGTGATTTCAGGGTGTTCAGCTTTCTGAAACCTGCTGATGAAGAAGACAATACAAGATTTGTCGTAGTAAATAAATGATCCGTCGTGATCTCTTCTCTCATCATACGTTCTCTTCCCGTCTGTCCCCGTCTGTCCCCGACTGTCCTCGTCGCCCTCCAGGACAATGTGATGCTGGAGAAGGCCTGCATGGCAGTAGAGGAAGCCGCCAAGGGTGGTGGTGTGTACCCTGAGGTTCTCTTTGAGGTGGCTCACCAGTGGTACTGGCTCTATGAGCAGTCAGTGGGCGGGGGCTCGGGCCAGCAGCGGGAGACCTCTGGGCGCTGTGGGGCCAACGGGGGCTCGGGCAGGAGGCTCCCGGAGTCCAGCTGTGGCATCCTGGACAGCGGAGTCAACATGGAGTCCCCGGGGATGGCAACAGTCACCGCCTCAGTCACTGCAGCAGCCGTCGTACCCGTCATCTCTGTGGGCTCCACCATCTACCAGTCCCACCCTATGCCCGGACAGGCCATGGCTCACCCCCACAGCCAAGGCCTCCACCCGTACACCACCATCCAGGCCCACCTGCCCACCGTCTGCACCCCCCAGTACCTGGGACACCCTCTGCAGCACGTCCCCCGACCCACCGTCTTCCCCGTGTCTGGGGCTGCGTATCCACAGGTCAGAGGGTCACTGGCATTCTGTTACTGCTGTCCGTTTAATGGGCCGAGGATTGTAATTGATTGCTTGGTTAGCCATTAAAAAAGGCCCTCTAAAATGTCCCAGAGTCCAAGTTGATGTCTTGTTTTGTCCGAACCAACCGAACCAAGAGTTCCACGTGCTCCCGCTGTGCAAGCTGTAACCAGGGAATGCTTGACATTGTTCCTTTTAAGTTGGCAATGCATACGTTTGTTGATCAACTGATGCCTGTTTCAGCTCTAGCACATTTCCATCCTCCGGTTTCTGTGCACATTGATCATGTGTGCGTAAGAAACCATAGACCTTTGCAATAGAAGCCCAAATATGGCAAAAAGTCGTATGTTGTTGGAAAAGAGCAGACGTGATGGTGGCTGATCAGCTTCTCACCTCACGTCCCTTAGATCACAAATGTTTAACTTGCAATTTTGGTACGCACGTCCGTCGATGTTTTGAAGGCCTTTTCAACTGTGCATGCTCGCTGGTTTTCCTAGACACGTAAGGGAGTAAACGCAGCATCTTCAGGTTTGTTTGTCGAATGAAACGGGCAGTGAAATCTCTTCTTGTCTGAAATTGACTACTTGAGCGGGAAAACTGCAATTCAAATTGATTATCAGCCTGTTATCAGCTTGATTGGGATTAAGTGGCAGATGAATTGATAACAAACCTCCGGGGAGTTACCGGGGGTCCTGCTGTCAGACATACGGACGGATCTGTGCGGCGGTTGCTGTCGTTTGTGCCACACCCGTCTTTTATTTTCATGGGAGGGGGGCGAGTGCAGGTCTCTCATGCTAATTGTTTGTGCACATGTGTATATATATCTGTGTGTGTGTGCGTGTACCTCCTCAGGGAATGCACCCAGCCTTCATCGGTGCCCAGTACCCGTTCTCAGTGGCCGCTGGCCCCCAGCCACCTATGGCAGCCACGGCCGTGACCTTCCCTGGTGTCCCTGTGCCGTCCATGACTCAGATCGCCGTCCATCCCTACCACACGGAGACCGGCCTGCCCCTCAGCACCACTGTAGCAGGTCAGCGCTACACAGCACTTGTGTTCTAGTAACGTGGGATGGGTTAGTATGTGTTGGTCAGTGCTGAACAGTATGCTGTGCCGGTCATGTTTCACAGTAGGCAGCGTCCACTCAGGCCCCACCATCCAGGCCATACAGGGAGCATCTCTGCCCTCCCTCTCCCCCCAGCCGGGCTCGCTGGTCAGCACTCCTTTCCCAGCAGAGGACGAGCAGCACAGCCAGCCAATCAGCCAACAGGGACTGCACTACCTGCATTCTGCCTACAGAGTCGGTGAGGCGTTTGAGTCCTGTGGTTACATTTCGCTCCAACCACTGTGCAGTAGGTTAATGTGATCTCTTTTGTTGTTTTGTGTAAAGGCATGCTGGCACTGGAGATGCTGGGCAGGAGGGCTCACAATGACCACCCCAACAACTTCTCCAGGAGCCCACCTTACACCGAGGACGTCAAGTGGCTGCTGGGGCTGGCTGCAAGACTAGGTGAGCCTGCAGACGAGTGAACGGCCAGTAATGCAGGGATGATTGGGGTGGCCGATGCGGGAATGCGTCGGTTAGTGAACTGGTTTATGGATTGTTAATGGCTGAAAGCACGCACCAGCAACGCGGCTAGAAAGTCTGTGCCTGCTGTAGCTAGGAGCCCGCAAACTGCAATGAACAAAGGAAGAACCGATGGAACGGAACGGACTGTCGGTCACTATCACAGTGTACGCAGCGTGAACAAAAGGCAGAGGCGCTGCTACAGCACACACTGTGTCTGGACACAGCGCTGTGCTGATAGTCCCCCATTTGTCATTGCAGAAGGTGGACACCGCAGGGTTCCTTGCAGCTATTTAGAGCAGAGGCATTCCCCTCCATTCAATCGATGGCCACACGGCAAACAAAGCTCACATAAGGACGGTCACAAATTTAACAATCTAAAACGTCTTTTTCTGTTCACTTCGTGCCACTATTATACAACAAGTCTAATACTGTATTTTCTCAAGCAAAAGCCGGTCGCCGCAGTCAAATCACCACTGACTTCGTTTTAGACCGTGAACATGCAAAGCCCTGTTTCCATCCAAGCGTTTGGATGGGAACGATGTCCTTTAGAAAAGCTGGCTGAAACGCACAAATGGGAGAATGATGATGTAGCTAACGTTACGTGACCGATCAGCTGTTTGCTGCGCTTACACTGCACCACAAACCACGCTGGGTTTCAAGACGCTGACGCGAAGCAGCGGTGGCGTGTCGGTGAACTCTCCCCAGAGCTGACGCGCGTTCGGCTGCACCTGAAGGGGGCGCCCTCCGCCATGAGACGGCGTGTACGTGAGCCGTCTTTCCACTGTGACACTGTCTCACGCGCACACAATACGCTTCAGGGAAGCCCTCCCCGCCCCCCTCGTCTATCCACATGTCCAATCCACGTCTCTCTCTCTCTCTCTCTCTTCTCTCTGCCTGTCTGTCCTGTCAGGAGTCAACTATGTGTACCAGTTCTGTGTTGGAGCAGCCAAAGGTGTCCTCAGTCCATTCGTCTTGCAGGAGATCATCATGGAGGCTCTGCAGCGGCTGAACCCCGCCCACATCCACGCCCACCTCCGAACGCCTGCCTTCCACCAGCTCGTGCAGCGCTGCCAACAGGCCTACCTGCAGGTACGGTTGGTCCGAATAGGTGTTTCTCCGTCCCGTGCAGCACAAAACCTCGAGATTTCCACCCAGGTGCAGAGTAGTGGTCTGTGGAGCCAGGTTGTCAGCTGCGTGGCCACATGGTCACAAGCCCTCAGTAACCCAGGGACAGGTCCGACCTAAATTTGAACGGCAACGAATCCATGTCACGACGTCAGTAATAAGTCCCAACTACGGGCGTGCCGAGCGAACCGCTCCGGGCCGGGTTCATTCATCCATCTTTATTCACTCGTGCGCAGTGCCGCTCTGTGTCACTGATCTCTGAGGTGTCCACGTCCCCCCAGGCTGCCTGCTGCATCACACCTCCCTCTCTCTCCCTCTCTCTGCAGTATATCCACCACCGGCTCATCCACCTGACGCCTGCCGACTACGATGACTTTGTCAACATCATCCGCAGCGCTCGCGGGGCTTTCTGCCTGACCCCGGTCGGTATGATGCAGTTTAACGATGTGCTGCAGAACCTGAAGCGAGGCAAGCAGACCAAGGAGCTGTGGCAGCGCATCTCCCTGGAGATGGCAACCTTCTCCCCCTGAGCGGCGCGCTCGGGGGGGAGAGTGTGCTGGGCCCGGGCCTGAGGAGGCCCATCCAGTGGCCGCTCGGCCTCCAGCATTGCTGCTGCCACTGCACTGAGCCGGCCGGCCGCACGCGCGCTGCCCGGTTCTGCCAGGGACCCCGCTCCCTGCAGCGTGGACTCCAACACCTCACACAGGCAGTACCATCAGCCCCGAGCCCCCCGACCCGCAGACACTTCCTTTTTTTATGCGTGTTTGTCCCCCCAGAGGTCGGAGAAGCAGGGCCACCTTCCTGCTCCCCTCTGTTCCTGACTGACTCGTCCCTCTCGTTTTATCTCGGTTCATGTTTGTGTAACTGTGGAATTAAAGTGTACTCCTTCCTTTCTTCATGTAACTCGTCTCTTCCATTTCCCCTACGCTGAGGACATTGACAGGGATCTCTCACCCTCCACCCTCACCTCGTTTCCAGTGTTTTCTAGTTTGGTTTTTTGTTTTCAATGAGACCACAGAGTGTGGGTCCTTTTCATGCTGCAACATTCCTGTCCAGAGTGGTAGGTGCCAGAAGCTTGTCACTATGGATCTGAATCTTTGCAGAGTGGGAGAAATGCAAGATTTGCAAGGAAAAAAAGGTTTAATATGAGAAATTATATTGTGAGTACAGGTGAGGATTTTTCAGTATTTTGTTTAATCTTTTTTGATACTTTGTATAGAATCCGACATGTGTGCAGAATGGAATGGGATGAGAATGAGAGGATGTTAAAGGTGCTGTTGTCGTCGTGCGGGATCCAAACCTACATTTCAGGCTGCCTGGGGAGTGACATGAACACAGCTCCAGACCAACAGCAGAGGCCCCGCTGCTCGGCCCAGGCCTGTCCTGGATCAGGGCAGTCATTGGACCCTTTCTCATGCCGGCCCTCCGTGACGCGTCTTTTCTTTTTTCCGAGTAGATCCTGGTGTCTGTGGGAAAACGTTTTATTGCTCACAGTACCAATCTCAAGCTGTTTTTTGCTAGATATAAATCAGTTTTTTTCTACGAAAGGATTACTTGTCGTTTAACAAACTAAGCCAGATTGGTCAAATTCAGTCTGTAAGGCTGCCTTCACACAACAACTGCAAAGTCTCCGCTAAAGCAAAATACTAAATTGCTTCCATCAAGTGATCAAAGACTGAGTTGGCAGGACGAGACACCAGTCACTCGGTGCCACAAACACACAGCGGTGTGTAGTTTAGGTTCCATACCCAGTTCAGATGCTTCCCACTGGAAACCTTAGCGATGAGCTGTGCCCTGATCGGTTAGTGAGTCGGCCCCCACCCCGGTCTGTCCAAGCCTTCCTTACACGCAGACATGCAGTTTGAGGCCGCTGCTGTGAAGACATGCTGTTAGTCCTTTCTTTGTGTAGCTTGTCCAAGCACGTTTTGAGGTGCCCTTTCTTCGCCCCACTCTGGTGCACCCAGCAGGAATGAGCTCACTGCCCCTCGACAGCCACGGTTGGTTGTTTTGTCCCCCGTCAGCCACAAGGGGCAGTAACGAAACCCTTTCAGCCACACTCAAAAACAAGCCTGGAGCAAGCCACACGAAGCTGCGATTTCTGCTTTATCGTACGTGTTTTCAAAGAGTCTGGCTAGTTTTCACAACGCAGCGGAGACGCTTGATCTAGGACAGTGCAGCTACTAGTCTTAACTCTCAGCACACCTTCGGGGGGCCACGCCTTTGTAACACAGTGGCCCCTGAAATGAGAGCCAGCCCTGGTTTGGCTCTGGAAAGCTGTGTAATGCACACGAGTCCAATCATTCAGAAAGCACACACATTGGTGTGTTTGAGTGGCCCCTTTCTTCAGCGTGGTAAGCTCTTAGACCATGGTGCTGTTACCTGAAGACATGTTGACTTTCCATCTCTGTCCAGGCAGCCGCTGTGGTTCTGAACCCGCCTCTCTGATTGGCTCTGGACCTCGCAGGTGAAGGTGACTTCGTAGAAAATGTGCTGTGATATTTTTGTATTCCTCAAAAAGTGTAGCTTGATTGAAAAGTTCTATATGTGCTGATTGCAAAAGGTTCTAATTTAGAGTGAAAAGAATAAAAAAAAAAAAAAAAAAGATAAAAGCAATACTAAAAGTGTAGAGTTTACTTAATAAAGATGATTGAAAACACCACCTTGCTGTGAGTGATGTGTGGGGGGGGGTTCAGTGGGAGGTCGAATGGTCAGAGCACGTTCTACCCCAGAGGCCCTCGGTGGCCACAAGAGGGCGCCGTGGGCTCATTTATCAGATTGCCCATCAATCAGGGCCGAAATGTCCTTCCTGCAGTGAGTATGTCAGATATTTGGTGTGCCACGTTTCTATTCCAAAGAAGATGTTCTCGTTAAAGCAGCAGCCGCTCGGCCAGTTAGGACGGTCAGGTCGCGTTGGTCCTACACATTTTGCTGGTTGCATGTTAGTGACTTTAATACTCTATTAATAAATATGATTCTATTTAATAAAAGACAAAGTGTTTAGATTAACTGAAGGAAACGTCCCAATAGCAGGTTTCATGCGTTATTCCAAAGGATTTACCTGTGGCTGTAAACTGGTGCCAAAGGCAAAACGTTTCAAATGAAGAACATAAGTAATATAGAAGTCGTCCATCAATCAAAGCCTCTATTGGATTAAGAGCTAAACGGGGTGATCTTTAGGTATTTCCATCTGCTGAGGAAGAACATGGTGCGAATGGTTGAAAGTTCCAGTTTGCTTCGTGTCAAAGCATGAACATGTGTATTTGGATGGCAAACTCCATCTGTACTAGATGATAAATTGTGTAAAAGGGGTTTGGTAACTTTTACTTTGGTGTTTCCCCAAAGTTCCAGCAAAAGTGAGGCGATCGAAATGAAAATGGCCAAAGTAATATTCAAACATAGCATCTCCACTTGAATAGCGTACTTACAGAACAAAATGCGTTTGTCCCCTCAGACAGGATATGAACCAGTGCAAGCTTGTCCCCGAGCCGTGCCCTGCAGCCTTTTTCCTCCGCGGGCTCGGCCCACACTCGTCCCTCCTCACGGTCCCTTAGATGGTCAGAGTGTGATTCAGTGGCATTAACTGGAAATTCGATGACAAAATAAGTGTGATCTTGTCATCCCAAAATAATTACTTTACTTTGACATCTCAATTAAACAATAATTTGATGTTTAGATCCCACTTTGTCCTCATCACGGGAAAACAGCGTGTGGGAAGTCACCGTCAGCCACGTCAAGGCTCGTACCAGACACAAGTCCTCGAGGCAGGGCGGTACTGGGAGAGGGGTCAGAAAGCAGCTGGGGGCCACTGCGAGTCGGCCATTTCCCATTTGCCCTAGCACATTTTTCTATAAAGACGTGAGAGAAACATGAGCAAAATACAACCACAGCGTTTGTCGTTTGTGTGTCTAATAGGCCTGCAGCCTTTCTCTGCTCTAATTTAATACGCTCAAAATATTTATTATTGTCCAACGCACAGGGAGTCCGTTATGTCCGGGGTCCACATATACATGTGAGGACCAATGTTCTCTCTCTGCCTCGCTCTTCAGAAAAAAAGAAATGACTGACCTCAGCTCTACCAGAGTCACACAGGAAGGTAGCCGACACATTTAGCCTCACACCTGCAGGCCCTCTGTGGTCCTTCTGTAGTCCTCCTGTAGTCAGCATGTCTCGCAGCAGGGTTTTCTGTCTGGGTCCGCGGCGGCTGATGCTTCTTTAAGCCGCAGCGGGAATCTGCCGGCTTCATTCGTGTAGGCGGCAGGTTGATTCTGTTCACCTCACATACAGCTGCTACAGGAAGATCCAGGACTTCACGGGGACTCAGCAGGCACTCTGCGGCCTCAGCATGTGGAGCTCTACAGACACGATTAACTAGTGACTGCCTGAAGCCCAAGAGGTGAAGACGTCTGTACATAAAGAACAGAACAGGTGGAGAAGCTCAGCAGTCTCAGCTCGCTGCAGCTGACCTGGGCAACGTGACCTGGGCCGAGGAGGTCGGTGTGCAAGCAAATCTACTGCATCCCATGACAGAGATGTGCTTTCAACACCATTGCTTCCTAAACATGCAGCTGGAATCCATGTAGTTTCATAGAACACTTGAGGTCAGCTGTGAACGTTGGCATGGATATACACGGCATGAAGTCTTACCTTTTGATTTAAAAGCCTTTCCATCACCAGGTGTACTCCCGTGTCCGCTCGGGGATGCTGGGTGATTAGACTGAATGATTAGAACCGAGAAGAAATGAGAACCCCAATAAGTCTCAGTATCAAAGCTGTGACTGTGACTCAGCTGATCAATCGCCCTTCCTGTTGCCTGGTCAACGCCCACGTCTTTCAGACTCACGCAGCTACTCACACTGACTAATATCTTCACTCGAGCTCTAAACACCACCCCCCCCCACGCAGCAGGGCCAAGGGGGCGCTCTGGGCTCACAGGTACCAGTAATGGATGATGAACCAGGACGAACACTAATAACTCAACAGGGACCAGCTGTCCACAGTCTTCAAGCCACGAGTCCACAAACACCTGATCTCTGCTGGTCCGCCCTGCCGACAGGTCGCCCTGCAGAGAGGTCACCCAGTGGACAGGTGGCCCTGCCGACAGGTCGCCCTGCAGAGAGGTCACCCAGTGGACAGGTGGCCCTGCAGACAGGCGGCCCTGCGGACAGGTGGCCCTGCGGACAGGTGGCCCTGCGGTCAGGTGGCCCTGCGGTCAGGTCGTCCTGTAGACAGGTGGCCCTGCGGACAGGTGGCCCTGCGGACAGGTCGTCCTGCAGACAGGTGGCCCTGCGGACAGGTCGTCCTGTAGACAGGTGGCCCTGCGGACAGGTGGCCCTGCAGACAGGTCGCCCTGCCAACAGGTGGCCCTGCGGTCAGGTCGTCCTGTAGACAGGTGGCCCTGCGGACAGGTCGCCCTGCAGACAGGTCGCCCTGCAGACAGGTCGCCCTGCCAACAGGTGGCCCTGCAGACAGGTGGCCCTGCGGACAGGTCGCCCTGCAGACAGGTGGCCCTGCGGTCAGGTCGTCCTGTAGACAGGTGGCCCTGCGGACAGGTGGCCCTGCAGACAGGCGGCCCTGCAGACAGGTCGCCCTGCAGAGAGGTCGCCCTGCCGACAGGCGGCCCTGCAGAGAGGTCGCCCTGCAGAGAGGTCGCCCTGCCGACAGGTGGCCCTGCCGACAGGCGGCCCTGCGGACAGGTGGCCCTGCCGACAGGCGGCCCTGCGGACAGGCGGCCCTGCCGACAGGTGGCCCTGCCGACAGGTGGCCCTGCCGACAGGTGGCCCTGCAGACAGGTCGCCCTGCAGACAGGCGGCCCTGCCGACAGGTGGCCCTGCCGACAGGCGGCCCTGCAGACAGGTGGCCCTGTGACTCCTTGTAGTAGCAGAGGCACTATTAGAATACTCCCTTTGAGAATGTTAATTGGAAAAGGATCGTGGTCTTATAATAGATATTTTATTACCAACGAAGGTAGCAAAGTACAAAAACATAAACATGTTCTGAAAAAGATGGACACAGAGCTGCCATCAGGGACTCCTGGGATTCCCAGACACAAGGCCACACTGACTGTACGTGGCTTTGGGGGGTGGCAGTGCAGCAGGTCTGGGCAGGTTCCTGTCGCTCTTGTGATGGCACCTTCAGATGGAAGGACGGCACTGATCCACGATCCGCCACCTCACCTGTGCAGGTATTGTTTCTGCCAACACATCGTTCACAGGTCTGCGAGCCTGTCCCTGCGGCCACCGTGGATGCAGGTCCGAGCTCATCCACCCCTAACCCGGGGTAAGAGAAGACGCGTGCCAGTCCGGATCTTCCCTTGGACCTTTAAACCCTCCCCCGAGGAGCCTGAGTCCGGGGTTCCAGCGGATCCAAGATGGCGGACTGAGCAGCGACGTGCTAAAGTTCACTTTTCGCCGTGAAGCCCGAAGCTGGTTCTGCTCCCTCTCATGTCGGACTTCTGCCTGCTGGGGGTGAATTCTGGTGAGTACGGTGTGACATTGTGTCGAAGCCGGAGCCCGTTTCCTCTGCGGGCTCCTGTGAGTACGTTAGCCGCCGTAGCCTCCGCGGCTAGCGTCAGCGCTAACGTTGCCCCAGGTCCCAGTGAGCCCAGTGGTTAGCGGACTGGGCTTTGTGCTGGGGGGCTTTGTTACCGGCTGGACCACACATGGACATGGCAGCACCACGGGTCACAGGTGTGAGTGCCGCCCCGAGCCGCTGAAAGCTGGCGCTGGCTATGCTAACATTAGCGACCGTCCAGTGAGACTGTTGCTTTCCAGAGCTAGCTGCTAGCATGCTAGCTGGAATCCACGACGAGCTGCTGGCAGGAAAGTTTCTGCCTGTTTCCCCTCTGCGCTGCTGTGAACGGCATGTAAGCGTGTCTGGTGTGTTGTGGAGCTCCATGTTGCCACCGGGCCACCGGCGGACGCGGGGAAGGGTTCTGCTGCCGGGCTCCAGGCTGGCTGTTCTGCCGGCTGCCGGTCTGCTCTCCGCGGCCCGTGTGGGACCCGTGGCTTGGCTGTCCGGCCGCGGTTTGCTGCTTGGTGGAGAATCAGGTGCAGGTGTGTTTGTGTGGATTCTAGTGAGGGAAAGGTGAGCTGGCTGAGGCCTGGGGAGGAAGGGGTTACCTGCAGCCGGCTGGACGACACTAACTGTGTGAGGGAAGCTGCAGGTCCATGCTGAGCCCAGAAGCATCCAGTTATTGGTGCCATGGGGCTGGGTGTGCAGCCTCATTACTCTGAGTACTGTCTGAATTGAGCCCCCTCCTGTGGGAACTGGAAATGTGTGCTTTAGGTCTTCCCGAGCTTCGACCCAGCATCATGGTGTTACTCTGGTCCTGTAAGCCCGGTTTAGGCTGAGTCATGACAACGCGCAGCCCTCTGTGTCACTGCTGTTTCTTCTCTTTGCCAAACAAGACGTGGATTCTGTCCGTGCGGCGGTCCTTACCCTTCCAACCATGGATGAACTCGGGTCAGATGCGGCCCGCCCAGCTTTGGTGACCTGGCCTCTCTGTTAGGGATGGAAACGTAATGTGGCGAGATGCACACAAGCCTAGGTGGACGGAGGGAAAGCCGTGACGCTGAAGGGGCCTTTGCTTGGTTGTGACGTGGCGTTACTCTGTGGAAGAGAGTCACGTGGCGACCTGGGACAGCTGCCTGAGGAACCGGTGGATATGCACACGTTCTCAGTGGACGGAACGATACAGTGCACGTTGCGTTGACTCCTGCGTGAGCTCTCCCCGTTAACCCTGTTGAATGCAAATGTCAGCACGCACCTCATGTTGCTGTGAAACGGTTCCTCGCGGCTTCTTGTTTTGTTCAGCCAGGTGGTAGATCACTTGTAACGTGAGCAGCGTCGTTCTACAGTGCAGCATGGAAACGGTGCTTCGGCGTCCGAAGAGCCCTCGAACACACCGACTGGACGTCCAGATCGCATTTCGTCATGTCACCGTATTAAAGGAAAGCCCGTCCTGCCAGTGTGCCCCTTACATTCTCCTCGCCAGAGGGGGGGGGGGGGGGATTTGGGCTGATGACAACACTCGGAAAGGTCACCAGCTTCATCTGCTGTCAGGACCCTACTGCTACGTGTGATAACTCTTCCCCAAAGTCCGTGTGCTCTGGACAGACAGACTGGCGACACTGCCTTCCATAGAGCCCCCCCAGAGCAGGGGGAAAACACGCGTGTTGACATCAGGACGAGTCGGCCATCGTTGAGGAGGCCTGCGAGTCCATGTTCAGGAAGCCTCCCCCTGGGTCGTTGGGCCTCACGCAGCAGGGCCCCTCACGCAGCAGGGCCCCTCACACTCCCTCAGATCGTCACCGTCTCCGTTTAATGTGAGAGCAGGCAAACTGTTTGACTGTGTGCATTTCTTCGCTAATGTATTCCCAATCACCCTTTTTCATCCTAATAATTGCTTTCCTGGTAGCCTTGAGATGACGAGCGAGGCGCTAAAGTGGCACATGGAGAATGAGGTGGCTATGAAAAGCCGGTTCCCCTCTGTGACGTCTTCATGACTGCTCCTTTTCGGTTCTTCAGCGGAGCGCCAATTAGTGCTGAGCTCTAGGCCCAGATCCACTCCGGTCCTACGAGCGCAGCACTGATGTCTGAGATAACACGTGATAATTAAGAGGAAGGCCCTCGGGTGGTTTTCACAGGGAGACGGTGTTTGTGTCTGACGGTGAGGCTTTTAAAGCCCTGCCCTGTGGTAAGTGGAGCTATTCCATTTCTCTGTCAACACCATAACGTTTTATGGATGTTAAACAGCCGTGTACACTGAAACCTGCCAGCTACACGAACGTGGACATTGTTCGAGTCCGTAGAGAGACAACGATGAAAGCCAGATGCAGAAGTGAACATAGTCGAAGCCATCCTTTGATTATTGACCTTGTCTTTTAAAAGAAAGTGTGTCTGCAAGAAGTCATGGACACAGCACACTTCTTGAGAGCAGTTGTGTTACTCGTGGAAGTCAGAAGAGCGACGTTCCGTCAGGAATCCCTCTCGGTTTCTGCCCACGTGTCAGCCTGGATGGGACGCGAGTTATGTTTGTGGGCAGCAATGTGAATTAACATTAACAATGGTGAGCAAAAGAGCGTGGCGTGTTTGAACCAGAGTGACCAACCATTCAGGAGACGGGGGCTCAAAGCTGACCTATCCTGGACCCCCCACCCCACCTAAAGACGCAGATATCGTCTCCAAAAATAACGCGAACAGTGTGCTTCTCGGATTACTGGACAGCTTACAAACCAGGTTATCCACAGTTTCAATACTTTTGCTTCAAAATAAAGAAACATGTAATTTGAGTGATTTTCCGCCCCATAATCCTTACATGAGCTAAAAACGCCGCTTTTTGTCCTGTTTTAATGTCAGAGGGCAGACGCTTCTTCTATTCTTTACATGCCTGCTGCTTCTGAGTGCATGGTGGGCGGCTCCGTCCAACACACGGATCCTAAATGTTGCCCCCGAGTTTCTGTTTCACCTCAAATATTACCCCACTTCTCCCGTGTGTTTATCATCACTTGGCTGAAAACCAGGAAATGAAAATGAAATCACGTAAGCCCAAGTCGGCAAAAATGTGTAATGCCAAGTCACGTGACGTGGGGCGAAGATCTGTCCTTTTTCTTGTGAGGCGGACGATGCTTCGCTCATCTCTTCCCGACTCCGACACTGGGCCCCCGCTGCTGAGAGCCCAAATCAGAAGTACATTTCTACCTGATGCTGCGTCAGATCAGCAGGCGCCACTGGTGTCTGGCGTACTGAAGATCCCTGGGGCCTGACGGAAACGCAGCTGCACAACCAAATACTGACTCCACATCAGTTGTAGCTGGTCTGCTAAGGACAGTATCCCCGCTGTTCAAGTGGAATACTTCATATCCCAGCGGCTTGCTGAGAACCCATTTCAGTGGCTTCAAAATAAAAAGGGAAGCTCTTCGCATGAAATCGTGTAGTTCAAAGACATCTGGAAAATGGCCGTTTAGAGAAGGTTGAGATGGCAGACCGGGTTCAGGTACAGTACCCTTTACCACGTAGCGTTGAGCTAATTCTGCCGTTGACGCCGTCAGGACCAGTCTGAACAAACTGCTGTGGAGCATCTTGGTCTCTGACAAGCCTTCAGCCTGGACTTCCTGCTTCATAGTTAGGCAGTATTACACGAGAGGGTGAGCGTAGTTAGTTATTGGCACGACAGTGATGCAGTCAAAATGTTTCGTATTGTGGGCAATTCACTGTCAAAATAAGAAACCTTCTGCTGCTGTTCTCTCGGTTTCCCTGGAAACACATGGGGTCTGACCAATAACTGGATCAGTCACGTCTATTACTCCAGCGAGTAGGCCGGCCCTTCGTAACGACCTATCAACAGAGAGGATTTCTAGTCCCTGCTGAGACACTCAGCTGACCCTTTCTGGAGGAACTGAATAAACAGTTCGCCGCTCAGCCCTGTTGTAACTAAGATATCTGCTGAAACAAATGTTTGGTTGTTTTTTAGCACATTTAGCTTCTACGTGGATAATACTGCGATTAATTGTGCAGCCCTAGCTTCAATCCATGTTTGTAAAGTTTGCTCCCCGGCTGGCGCAGCCGTGAGTGCGCTCATGCTGACCTGAGCACGTTCTACATGTCGCGTTGCTTTCAGATTGCTTCCTGTATAGTTCACCTTTTCACAGGTACGTGTGGCGTCACGCCCCATGTGCTGTATTTGGTGCATGTTGGATTCCTCAGTCTGAGAAAGGAGAAGGGTTTAGTATTTGCTATGTGTGAACATACTTTTAGTCAATTCTACATTTTTTTTTAGCGAAAGACAATCAGATATTTCTACTGTTATTTGTTCCCTTCTCCATTTTGTTACTCAGTTTGTCTTAAAGTAATAAGAAAATAAACTACATGTAAGATATTTACTGTTACTTGATGTAAGGTTAGTTGACGCAGTTTTTCCTTTTAAGACGCGATTGCGTTAAATAAATGCGATAGAATAGTTGTATCGACAGCCCTGCCGTGAACTGTCACTAAGCTTTCAGTCAGCTGCTCTTGTTGCTGTTGTATCAGTGTCTATCAGGTGAAATCTGACTGAGGGAAACAGCAAGCTGTTGCACCTGCTGCCACTCGTCATTGCACTGGCATGAACATAAAGGGCTTCGTGTGGTAGCTCGCTGCCTGCTGTATATTTGCTGTATGTCTGGAGTTGGAGGGCCCACGTGAGCAAACCTGGACGCCGTCATGGAACCCGACACAGTAGGCCTGCAATGAGTCTACCTTCTGTAAGGCTGCTAATGTTCAGGTTTTGTTGAGACCAGCGGTTGAAGCCGTTCTAATTGTGGAGGTCAATATTGTGCTTAGATGGTAATCTAGATCCTTTGTGTTCCCTGTTGTAGTAACTCCCAGTACGTGACAGTACTCTGACAACAGACGCAGCCTGTGTCGTCAGCGGCTACAGTCAAACACCGAGTCCGAGATAACTGGAAGTACCCCGGCTGGGTTCGGAATCGCATACCAACCCGGCTCTTCATACTAAGTATGATGTCAAATTGAGTAAGTAGTGCGTTCCAACTGCACAGGATGTGGACGCACGATGTAGCAGGACGTGCTGACGGAGTACGTAGTGGGCAGTACGTCAGTATGCGTCTTTGAACACAGCCGTCTGTAAAAGGCTGGTAAACACGAGGCGGCACTTTGGAACGGCATCCTCTTCCCTGACCACTTTAGAGCTCTCCTTCAGGGAGAGGCTTTTGGAATAACTTTCCAGGGGCGTAAAATCTAGAGGTGGAAACCTTCAGTGGCCTCACGACTCGACTACGATTCACCGGGTCAGAGATTCTCGATGCGTCTCATCCTCAGCTTTCCAGATTCCTGCACGTGGCTACTCTCATCACTTAACGCAAGCAGTCAGCTAAACCTGAACTGTGCTTTCCAAAGTCAGCCTGCCGAGGTGTGACCCTCCTGAGTCAGCGCCCCCTCAGCTGGGCTCGCTGTGTTCCTTCTGGCTGCAATAATTCCCTGTATTACAAATGATTACTTTTTTGTGAGGCAGATTTGTCCAGTTCGCACGTAATGCAATGCAAGAGAGGTTCGTAACTTCAGAACTTTCTTGTCCAGCCGAGGCCGTGTTTTTGCATATCGTTGAATGCTGAGGAGAGACGAGCAGCTGTCTTCCCAGGTGTGGTGTGTGATGTCTGCGAGCGAGAGACGCTCCCAGGCTTCGTCCCTGTCAGCAGGGGAGTTCATGGTAACAGATGCTCCCTGACATTACCTTTGATTATCGTTGGATCATTTGTAGACTTTTTCCTGTTGTTTGTTTTGAAAAGCAAAATCACACCGTTCTCTGCGTTACAGAATTCATCAGACAGTTATTGAGGCGCTATGAGCAGACTTGGGACCTGTTGAACCGACAGATTTGCATGGACAGAAATGATGGGTATGAAGTACGAGTTCAGCTCCATCACAGCAGAGGTTTGCAATAGGTTGAAGCAACAGTGTCCCATTTGTGACCCACTGCTGTAGAAGCAGTGTGGGTTACGGAGGGGACGCGTTTAATGACTTGGTTAGATCTTATGGTGCACGGTCTGTTAATACTAAGGTCAAGTTAAATACTGATTAATTACTAAAGTCATTAGGGGCTCAAAATGTACTTCCACATCTCTGTGGCTTTTTACACGCCAGCCTTGATTTCTTTCAATGTGTTGTCACTGTGGTGTTTGTCAGCCTTGGAATAAATGCTTTGCTTCTCACACATGCAGGCAGCGCAGCGCAGCTCTCAGCCAGTCAGAGGGCAGCCTTCTGTTGGTATGGGGCAGTCAGTTAAGGTGTCGCAGTGGCAGGGCCATAAACTGATGGTAGCTGATACGACTGGTACTGACCTCAAAGGAACATTGGGAAGCTGGAGGTGTTACTGCTGCCAAACTCAGCTCATTTGGAACATGGGGGCTGCTGGTGCGTGTGTCTGCAGAAACCGTGGTTTCAGGGCATTGTCAGAGGCTTGCTTCTGTGGCAGAGTGAAGCTACAGGCTGAAGTGGGAAGGTGTGTTAGAACATGTTAAGACACAGCAGCTAGGCTGTAATGAATAGTTTGTGCAGGGAGCTTTGCTCAGCCCTGCTCCCTCAGGGTGACTGTCCTGGGACTTGCTTTGGGAAGGAGTAGACGTTACTACCTCATTTTCAGAGGGCTTCTCGCAACATCGGTGTTTGGAAGAAAGCCTTCTGTCATTTGATGAAGCTGGTGCTTGGGGTTGTGAGGTTGCTTTCAAACTCTGGGTTATGTTTGGAGCTTAATCTGTGTGTTTTTTAACTTGAAAATGATGGAACATTTGGCTACAGTTGTTTGCGATTGGTAGCTGCTGCTGGAAGTAGCAGTGTGGAGTTGCAATTCCTTTGTTAGTATTTTTCATCTTCAGTGATGATTTACAGCAGATATCAGAGCCTGATGATTGACTTAATTAAAAATTAGTTTCTAAATTGCTCTTATTAGAAAGATCCTTTTTTTTGTGTAAAAACAACCCCAGAACACTTCATCCAGGCTTTTAAATATTGTATTTTCAGGGGTGTGCCATGTTGCTTCAAGGCCATATGCCCCCCCCAGCCCCCCCAATGCACCTGGCAGCCTATTGTTGGTGACATGGTCTCGATCAAGTAAAAGTCTGTCGGTGTATTTGAATCCTTGATGTCCCAACCGCTGTACGATGTGAATGCCTTTCAGAGCCGGGGTGTCCCGTCTGCAGCGCTGCCAGGCTGCCAACCCACAGTAGGGCTGCACGATGTGCTGAACAAATCACGCTGCGATTATCCAGACAGATGTTACGATGTGATCCACGATTAGTGGGAAGGATCACTTTTGCGTCACAATTTTCATTTTCACTGAAAAATGAAAATCCTGATGGTGAGACGTGTGTTGGGTCCGACCGAACCAACGTGCTGTCTTCCACCTGGAGGAGCAGATCCGTAGGCGCTGCACAGACGGAGCGCTGCAGCAAGGTGCGATATAAAGGCCAGGGCCAAGCTGCTCCTCGATGCCGACAGAAGTGGAGAGCATCGGTCAAGACTGGCCGAGTCCTACTGTTATCTGGGATTATTTTTATGCAACAGTGTTCCCTTTCTTGCAGCAGCACTACTCACAGCTCTGCTGGTAGGGAGTACCTCAGCTACTCAGTGGGACTGAGGAGTAAGTAGTTATTGTAAGCACCGTGTGGCTGTCGAAGCTGGAGTGAAGTGGTTTGCTCATGAACAGCATGCAGTGTGTTAATCAGTGTTGGTCTGGAGGAGAGCTGCAGAACTGATTGTTTTTGCTCAAACTGAAACATCAAATTGAGGCGAGAGAAGGGGACAAATACACATTAGAGGCTGTGCATTGACATCATTTTGTTTTCACACTATGCCATGTCCCGCGGCAGCAGAGTGGCCACACAAAGACGAAAACTAATGAATATCTCCAACAACAATAGGGATGTCCCCATCTCCACATCAAGTTCTTTCAGCCCCGATCCCAATCCGAGTCCTTTTTAATAACGGGTATCTGCTGATGCGGCGTCCGATCCAACACTTGTGTGTCCTTAAATATGTATCAGACATATTGTGCCCTTTCCCACTGCAGACAGAAGCCAGATATTGGTGGGTTTTCTTGGGCAGAGAGCACACACACCTGACAACAGCAACGATTTAGTTTGGCCTGGCCTCCGCTTGCACGCGGCATTAATGTTAATCAGCGCCATCTAACATGACCTGCTGCTGATGTTTGTCATTTTAACGTCCCTTTTTGGGAAAAAGTGACAGCCCTATTGGCTACTGGATACATAAGGCCGCAGCTTGTGGTCTAACGGGTAAACCTGCGTCTGCACACACGCCGCCATCACCATGGTGACACGGACATTAACCAACAATAAGAGACGTTGCTGTCGACGGTGGAAAGGTTGCTGTTGGTTACACGCTTTGCTGAACGGTTAGTGATTTGGACGCTGCAGGTCAGGTGGTGTGTTGCAACTAAACTACCATGTTCTCATTAGGCTTTTTCCAAATTGGGACGTTATCAGAGAGGCCACTTACAGTACAAGTTGTCATGTTGTGTCATGTACTAACACAAGTACTGTATAAATTAGGATTGTTGACTGCCATGTGTCTGCCAGCCACTTATTTTCACAGGATGTGATCCCTCACCGGCTTCCCACCCATCAACATTGTCATCAGTCAGTCGTCTCCAGCACCTCCAAAAGAATGTTTGCACAGGGAAGAATATTATAATCCTATTCCTCTGTGCCATACAGTTCCAGTGTTGTCCAAAAGGATTTGAATCTAGAGATTTCCAGAACTGACTATGATGATCATCTGTTTGTTGTGTAATGACCCACACAACGATAGCTCAACTCCCGACCCACTCGTGAAAAAGGGAGGGAAGGATGGAGGTGGTGTGGAGCTCAATAACTAGTAATCTTGCACTACAAGCCCTGATCCAACAGTTAACGGCTGGCGAGTTGCATCAGAACTCATTATCGGGTGTAATCAGAATGCAACCGGATCGTTGCGACCACGTTTGGAGACGGTCTGGCTTGCATTATGATTGGCTCTCAGCCAGGCTTAAAAGCAATCCATACAGTGCGATTTCAATCTTGAAGTTGAAAGGTCACCTAACTGTCTCTTCCTGCTAACTTAAGATGCCTGGCTGAAGCTACAAGTAGTGCTTTGGAAACGAATGACCCCGTCCATGGCGTTGCTTCCCGTGCCTGCAACAGAGCCTTCCAGTGTTTGTTGGTAAGCCTGCCGGCCCCGCCGAACACATTTGCATGCTGAGGTCTCATCGCAATACGGGCAGAATCGCTTGTTCAAACCAGGCGTAAATGCAAAGGCTGTGAATTGGGTGTCATTATCCAGAAACCGATCACGGGATAATGCCAGGTGGAAGTGGGGCAAGTATCCTCCTTTTTCAGCCATCAGCACGAGGAACAGACAGCTGCCACACTCGATACCAAGCAGAACCGCTTCGGTTCATTGACCTGGTTGAACGTTACTGTACTGAGACATGTAGCCCACATTTATTGCCATTAGAATCCTTGGAGCATGCTTAAAATGAAATGTTCATTTAAACCGAGGCGTCAAGCCACAAGCGGCCTCTGGCTCACTGATGTGCCTGTCCTCGCACACTCGAAATGATTTGCCTGACCCAGACAGTAATCAGGAGAGCAGAGGCTATGTAAGGCAGCCTTGATGGGACCGTGCGAGTTAAACGTGGAGGCATGTGCCACTAATAAACAAACCTCAAATGGTGTCTGCTGCAGCAGTTTAAGAAGGCCTCAGCCGCGTTCTCATAGGTTATGTTTTTATTACTATCACTACTGTTTATTGCAGTCTGCCTCGTAGGGCTTTACAATCTGTGACATACGACACCCTCTGTCCTCGGACTTGTAGATTGTAAATCATATGTGAAGAATATGGATCCAGGAGGACGTTGGGCGACTCCAGCTGTCAGGATGGGGGTAGTAGCAGCAGGGTCATTGCCCTTCAACTGTAACTATGTTTGTCTGAATGTTGAAAATACAGCGCTTACATTCCCCGTGAAGTGGCAGCAGTGTGAAGCTACATTGTGTCAGGTTTTGTGTACGTGTATGTACACGTACTATGTTATATAATATACTCTGTATATGATAGGGTGTGTGTGTGTGTACTGATAATGGAGAGCTGGGTTTGAGAAATTTGATTGTAGCTGCAGCTCAAACTGTTTTCTCTCTATTGAGAGGCAGTGGGTCTTTTCATAGAGGGTTTCTTTCATTACCCTGTATGGGAATCTGACACATGATACTGGGGCTTTGTGTCCTTATTCTAAGCTGAATGAGTCTCTAATACTGTTCTGGACACTTAAATTACCTCATCAATTTTGACACAAGATAAAATGAGAATTATTCTGTTCAGTCAAACGTCATTCTGACACCTGGCCATTGGGTATCAAGATGGCCTGTCGAGAACCAAAGTGTTTTTCAAGGGGGACATTTTAAACCGCTCCTGGTCCCAGGGGAAAGATCAGGGCCCACCACAATCATCAGGATGTGTCCTCACGAGACCATGATTTCTTTTAAGGAAAAGATAGTGTTTCACCCACTGTGTGTATTTTGAATAGTGTTTTCTCTTGCTGGTTCCTCACTAATCTACAGTATGTCCACTATTTGCCCTAATCACAGCCTCTTTCTCTGTTCTTGTCCTTTTTCAGATGTTCCCAGCAATGTTGAGTTGAAGGTCTCATTACAGTGGAGGGAAAGCCAGTCTAAGCAAGTCAGTACACTTTGCTCTTTCCTCGATCTAAGGAAATATAATGCTTGCCAACACTACTCCTTGACATTCAGCACATTTACATGCACAAAAGAAACTATATTCCTTGGGGGGGGGGGTTATGGAAGTGTACAGTTGTGTGTCTGTAGGGCCAAGAAAACCGCTTTCTCCAGGAGAAATCCAGCTGGGACGATTAGATGCCTGCCCAGGTTTCTCACATATTGGAAAAAGTCAGACTACTACAGAAAGGTGACTGTAACCCTGTAACGTATGGAGCAAGGACAGTGACTTTATATTCCGGCTTTGAAGCCAAATGTGGCATTGAAAACAATACCTGAACTGAAAAGGAAACCTACCATAAACCGGCATTAAAACAAATCAAGCTAGAGAATGAATGAATGAATGCAATTGGATTATCTTTTTTAGTTTTTATTAGGATTTGGCCCGATCACGATTATTTGAGCTGACCGCGATTATTTTGCCTAATCGTAATCGAGCCAGTCTGAGATTGTGATCATCTCTGTCTCAACAGATGACAGTTTCTTCTTACAAATCCAATTTTCAATGGGCCCGTTAAGCGTCTGCTCCATTTCGAATGACCTGTGGATGAGTGGCTTTTCTGCATCCGGTACAGAGCTGGTTAAAGGTTACTTTTACGGAGTTCCTCCCGTTCCTCCGGATGCTTAAGCCAGCACGTAGGAATAATTCAATTCTAAAACCAGTGACTTGCCTGAGCAGTGTGCTCCTTCTCAGCGCGTGATGACCACTGACATCACCACTCTTGACGTGAAACCTGTAAAGCCACTCCGGCGCCCCTGTACTACAGTCCTCCGAATGAAGGCGACCCGGGAAAAGAACACCTAGGCAATGTGACGGTGTTTTCCCTCGGACCTCTGTCTGCACTCTTCCAGCCAAACGTTTTACCTGTACACACGAAATGTCAGAACCTGATGGCCAGATTACCGTGGTCTTTTATTAAACACTTCGTGCTCCCCACATGATCGCTCAGTAACTTGGTACCCACTATAGCTGATGGCCGTAAAGCTCTGGCTCTTCGTGTCCTGCGTACTGCTGGCTATGTGCTGGTTTTGGTGGATCCCAGAGGAGTGTTCAGCTCTACTCAGTAATCCATTGAAGAGCAGATGCTCATTATGACCACGGTCCCCCCACACTGCTCCTCCTGCACTCCATTTGTTATCTATTCCACCCCCTCATCTTCCTCACCTTCAACCCATCTGTCTGTCTCCGTCTGGCATTTCATTACGCAGCGCTCGTAGTGTTTAGATGATTCTCTAACACGCAGGCTGGACAGAATGATAAGAACAGTCTATTATTACAGTTCTGCACTAATTGTGACCGATGTGGAGCAAATTTCACATGCAGTTTGCCACATATTGATGATTTCATTGAAGCTTTCCATTGTGTGTGACTGATGCACCAACAATTCCGTCAGTGGCTCTTTAGGCTTTTGGCCAACAAAGGTTGATGACAGATTTGAAATAGCAAGTCAAACCAAAACAGGAAAAAAAGTCTTATTTAAACATTAAAAACATCCACTCATTCAGAAAAATAACGGACACAGTGAACTGAGCGTGGTAGCTTATGCCCTGAATGTGTGTGAGGTAACTGGCATGGCATTGGTAATGTACATGTAATACAATAGGGAAAGTTTATGAATCATTAATGGACCTCAGTGATAGCAGTGCATTATTAATATCACATGTATTCATAGAGCAAACAACCAGAGCTGATTTAAAGTGCTGTACAAATTAAAGGCAACGGCAAAACATAAAAATAAAATAAAAGTAGATAAGGCACAAAAGTGATAATAAATGGCAAAAATATCCAAATATGTGCACAAATGTAGAACAGAATCAAACTAGTAAGCTCAATCATAAAACTAAAGTATTATAAAATACCTTAGCCACTATGAGCATCCAAAGGCCATTGAAAACATGAAGGTCTTGAGATTTGTCTTAAAAGGGTCAGCGGAGGGGGGACATTTGATCGTGAGCGGGAGGCTATTTATTCCAAAGCTGTGGACCTGCCAGCGCAAAGGCACGAGCCCCCTTACCCACCAGCCTCGATCGTGCAACAGATCTAAGGGGCCTAGAGTCGGAGTAGGGGCAGAGAAGTTCTGAAATGTGCAGGGGTGCCAGCCCATGTGTGGCTTAAATAACAACTAAAAGAACCTTAAAATCCACCCTGTATTTGACAGGTAGCCAGTGCAGGCAAGCCGGTACCCGTGTAATGCTCTCCTTCTTCTGGAACCAGTCAGAAGTGTCGCTGCAGCGGAGACAAAGAGGACTGGCCAACACTCGGGTACGGGGAGTTACAGTAGTCAAGCCTTGAGGAGATTAATGCCGTGGTAACGGTCTTCATATTGGTGATAGAGCGAGGATGGACCGAAGTTTGCCAACCTGGTCCTTAAGATGCTTTAATAAAAGACAAAGATCAACCACTGAAGCCACGCAGAGGTCTTTATTATTATTTTAATTATTAGTTCATTTATAGAATTAAAATGGCACATTGACCACAGTGTAAAGACAACAGTAGGTCATTTGAGAGACTTTGAGACGGGCAAACTCTGTGCTGTGACGAGCCCTCAAGCCTGATTTGAATCTTTCCATGATGTCTAGATGAGACAGAAGCTGTGTGGAGACAGCTTTCTCCAGTACTTTGGACAGGAACGGGAGCTTGGAGATGGAACGGAAATTGTTTGGTTATAAGAGGTTGACTGTTGCATGTTTCAAACCGGACGGAGCGGTTCCATGTGCAAGGCTGCTATTTCTAATGAGGGGAATTGTGGGACTTGGAATAAGTGTCTGCCTGCTGTACCATCCTTAGTGACACGTCCCACATTTATGACACAATCTCTCACACAAAGTCCACCCCTTGCCCCCTGGACATTATGCCTACATCCTTTCTTTTGGAAGAAATGTTACTTTGCACTCCCACAGGTATGGGAAGTTATAGCCTGGTGACAGCTGCACCCAGAAGCCGCGCAGCTATATTAATTCATGAATATGACTTTAGAGTTGATGGGGATGTAATGTCAGAGCTGCGTCCATGTATGTATGAAGCCTGTAAGCCGTACAGCCACGCAGTATACCTCGCAGTACTCGCAGCTTCCAATTGCTCCTTTAATGCGAGCGGAGGCGTGCCGTGAACCCTTCCACACACATGGTCACTATACTCATACATCTTTGTTTCTTATTCATACCAGAATGACTCTGGTTGTTGAAGGACCACCGACATTTACACGGGGTTCCCCCTCAGGGCCATTGTGAAAGCAACTGTGGTTGCCTGAAATAATAATATATTAAAGATTACAGAAACAATTAATAATAAAGAAATAACAGGGGATGTTGCTGATGTGTTTTGTTTCTTCATATTTCCGTGTGGGTGCATTGATAATAGGAGAGGGTTGTGATGCATTTGTGGTATTTGTATGCTTGTCAGGGGCCTAATAATGAAAGTACCAATGAGAGTGTAGAGTAACATATAGAGAGACTGAAAAAAATTAACTTTTTTTGCTACAAGAACTTAATAAAAAAAACAAGAAATGGAAGAGAAAAGTTTCATTGTTAATAGTTCCTATGAAACTACTGCTATAGTGATGATAAAAGTAGGGACAGGTTGACTACTGTAGTTTAAGCAGTGTGTGTGTGTGTATATACATATGTATAAAATTTCCCAGTTGAGTTTTTTTGTTGAAGTTGATTTTCAAGATATTTCCATGATTTATTATTAAATTCAAAGTGATCCTGTCTTAATTGCTGGATTAAATAGTTTTTATTTATCTAATTTTTATTTGTATTTTTTCTGTGGGACTTTAAGCATGAGTATATTCTAACTCTTATTTTCAGGTCTAGGTTGATTGTGTGTGTTGGTCTCTCTTTGTCTTCTTTTGGGAAGAATGTGAGATTATCTTTCTCCGCATTACTGTTTTTGTGGGCCGGGAGAGGTTCCTGTCCATCTAAGCCTCGAAGTGCTCCGACTGTCTGTCAGCTATCTATAAAAGTGGCTGTTACTTTTTCGTCAGGGTGTTTTACCAACACATTTTTCTCTCTTTCTCCTCCCGCCTCCTCACTTTATCTCTTTCCTGCAGGAGTCTTCCAGAGTGGATCGGAAGGTTTTCAGATCTGCAGTGTTTTCCAGGTGAGACTTACAGGCCTTTTCTCAATCTACAACAGAAGTGGTCCAGTAATTCTGATTCATCAATTAGTGCTTTCTCAGAGGCAGAAGCCTTTGCTTTGGGTTTTTTGGTAGTATTTCTTTAACAGTATGCGTTCTACGAATTCAAAAATTACCCTCAGAATTTTACAGAACCGCATGTTGATTGACATCTTGTCCTTCCGTACCTCCTTCACATGGTCCTTCTCCCCTCTTCTTTATTCCCGTCACCCTTCTCTGTCCTCATCCTCTAGGTGTCTTTTTCTGGGATGTCCAGTCTAGGTGGCCTGAGGGGGTTACGCCCCGACGCACAGACCACCAGCACAGACACTCCCACTTCCGAGAGGCTACAGAGGCATCTACAGAGGGACACCTTCACATGTAGAGACACCTGCACAGCTGCTTGAAATACGGAGCTGACCGAGCAGCAAACAGCTCTGGCTGAACTTTGAACCGGATATTCAGGACCCAACTGGTCCTCAGACCGAGAGCGCCTGTGTTGGCGTTTGACATTCCATCCATCAAGTAATCCTCTATCCTTCCCTCTCTCCCGCTTTCAGTTCAGTGTTTTTTTTTGCGCTGCACAGCTAGAAGTGGAGAGCAGGTAATGGATGATGCTGGCCATGGTGACCTAGTGTAAATGGCTATTCCTCAGCACAGCTCAGTGCCAGTATCTACTGCTCGGTCTTCCGCCTCCACTCCCCCCTCCTCTCACCCCTACTCCACCTCTCTGCTGTCCTTCCCTGTTCACCGCTGCTGCTTGCTGCCCAGTCCTGCCTCTCCCCTCCAACACCATGGTAGGTGCAGGCTTGGGTTTGTGGAAGCTAATGCGAGGTGTCCGTCAGCTGGAGCTTCACCGCCTCATCCTGGCACTTATCATCTTTTGCTTGCTGTCCATGGCCTTCCTAGCTTACTACGTCTCCAACAGCCCCAAAATCAAGGAGGCCCCCCCTTTACCCTTCAGTGACTGCGCCGGAGGAGGGGGGATGTCACCGGGAGCGAGTACTGGGGCAGCCGGAGGAGGGCCAGGTGTCCAGAGGGCGCCACTTTTCCTTCCCCCGCGCCAGGGCCGGCTACGACAGGTGAAGGCCGTGGACAATTCCAGGACACAGCCTGTAGTTCTAGTGTTTGTTGAGAGCATCTACTCCCAGCTGGGCCAGGAGATTGTAGCCATATTAGAGTCTAGTCGCTTCCACTACCGGACGGAGATTGCTCCTGGTAAAGGTGACATGCCCACATTGACGGAGCATAACCGTGGACGCTACACACTGATCATCTACGAAAATGTGTTGAAATATGTCAATCTGGATGCATGGAACCGTGACTTGCTGGACAAGTACTGTGCCGAGTATGGCGTAGGCGTCATTGGCTTCTTCAAAGCTAATGAAAACTCTCTTCTCAGTGCACAGCTTAAAGGTTTCCCCCTCTTTCTGCACTCACACCTGGGACTCAGGGACTACCGCATCAACCCCAATGCTCCTCTACTCTACATCACCAAGCCCAACCAGGTGGAGCAGGGGCCTTTACCAGGCGATGACTGGACCATTTTCCAGTCCAACCACTCTACCTATGAACCAGTGCTTCTGGCAAGCACCAAGTCCGCCGACGCATTGGCACATTTTGGACCCAGCCCCTTGCGGGCCCTCCATGCCACAGTGGTCCAGGACTTGGGGCTCCATGATGGCATTCAAAGAGTTCTCTTTGGGAATAATCTCAACTATTGGCTTCACAAGCTGGTGTTTGTAGACGCCATTGCCTACCTGACAGGGAAGAGACTGTGCTTGTCCTTGGACCGCCACATCCTGGTGGACGTGGATGATATATTTGTTGGCAAGGAGGGGACCCGCATGAAGGTGTCAGACGTGGAGGTGGGTGTGCTTTGTCATCCGTAGTCACACAAGGGAGCACAAATGATCAGACGTTAACATTAGTTGCCTCTCACATTGCGTAGTGGTTGATAGTGAGGTATTAACACGCATTTACATTCGTGTTAAGAGGGGTTCAGATTCCATGCCAAGAAAGTTAAAATTAGAGTTAAACGATCAGTTCACGTTTTTTTGTACAAGTTAAGTTTTAAGGATGCCGACATGCAATGACTACTGTTGGATAAATAATAATATGAAGTAAGAAGGATTACTGATACCCTTTTAAAGCAGCTATAATCAATATTTCAATAATAAAGATGTATCCAATGATAATGGGAAAACAATATGACCGTGTGAAAGGGCTCGCTTGTAGTGATGAACACCGAAGGTTATCAGCTGAATCTGCTGCTCCCCTCGGCTCCACAGAGCTTTATGGTGAGTTTCAGCCAGAGGTGGGGGGATTAGAGTCACATGAGTTGACTCGCGTCGGACTCCAGTCGCCAAATTGACGACTTTGACTCTGTGTTCGTGACTTGAGACTTAGGCTTCAGACAGATGACTCAAAAGGACTTGACAGTTTTTATGACGCTGAATAGCATGGTTGCGTTTTTTTAGATACTGAGCATGAGCAGTTACCATTTTGAAACATGATTGGGAGACTTTTAGTGGGTGTGCAACCCAGTCTTAAAGGACAGTGTCAAGCAGTAGAACACAATGCAAGACAGGATGGGGCTGAAAGCATGATGAAAGGATTCTCCCGTACCTGTGCTGATTTTCTCTCGAGCCTTACGTTACCAGATGTTCTGATTCAGACAAACAGCCTATTAATGAAGGGATTCTCATATTTTTTCCGGACAATGGAAATGCTTCATTTGGTTTAGGAGGGGGGGTGGCGCCTGGGTAGAGTGCACACTGTCGTGCAGGAGGAGGCGGTCTCAGCTGTAATCATGACTGTTTTTGCATTGACATCGATACCAAGTCTCAAAAGGACCACAAACCACAGAACTACCTGTGATGGAAGCGGAGGGCAGCCTGACGGTCGGGCAGGGCAGTAGTCTGCAGCGAGGCTCCCTGCTCCGCTGATCACAGCGCTGTCAGCCGCCCGGCAGCAGAGACGCTTCATGGTGCGCTGGGATTTATAGCTGATCTGTGAGCAGGACGCACACTCTTACTTTCTCTGACTGTGCTGATATCGATACTGGCCGGACTGTACTTGGACACGTCCACAATGACGACAAAACTATTTTGTTATAGAGTTTTGCCAAAACTAATATAAAAGTAGTACTGATAATTTTTAACAAATGTTTTAACATGTATTTTGCACCCAAAAGAGTATCGATGAGCACTATCAATAGTGGTATTGTATTAGCCTGTTTCTGACCAAAACATTGTGTTCTTTATTGTCCTGTGTACTAACAAGAGAGCACTGAAATCGGGACGGCTTGTCAGGGTTCATCCACTGCTTCGCTGCCGTGCTCCAGCTTCCACAGCGGTGCTTCCAAAATGTCCCATTCCTGTTGTGGATTACACAGTTTGCCAAGTCTCGGCTGCCGTCTGTTGGTCTTGGCGACAGCGTGTCCTCTCCTGTCTCGCTCCGCTCGCCTCAGCACCACCAGCGGGCCTGTTTCGTTGTGATGCATTAGCAATGTTTTGCAAGTCTCAATCTCTGCGAGCACTAGACTGAGCTGAAAGCAGTGGGCTCCTGGAAAGCAAGAAACACATTTCGGCGCGACTGGCATGAGGTGGGAAAGGGTTGTCCGTAAGTTGTAAGCACATGAGGTTTTACTGGGCTTCTGGTGCAGAAGCACTGCTGTAATCATTTAAGTATGCACTTGGAGAGAGTGGGACGGAGATCAATGACTCATGCTCTACGTTTAATTAGGCTTGTCTCTGCCTCTACATGTCAAAAGCTAGCATTAGCATTTATGGAGACGTATATTAATGACACTCTTGTAGTCTTTTATATTGTTAGTTGTTAGTTAGGAATAAAATCACTCTCGCGCACCTTCTCTGGATCCGTTCCACATTGGTGGAATGATCTGCCTGCCTCTACAAGATCAGCAGATTCTGTAGCCACCTTTAAAAAGCACCTGAAGACGCATCTCTTCCGTCAACACCTGACTGACAATCACTAACTCTTCTTCCTTTCTACCTCTGCTATAAAAAAAAAAACTAAAAAAAAGAAACCCTTCCTATCCTTAGCTTTGTATCCTGTGCTGGGCTTTAACCAGACTCGTTTTTGATGCACTTATGCTTTTTGTTACCTTGTGTTGTTATATTGCTTCCATTGTCTTCCTCAAATGTAAGTCGCTTTGGATAAAAGCGTCTGCTAAATGTAAATGTAAATGTAGTTGCTGCACTTAGAAAAGATCTGACAAATTGTCACCACCACGCTTCCATTAGAGGGCTTCACCAACACCGAGCAGAGAAAAGACTAAAGCAGCTGCTGGACATGGCCAGGCTAATCCAGAGAATAGCTGCGTCGATTTAGAGCTGTAGAGTCAAGCCTCGAAGGAGCTAGAAGCTATGTTCATTGTAGGCTGGCTTTGAGAACTTGTAATCTAACCCTTCCATAGGTGGACATGTAAGTGATGGACCTGACCAGGATGCACCCCCACCCATTGCATGCTCATTTCAGTCTTTGTGGAGACTATGGGTAAGAATGTAGGTGAGGCCCCGTCTATTAAAGGGGAAGCCCCTGAAATGGGACACAGCCATTGTCTCAATCAGAAAGCGTCTTTAACAATTCTGGTTTCTGGGTTTCTTATTCATGGTGTGCACGTGGGTGTGTATGTACATGAACAGTTGTTTTAGCCCTTCCGATTATTAACCCTACCGTATAGGTTGGGTTTTGGCAGGAAGGATCCATACTGATCTCTAGAATGATTATGGAAAAATAAAACCGGTTCTTCCCTGAAATATCCAGTCAGCATAAAGACACCAGTATCCGTAGTAGTGATGTAAAGTGTCTTTACATCCAGCACTATTAAACGTCAGCGGTTACTTGGTGTGACTCGGGCCTTGTTGGATCTTTGAGGTTAAGCAGCAGCGGTTTATCATTCTCTTGAATCACAATGCAATGAAATTATGTTGTCATTGAGTACGTGTGAACTTGGGGTGTACTTTTCATCCTTTCACAGGCGTTGCTCAACACTCAAAACAAGCTGAGAGCCCTGGTCCCGGATTTCACCTTCAACTTGGGATTTTCTGGAAAGTTCTATCACACAGGTATACAACGTCTGGCACGTGGACACGGCTTTCTGTTTGAAACATGGGGGGGGGGGGCGCTGCTCTTTCACTTTGCCCCACCCAGATTACTCCTGCTGGCCCAGCGATCGAAGCCGCGGCCCCGAAGCGCTGATTGCGATAGGTCGCAGTTTTGTTTCTGTTTTTTGTTTTGTTTTGTTTTTTCCCACAGAAGTTGGGAGAATTAGCTGAACACTGATATTCACCACACTACATGTTAAAATAAGAAACTGTTGCACACCAGTAAACTAACTTTCAGTATAAATGCTCACGTGTGCCACTGCCATTCTTAAAGAACTGTAGATACTCCTGGCTACTACAGTATTGAGTATTTACTCACCGCTACCCCACAGTTACTTACCCAATCAAACCTTGCTCTAATAAAACTTTTACTCTTAGCCGAACTAATAACAAATCGAGGTCATCGTGTAATTTTGACCAATACCCATTCGGACGTCCTCTCCGGGTATGTGCCAGTACTGCGTACCAATCTGAGAGCATCACCGTCTTCTCACAGATTGAAAATCCATTTCGCTCTCTGTGTGCTGTGTAAATGTTCTACTGACACAGAAACTGTATTAATGTGGATGAGGCCACATTAATAATTACGCTGGAACTCTGTGCGCTTGCATGTGTGTGTTCAGGCACTGACGAGGAGGACCGGGGCGATGACATGCTGCTGCAACACAGGATGGACTTCTGGTGGTTTCCTCACATGTGGAGCCACATGCAGCCTCACCTCTTTCACAACGTCAGCGTCTTGGCTGAGCAGATGAGGCTCAACAAGGTCTTTGCTCAGGTTAGCAGCACTAATGCACTGCAGACGTGGCCAGCGTCACATGACTGCTGTACGGCTACACGGAGGGCGGAAGGAATTTGTAGCTTTGCAGCTACATGACCGTAACTTTGTTCTCCATGTCCCCCCTGCTGCCTCCTCATTGGCCCACATCCTGTCCGCTCTCCAGGAGCATGGCATCCCAACAGATATGGGGTATGCAGTGGCTCCGCATCACTCTGGGGTTTACCCAGTTCACAGCCAGCTCTATGAGGCCTGGAAGTCTGTGTGGGGCATCAAGGTGACCAGCACCGAGGAATACCCCCATCTGAGACCAGCTCGATACCGTCGTGGCTTCATCCACAACGGGATCCAGGTCAGTCTACAGTCCTTTACTGTCATGACTTGCATTGCAGTGGTGTTCCTCCACACAGAAACACGTTTTAGTCCGAGGTGAAGGTAGAGGTTCCAGTGAAACATAGCCGCTCTGCACAGCTCAGCTGTCCTTTTCTGTGCAGCAGCAGCAGCAGAAACTGTCCGCAAAACGGTTTGTACAATCGCCTTTTCAGTTATTCAAATGTACATTTGGGATATTTTGAGCACCACAAATGAAATTCCATTTGTGTCCATTCTGTCGGTCTCTCTATTCAGTTCAGTTAAATTGTATCGCTATAGCGCCAGTTCATAACAGACGTTAGCTCGTTGCACTTCTCCTGTAGAGCAGGTCTGGACTGCACAGCTGGGTCACAGGGCTCACATTATCAGCACGTACACATCAGGATCCCATAGTAAAACAGAAAATGACCGATGGTACTTAGGTGGACAGAGAAACCTACGCAATGAGGTGCGTAGATGCAGGGGGACAGTATATTCCTGTTAGCCCACATTGAAATGAAACAAGCAACTTAAGAGTCCTGCATTCGGATCATCGTCCCAGCTTTCCTTTATTAATGCTCTCCAATAATATTTAGTATGTTGTCCGACAGTATTTTGTGACCAAGCGAGAGGAGTTTCATTGTGACTCTGTGCTTATGATTTGGCCTTTCTGCATCTCCCGCAGGGAAAAATACTGAGGTTTAAATGTTGTTTTCATCTAACCGCAGCACTTTGGAACACCTGCAAAATGTCACGGATATACATGCAAAGTCCAATTGTTTTCCTTAGCGTGTACCTTTTCTACCCTTGTGCATCGCTCGCACATGCATACGGACACATCGTACACTGCGAGCGCTTCGTTTATTTTGAATGCTGAGCAGTTCCAGTGGTTTAATTAGAGCAAAGCAGCATTTGGGAGCAGTAGCCGGAGCAAACAAAGGGTCATGGTGGTCCAGGAGTCCTGCAGATCAGTGCGGGGCATCTCATGGCCCCTGTTCTACTGGCCTAACCCCTGATCTAATAAAGTAGTGCTAGCAGCTCAAATGTCCGCAGTTTGTACATGTCTCCAAGGATACCCCCCCCCCCCACACACACACACACACACACAGTCAAACGACTAATGCTCTCCTTGTGTGTTTCAGGTGTTGCCCAGGCAGACCTGCGGTCTGTTCACCCATACAATCTTCTATAATGAATACCCAGGAGGCTCAAAGGAGCTGGACAAGAGCATCAGGGGAGGAGAGCTCTTCCTCACGGTCCTCCTAAACCCTGTACGAAATAATAATTGGTGTCTTTGAAACACCAGCAGATCCTGATCGTTCGTAGCCGACCTGTTTCTGTGTGAAAACCAACAGTACGTTGTGCCCTCTCCATCCAGATCAGCATCTTCATGACCCACCTGTCTAACTATGGCAACGACCGGCTGGGCCTGTACACCTTCGAGTCGTTGGTGAAGTTTGTCCAGTGTTGGACCAACCTGCGGCTGCAGACCTTGCCCCCCGTTCAGCTCGCTGAGAAATACTTCCAGATCTTCCCTGAGGAGAGAGACCCACTCTGGCAGGTCACTATATTGACTTTGCTTTTGAAAACGCACAGGTCATTTTTTGCAGACTAACTTTTAAGTGTCTTTCGGGGGTTACTGCTGACTGTCTGAGTGACCGAGTTGAAATAGTGATAAGTGAGGCATTCTTGTGCACGAGGGAGCCACGGTGTGAACAAAGAAAAGTAGCAGGAACTCTGGATGGAGCACAGTGTTGAGTCTGCTCGCTTCTTGCTGTGTTAAAAAGTGAAACAAGCCGCATTATGTTTCAGAACCCTTGTCATGACAAGAGACACAAAGACATCTGGTCTAAAGAAAAGACCTGTGACCGGCTCCCCAAGTTCCTCGTCATTGGACCACAGAAAACCGGTACCACACTCTCTCTATCTCCATTGTCATCTTTGGCTATGTAACTCTCCATTCATCATTGTAAATGTCTTGTCTCTGCTCAAAGGCACTACAGCGCTCCATTCATTCCTGAGCCTCCACCCAGCAATCACCTGCTCCTTCCCCAGCCCCACCTCCTTCGAGGAGATCCAGTTCTTCAGTGGAGCCAACTATGACAATGGGATCGACTGGTAAAGACAAGACAGGACAAGACCGCATACGGTCCACTGGCTTCACGAGTCCTCAGGACCACGTCACAGCGTCAACACAGCATGCCTTAAATTTGGAGTTTCTTATTTTCCTTCGCTGTCTTATTTTCTCAGTTTCTGTTTGGTAGAACTGGTGCTTGCAGGGTCTTAAAGGATAGGTTCAGATTTGTTCAAGTCTCTCTTAATGCCCTGCTTCGCGTGGCACATGGTCGTTCCTCCTCTCCGTATATGGCCATGAAGGGACCTTTGTAACATGGCCGCACTGTAAGAGATGGGTATTAAAAAATCCACCGTGGTTTCAGTGTAAACTTCCCTCTCTGTAGTTTCCTGCGGACGGATCTCTCCTTGTAGTCGGATGCAGGTTTGTTGCCGGGACACTAAACCTACAAAGGTGCCCACTAATGACTTGAAGGATAATTGATCAACCGAAAATCCCCAACCCCAAACTAAGCTTCAAAGCAACGGTGTTCCAGTCCTGGACTGAGCAGTCAGAGTCCAGGACCTCAGTGCAGTCCAGGACTGCTGTTCGCTCACAGAGCCTGAGCAGAACTGGCTGTAACTGCTGCCAAAGGCGCCTCACTACGTTCTGACATGAGGGTGTGAAGATTGAATGCTTGTTTAGTTGTTTAATATGAGTTCAGTTTGTTGAGATCAGTTTGAGAGCCTTTTCTGCGGACTGTCACAAATTCCAGTGATTCAAATGGCAACACAGTAACGCTGAGTTGGAATGTGCTAGTACAACTGGTGCGCTTTCATTTGTGTTCTTCTCAGGTACATGGACTTCTTCCCATTCCCTTCCAACGTCAGCACAGATTTCATGTTTGAAAAGAGTGCCAACTATTTTGACACAGAGGTGGCTCCTAAGAGAGCTGCTGCCCTGCTTCCCAGAGCCAAGATCCTGGCGGTGCTCATCAACCCGTCTGACAGGGCTTACTCCTGGTACCAGGTGAGAACCATCGCTCGCTCGCTCTGCTGGTAAAACTGTACACACATCCGGCACCCAGAAGGGGGTGTGTGTGTGCGTGGGTTTCTGCCAGCACCATCGCTGACACGTTTCAGACTCAAGACCAGTTAATTGGGGACAGAAGCTGTGTCCCCAATTGGGGCAAAAGTAGCTTTTTGGGTCAGTGGCTAATCTTAGGGTTCCGGTAAGCCTCCAGGAAATGAATGTAAGTCTATGTAATGCACGACTCTGACTGTGTGTGTGTGTGTGTGTTTGAACGCAGCACCAGAGGGCCCACCAGGACCCTGCAGCCCTCAACAACACCTTCCATGCAGTGGTGACAGCAGGCCTCTCGGCCCCCAGGGACCTACTGGCCCTTCAGAGACGCTGCCTTAGTCCCGGGGCCTATGCAACTCACCTGGAGCGCTGGCTGCAACACTACCAGCCCAGCCAGGTAACGCACACTGGAGCGGGTGGACATCAGCATGGTCCAGTCTACTTCGCCGTCACAGTCAGCGGCTGCTATGTTTCCATGGCTAATTAGAAAAGATTTAATTGAAATGGTGTCCGGTTGCTAATGCTTCTTCGCGCAGCATTTGAGCTCATTTGTGTGTGTTTAGCTTGTGGAGGAGTTCCCCGCTAAATGGAAACGCTTTTATCAAGATAATGCTTGTTGACTTTCACAAATAGTTTTCTTCATTGCACAATGGTTTTAAAGTGTCTCAGTGAACGAATCTGGAAGACGAATATCGATAATGTAGATAAAGCGAAAGAAATCTACATAGGAATGGAGACGCATTAGATTAGCCTGCTAGTGAGAGGTCTCCACCAATAGTGAAACATAAAACTCACTGTCTCTGGTCACCAGTTTCCCCCGGGAAGACCCGGTGACACCATCGGCGGTGCTAGGACAGGTGTAATTCTCCTTGCAGTATTACTAAAGTAACCGTGAACTTCGCACCATGAACCACAGGGAACAACGTAATAAAACCGCAGCAGCAACCGGGTCCAACATGTCCTATAACAAGCCATTTAATATTAGCACCTGTCCTCTGTTCGTGACCCAGGAGGAACCTAAACATGCAGCTGACATTAAAGCAGTCGCTACTGTTACGTGATCAGAGCAATCCAATCAAGGGAAGTCAGGGAAGCGCGCTTCCCCGGTGATAACATACGTCAACATGCTGCCAGTGCTGTAACGTCCAACACGGACTTTACTCTTGTGCCCCCTGCTGCCCAGTTGTAGATGGAACACCCTAGGTATAATGTATGGACACGACAGTAAGCTACTTTGTGTGCCATTCAGCACAGTAACACATCTTATGCCACTTAAGGATATATTCACTTAAGTGAAATAGACTCAGATAAAAAGGAATACAGAGAGAGAGAGAGAGAGCGCTATCAGTGTCTAGAGAGAGAGGGAGGGAGATCTCTCAGGACTAGTTTCAAAATGTTGACTTGAAATGAGAGGAAACGTGACAACTTCCATCATCTACCACTGTCCAGATGACGCTGACTGTGTGTGTGTGTGTGTGTGTGTTGTAGCTGCAAATCGTGGATGGGGCACTGCTGCGGTCCAAGCCAGCGCTGGTGATGGAGGGAATCCAGAGATTCCTCAGTGTCACTCCCATCTTCAACTACACCCAGGCTCTCATGTTTGTAACGCACTCACTCACACACCTTCACAGCCACACAGTTTTTTGCTTTAGTTTGAAAGCAAAAAGTACTCGAGGTCCATTGTGTCACATTCCTAATATAATATTCGTAAATGTGTTTTCCTTGGTGTAGAGTCAGCTGAGAAGAAGAGTCGCCGTCCCTGCACACTGGCCCTTAAACCGAGAGATTGGCCTCGCATGTTTCCCTGTGCCACGTGTGGGAGGTGTTTTACTGCATGCTGAAATAACGTTCTGTGGTCCTGCAGGTACGATGAAAGCAAAGGATTCTGGTGTCAGCGGGTGGAAGGAGGTCGAGCCAAATGTCTGGGGAAGAGTAAAGGCAGGAAGTACCCCGAGATGGGTCCTGAGGTACAGCTGCACCTCGCACCTTCATCCCCTTGCTTTACTCATTGACTGGCACGTGCAAGCAGCGAAATGTGAAGAATAATTCTGGTTTACTAAAACTTGGGCCATCAATTCTTTCAGCAATGTTAACCTTGTCGCCACCAAGTGAATAGCTGAGGTTTGGGTGTACAATGACCCCAGCGAAGAGCAGGCTGACGGGACAAGAAACCCGAGCGGTCAGACGACGGTCCGTCACTCGGGTTAGGCAGAAAACAAACCAAGTCCAGATTGGCAGCACGTGGAGGGCAGTTCAGCTCAGGTCAGCACACCGAGCTATGAAGTGAAATAACAGGGTCTTCAACGAGCTTTATTTCTTTTTATAGATTTGAAAACCTCCGATAAGAGTGTGGTTCAAGTTAGAGTCGCGTCCCTAAATAACCATCTTGGCCTGTTCTGAGACACGCGAGGGGGCCGCGGCACCCACACCAAACGTGTATTAATCTGCTGCTGGAAGTAGTCCCCAACAAACGCACTATTTCCCCCTGTTCCTCCTCACGGCCAGCGTAGTTCCTCCCACAGGCTTGGAAGGGGAGGGGGGGGCGAGCGGCGTTCAGATGGCTGCAGGCTCACCACTAGATGGCACTGAGTCCTGCACACTGGCCCTTTAACTGAGACATCAACTCAGCATGTTGCCGCGTGCCACGTGTGGAAGGGGTTTTACTGCAGAACGAACTGTGTTTCTGCACTAGTTCCTCCTGTTCAACGGTTATTCAAAATGACCGAGCCCTTTTAAACAGGAAACTAAGGCCGTATCTTCAGTAGGAAGCAATGGGCTCGGAGCTGCGAGCCACAGACCGGGGAGGACGAACACGCGTTGGTTTTATGGGATTGGTTGACAGTAAAAACATTGAATAACACCAGAGTTATCCTGAAGAAGCTCGGCGAACACTGGAGCAACCCCACAGTTCAATTCTGTCTATGTTGTAGCAAATAATTTGTTCCCTTGTTTTTCTGATCTCTGTGTGTGTGTGTGTGTGTGTGTGTGTGCAGTCGCGTGCCTTTCTGGCCGAGTACTACCGTGAGCACAACATGGAGCTGCTGCGTCTGCTGAATCGGTTGGGCCAACCGCTGCCGTCCTGGCTCCGCCAAGAACTCCAGAGCACTAGCTGGAGCTGAGGCCGCATGCTCTCTAACACACACTCACACAGACACACACACACACACACACACACACAGACAGACCACAGAAAATCCTGGACTGGAGTCTGTGGATGAGCCAACACTTGGCTCTGGATTAGACTGGACCACCTGATCTGGAATCAGCAGCAGCGCACACTAATAGTGCTACGAGGTTTGAGCTGGTGGTACTGGCGCTCCTGTTCCATGGCATAAAGAAGATCTTTCTGGAAGGGTTGCTCATGTTGGGGAAGGATCCCAGTGGACTCGCCCTCCACCTCCTGACTTGTCGCCAGCCTCCCGCGAGCGCCGGGCGGCCCTCAGCCTGTCGGTGTGTGTCGACGGGGGGCTGACGCCGTCCACGTGGGTTTGCTGTGGAGCAGCAGGTTTAGGGCACAAAGGCCAGGCAGCCTTAATGCGAGGACAGAAGGCCCCGGGACGAGGCCGTGCAGATGTGGAGTGTGTGACTGGGCGCACACACATGTCTCCACAGGAAGGATTGTAAAGCAGTCCACGTTCAGAGGCACTTGCATATGTTGAGCGGCAGGCGGTCCTTCTCCGGCTCCGTGTTTTCTGTTGCACACTCAGGTCCGGCCTTTCTCCGCACAGGTTTCCACTCGGTTTGCTGCAGTTACCTTTGACCTTTTAACACGGACTGACAGGTCAACGTAAGTGTCCTGGGCGGAGACTTGGTAGGTGACTGAAGCCCAGGCACGCGGCCCAGCCTCTGCCCCACACGGACCTCCTGTCGCTGGGCAGCTTCATGATACTTTGCTTATTCACTGAGGTCATGATGGGTGTGAGTGATGACGGACTGCTGTCCACGTTGGCTAAGGTCTCCCTCCGTTCTCCGCTTGTTACGGACATGGTTTACGTACTTGCTTTGAGCGTACATAGCACAGTGTTTTGAGAATCTACCATCCATGGAGCGAACCCCACAACACGCTGGAGACCAAACGCTGTGTTACAACACTGGACTGGATGTTTAGTCAGTGGTTGAATGTGGTTTTGAAAGTTCTCATACTTTGGACTGGACCCGAACGTGCGTAGCGGTGTTTGCTTCTCTGGCTACAGCTGCTGAGGCTCATGGCTGCTGTAGTGTTACACAGGCCGAGCTGAGGGGAAAAGGTGAGCCAGAGACACAGTCGGAACACACACCACAGCTGGCGTGGGGGAGTTTTCCAAGAGACGAGGATCATCATTATTATTATTATTACATTTGGTCCGCTGCAAATTTCCCAATGACATATTGTGTACAGATACTAATGTTACCCTAAAGGGGTATGCTAGTCCTTTAGTATTGCACTTTTCTAAAGTTTGGGGACTCCCAAGAGGCAGATTTTGAAAAACGGCCAAAATTGAAGCAGCAGAGGCCGAGAGTCCTCATCCTCTTCCTGCCCGGTGAATTACCTTCACGGCTCCAGTTTGAGACTCCTCTTTTCTGTTTCTACTCTCCAAGATGACATAACCCTGATGACATCATTACGACATCGTCAGGGTTATCTTCTCAGCCTAGACAAAGCTCCTCCAGAGCCCCAGGCAGGACTAACCCTGGACATGAAAGACATGTAGACTGAACTTAATCACCTTGGACTGTGCCTACAGTATTATTTGGTATGATTTGTTCTTTTTATTTATCTTGTCGTCAGAAAGTGTTTTTACCCTTTTAAAAGTGACCGTGAAGCCGCAGTTTCCGATGCCGTGATGTGATCATGAGGCGCAGCCCTGGACCAGAGCTCTGTAAAAGCTAGTGTGGGTTGAGACTGACTGTGGTGGGGTGGGGGGTGGGGGGGTAGGCACCCCAGTCAGTAAGAGCTTCGCCCTGCGCAACGAAAACGCCCAACAAGGAATGCTAAACACACACACACACACACTCTTGTCTCCATCCGAGGACAGTAATGCACAAAAGACATTGGAGCCAGTATGGACACAAATCAGAAGCTGCTGTCTTGTTTTCAGTTTGTTTTGTATGAATGTCGGAAAGGCCAACACTGTATCAGCTCTAATAAACACAGAGAGGTTGGAAACGATGGCTGCGGCATCTTTTTTTTAACCTGTTGAGTGTGGGGGGGTTGCACTTTTAACCAACAGCATGTCGGCAGGTCCTACATGGAACACGCAGTCCCAGTGTGGGGATTGGTACTGACCCACTGAACAGGATGAACCACTCCAGAGGACGGGTGGGGCTGCAGAGGCCCTGAGAAAGCCTCATATTAGGGCCAGTTCGTTCATGATTGGAAAGGGAAGTAAGATGCAGTTCTCCCCAGCCCCACGCTGTTTAGCACTGGAGGTCCCACAACGGTGTTCCCAACAGGGGCCCGAAGTGTCCTCACACACACGAACAAAGCAGCAGCTATAAAAAGAGAGGTCCTCCGTCGTGGTGCCGGGCGGCTGCAGCTCGACACCGCGGTACCAATAACTGCCTTTCCTCTAGGAGGCCCCATCCAACACGTCTTCATCTGCTGCTGCTGCTGGTTCTTTCCTCCCCGACACGTGTTCAGGCCGGTGTGTGTAGAGCTGCTCTGACAGTGACTAAACAGCCCCCCCCCCCCGCTGTGGACAGTCTGGAGCCCGCTAAATGTGCACGTGTGGAGTGGTGCGAGTGTGAGGGTTTCAGAAGTGGGTGATTAGCCTCAGAATGGGGGTCTCTCCGTCTTGGTGCGGGGGGGGGCAGCCTGCAGAGGGCAGAGCCTGTGGCGCTCCCAATCGCCCCCCCCCGAGGAGCGCACACAGCACTGCGGAGACTGGGACATAATAAAAGAAGCTATTAGAGGATTACCACTCCAAAACAACTGCCCACATGGCCTGCAAACACACACGGAGATACACACTGTAATACTTTAAACACTCTTGAATTGCAAGCAAATAACATTGTACAGAAACCCACACACACACACACACAGAGCTGCTCAAAGAAACTCTTAGCCTTAATCTGTGCACAGCTGTCAGCCTCCCCACCCAACGCACACCCTCACAGAGACGGAAACAGGTCCTACACAAATGGAATGATGTTTTAAAGATTACTCGCAGTAAGGCGCGTTCCAAACCTCGGCGTCCCGAGGGCATCTGCAGAGGAAACGCTGGATAATTCAGCGGGCAGCCTGCAGCCTGCAGCCTGCAGCCTGCTCAGCTCTGTTCTCTCTGCGCTGAGGAGCTGACCACCGCTGCCAGCGGGCGCACGCGAGTGCATGCTGGATTCCCTGATTGTGTCCAAACGGGAGCTCTCGACACAAGGTGCAAGGTGAATGGTAGAACCACCAGAACGCGACACCGCACACGCTACAGTGTGTTCCGTGTTACCTGATGGTGTCGCACGGTCTACTCCCTGTCCGATCAAGGACAGGGTTGCACAATGTTTCTGAAACACGCGACGGAACAGCTGCGCAGACCCTGTGAAGCTCCCTGTTCTCTACACATGCGCGGCCTGGAATAGAATGAGCCAGTGAAAAGATGTCCAGCCAATGTCAAAGGTTGCTGCTCATTTAATGAGCCACTAGATGCTGGCTCCAAGAAAGCTCATCTAAAAACCCGAGAGGGTGTTCGCCTCTACTCAACCGCCCTACATATGAATAAATATAATCAATGTTCTCTCTCGGGCAGAGCTGCATTGACAAACTCAAATGCACATTGCTGTGTAGTGACTGAGTCCTGTACTAACGGGGCTGCACAGTTCACACGTGCACTCGGAAATAATGGCGGCCATTGACTCTTTACATTAAATGGGTTTTATGTTATTCTCTGGCCACAGTGTCCGTCACTTCCGTTCAGTTTTACACAGCACACAACAGCCAACACTTTGAGCAAGCACAGTCAAAAACTTGTGTGCTTCCTTCCCTTAGCGGCACCTAACCCCTGCTGCGGCTCGGACCTAAATAAGCTGCGGCCTGCACCGGACACCCCCTGATGCTCGGGTGACAGTACGGGCCAACAAACAATCCAAGAAACGGCTCCTACAGGCTGCAATGGTTAAAACCTTAGCGTGTGTCCTCTCTGAACATGTTTAGTGGAGGAAGTGGAGGTAAGAGTGCTACAGAGCACATCCCAGCCACACCACTTCCCCCTCCACTGTGGACGTTTTTCAAAACATTCAAATGTGTGCCGGGGGGGCAGGAAATAGTGTCTGTAGGGTTGTAAACATACAACAACCAAAGCACCCTTTCTGAATGAGAGGTCAGTCCCACCCTTTCTCTCAGGCCGGCTGGACGTCGAAGAGCTGGCGATTGCGCCTGTTAAAGTTCAGCAGCGGACTTTTGGCGCCGTAAGGCTCCAAGTCAAGCATGTTTTGGGGTACCTTTGCATGACTGACAGGTACTGCAGCCAACGACTTTGAGCCACAGCGGTTACCACTAGCTGATCCAAGCTCAGCTTCCTCCCATTTGACCAAATGTAGATTCTCCCGCTGCAGTAAAACTGCTGGCTCCGGGCTTCATAACCAACCTGTGGGTGACGGCACAGAAACTCCGTCCATGTTCTCTGTGGGCTCCGCTTGTGCCAGCCATCACGGTCATGTGTGTCCTCCATGTTTTCTGACATATGTGGAGAAGTGAAAAGCAATGAGTTGGTGTGTGAAATTCCCCTCCAACATTCCCAGCTGATTTGGTTTGGCTGTTGCCTCATTGCCGGCTGAAAAAAACAACACCCAGGCCCATTGAGTATCGCAGTTGCCATAGCAACAGGGATAGTGATGGAGAGTGGGCTGGTGTTGGTGGGAGGGCGGCAGGGCGCGAGGATGAAGGTAAAGCAGCAACTGAGGTCAGAAGGGAACTGAGCGTGTGTGAGAGCGAAGCTAAAAGGAGGGAGTGCCGAGCGGAGACAAAGGAAGAGGGACGGGAGGTGTTCTTCATGTCCCCTCTGGTGCCCACATTCATTCACGCATCCGCCCTGCTCCCCTCCTCCCAGGTGGAGGGACAATGACGCTGCCTGACTATCTGCTCTCATCATCACTCCCCACCCCCTCCACCCGTCTCCCACTACAGCTGGATAAGCCAGCCACTAACCAGCTTGACTCACTCTCGCAGAGGGCGGATTTGAAGATCGCATCCTCACATTTGTAATCAGACGTAGGAGAGGATTATCTCAAGGTCTCCTCCATCTTGTGCACAGCCGGGGGCTGGGCGAGAAGAGGAGGCTGTGGGGGGAGAGCAGAGACGGATCACGGGCAGCTCAGGGAATGGAGTGGTGTTAGAGAGCCAGAGAGGTCACCTGTTGATGTGAGGAGGAGGAGGAGGAGGAGGAGGGGGAGGAGGAAGAAGGCTTTCTAAGGTACTGCACCCATCACCCGACACATCCAAAAGGGGAAGGAAAGAGCCTTGGCAGCGAGTATTTCACTGAGAAAGGTAAGCTGGTGGATTCTGCACTTTGTGTTGCATGGGTTTGTGCCGGCACACTGTTCGCGTGTCAGTTTTGTGTTCATGGCCGTGAATGGGATTGTGAGAATGGTGTGCAGGAGAAGGGCGGATGTAAACATTCAGATTGAGATCTCTGAGAGTGTGCATGCAGGGAGCGAACCCACTGTCAGGCTTGGCACTGTTAGCAGGCAGTGAGTGGCTGCCGTCTGGATCCTTCAAGACACCGCAACTACTTCTGAGACTGCACGTCTTATCTGCCTTCTTTCTGAGAGCGAGGCGAGAAGGGCAATACCCATCTCGTGTCTGTGTGTTGACTGGAGTCGGGACGTGATTAGCCTAGCTTAGCATAAAGACCGGAAGCAGGGGGCAACAACTAGGGGGAGTAGTAACAGTAAGCCACGCGTCATGTGATGTGGGGAGTGCGCAGGTCAGGTGGAGCAGTGGTGGGATAAACAGGGGGGCGACATGGGCTTGTGTGTGTGTTGATTGAAATAACTATTCAACAGAATGACAGCCTTGTTATTCAATTAGTCTTCTTACGCTGCATGGCCGAGGCACAGTCCCTGACGGTGAAATATAAAACAGATTTAGGCAAGAAAGCCCAGGAAACAGCAGGATCTCCATTCCCATGCCGGCGTCTCTGACGTGTGCGCGCGCATTTATTGCTATCATCAAATAGTTGATGGGATTACAAACTTCTAACAACATGCAGTGAAGGTGTGTCCAGAAAATGCCGACATAGCTGGAAACGATGCCATGTTCTACCTCAGGTATTCATTGGTTCGTTGGGGGATGCTGTAATGAGTGCACAGCAGCTGCACGAAGAACCTCGCCTCAAGCCCACGTATCACTACGCAGCTCAGGGACTGTGTCAACAAGCGGACATGTGCCATCATAAAGAGGTAAAGGCCTGAGGTAGGGGCCAGAGACAAACGTAACCAAGCCCCAAACGTCAACGAAGGAAGATTGGGGCCCAGCTATTCATTTTAGCCCGGGGGCCCCGCTCAGGTTTATCCGGCCGTGTTCCACAGGAGCAGCAGTGGGGGTTTGCAGAGTTTATAGAAGGGCAGCCTCATGTGAGTGGGCTGCCGATAGAAAATATGATTGCTGGCCAGACAGATAACCGTGCAAAGCTCTAGGTGTGAACGATTTCAAATCAGGGCAGCCAGGCTAGAAGAAGAACTGTATATGTTAGAATTTTTCTGCTGTGAATCTGTTCTGTACTTACGACGTCCGCTTCCTGTCCGTCCGTCCTGGGAGAGGGATCCCTCCTCTGCTGCTCTCCCTGAGCTTTCTTCCATTCTTGTTCCCTGTTAAAAGGGTTATTCGGGTAGTGTTTCCTTATTCGAGTCGAGGCTCTGAGGACAGCGGGGGTCGTATGTTACAGACTGTGAAGCCCTTTGAGGCAGATGGGATTTGGGACATTGGGCTGTAGAAATCAAACTGAATTGAATTGAAAAATTGAAGGATCAGTGTGAGGTGGACAGGTGTTTTTAGCCCAATGTCAGTCTGATTTAGGAGTCTAGCTGCCACATTTCGAATGTAAATTCTTGTTTGGTAATTTCAGAATTTGACCAAAAAACAATAATCAGCTCGAGAGAAAATAAAATAATTTATAATTGAATGAATTCTATTGGAATACAGTTTAATAGAGTAAGCAAAAATGTATTTAACAACACGTTATCCCACGAACCGTCCAATTTTTAATTTGCAATTTTGAAGCAAAGAGTTTGTCTGAGCTGATGGAGTCCACACATGCAGCTGTGTTTTCTTTCTTCCTAAAGGTCTTCCATGGCCGAGGACGGGCGTCCTGTGTCGGAGCTGGACCCACTGGGGGGAGCGGTTTCCTTGGACTCCTCCAGGAGGTCTACACAGGCGATAAGACCGTCCAGACCGGCTGGAGGACCAGGCTACGCCTGCCAGGAGCACGCAGCAACTCCTCCTACCAGAGCAACTAACTGCAGCAGTCTGAGGCGCGGTGCTGAGCCTGGTGAACAGGAACAAAGCCCACCTGTTCCCCCCAGAGCCTCGAGCCGCCCCCATACACCCTCCCATCACCACGAGATAGTCGGGAATGCAATCAGTGACGGCCCTCGGGCTAGCAGGACAGTGCAGAGCATAGAGCCAGCCTCCCTACCTGTCCACAGGAGTCACTCAGACGCTTCAGCCCTGGTTAGACAGGGGGTGCCCCCCCGGGGTCCGGACAGCGAGCCCTGCAGACTCGCTTGCTGTGGAGGAGATAAGAGTATCCCAGAGGCTGAGTGTCACTCCATGTTAGCTTACAAGCAGCCCATGCAGCTGCAGCAGTGCAACATCCTCGCCGCTATCTGCCGAGGAGAAGGCGGCACGCAGCAGCAGCAGCAGCAGCCTCAGAGCAGGTGCGTCTGCATCGCGTCCCCCGAGGCAGCAGGTGCGGAACGAGAGCGCGACCTTCCCCTGAAATGTGACAAGGCACTCTGCTATGGCTCTTATATGCATCATGCCAATTTTGAGGACACATTTGCTGCCTACTGCCATCCCCAGCCCATCCCAGCCCCCTCCCAGCTGCTGCCCCGCCTGTCAGGCGTGGAGCTAAGCTGCGACGTGCAGCGTGCGGCGGGACCTCCGTCGGTGACGGACCGCCTCGCCCCGCCTCGCCTCATCTCCTCTGTCAGTGACACGGGCCTGGATGCCAAACACCTGCTGCAGTGCTGCAACCTCAACTACGCGTGGGTCAGCCCGCTGCCTCCTGGTGCTGGGCCGCAGTCGTGCTGCAGCAGGGGCGTCGGCCCTGTCGGAACCGCGACCCGGGACACGGGGACTATGACAGCTCGCCCGGAGCTGAGGGATGTTGGGGTGCAGACGGGACAGGCCGTCGCACCTCACGTGTTCCCCCACATCTGTCTGACGGAGAGTCAAGCTCCAAACCCCGACAGCGATGGAGGCAGGAAACAGGGCGGTGCTGCCAAGTCCCCGGTGAAAGAGGTGAAGTGGGACGCAGAAGGGATGACGTGGGAAGTGTACGGGGCCTCTGTGGATCCTGAGGAGCTGGGCCTGGCCATCCAGAAACACCTGGAGCTGCAGATCAAGGAGACAGCAAGCCATGCAGCCAAGCTGTCGCACCAGAACCCCAACGCCGCCCGGCAGGGCGGGAACACCAGCCGTCAGACAAAGAGGAGCAAGATGATGGGCTCCATCCGAACGCCGGCCTGCTGCGCTCGCACCACTACAGCTGTCGACTAAGTGTCCCGCGGACCGCTGCATGGCACAGAACCCGAGCACTGTGTTCAGTAGCCAGTGTGGCCACTCATAGCCTCGGCCTCAAACGTCACCCATCTGATCTGAAGCTCCGCGGAGTGGCCCGCACACCGAACGCCAGGGAAAAGCATAGATCGCATAGATTGATGATTAGAGAAAAAGGGAACTCAAACTAAAAAGTGCTGAAAAGGAAACTAACGATGAACCAAGCACAGATTTACTTTTCGTCATTTGTTGTGTGTAGTTCACTAATGGAAACATGATTCCTGCAGCTGCCACTGTTTTCTCCACGAAGGGGCGTGTCTTCCTAATAAACTACTGGCAGGACGTAGACCCAATGAAAGAGCAGCTGTGAAGGCGTAGGCCAATCTGATACATCAGTCCTGCAAGAATCCCCACGTGTCATGAACGAGCGGGGTCACAACACAGCGACACCCCAGCCTAACCCCAACCTCTCGCTAGCCCTAACCCGTGACCAGTGGCTGGCTCTAACCCTAACTGTCTCAGCCCAACCCCCCCCCCTCCCTGGTTTTGGTGTTCCTCCTCCTGGCTGACTGGGGCGCCACATGGCCTTTGGCGTCTTGGGAGGGATGCATTGTCACACGTCAGGAGGACCCTGACCCCTCGCATCCCCGTCTACAGCCTCACCTCTCTTCCACAGTCACAACCCAACCCGGACATTATAACCACACGCTGGGAAGGGCAACGGGCATCGTGAATACACTGTACGGAAAGTCAAAGTAGCGGACGAATGAACTCCCGCTGAACTGCTTTTTTCAGACAACAGGGATCTGTAAAGTCCTCTGCAAGAGAGTTCCATACCTCGTGGCCTCCAAAGTAAAAGGATACTGTACATACTGTATGTGTTTGTGGAAGTCAGACTGGAAACGAGACGAGCGTCTTTGACTGAGGGAGCGATGGACACGTTCTGGCACTTCCATGCGATCACCGTGTTCAGTCTACCTGTACGTCAGACCCAGTTTGCAGTTTCAGTCCATCTTCCCTTCCTGCGTATTAATGAAGCGCCTCGGCAATGAGATGGTTTTGGTTTGGTTTTGCAATTTGGGATGTGATTAAAATGACACGAGGCTTACTGGGTATATTTTCTTCTCGACTGTATGAACAAACAGAAACATGACCAACCTTCACAGCTCTGGTTTTCCCGTTGGCACAGTTTCAACCATTTCAAGAGTTTCCCTTTTACCAATATGCTGTATAATGCCTTATAATGATGTTTGTGGGAATAGACTGATTTAGTTGTATGCGAACAAATGTACAGGGAATCTGCAGCCCGGCTCAGATCGTTGTTATTAACAAGAATAAATAGTCCGTGAACGGATCCCGGCGGCAGAAGGGTGACCTTTCGTATGACAGTGTTGGTTCCACGTAACTGGCAAACCCCAACTAATCTTGTCTTGTCTTCTTAATCTTTAGTTTTGATCTAGCCGTGGGTAATCTCTGGGCGTAGGTTTAGTGTAGGGCCAACGCTGGCTGTGCTGGTGTTTGATCTGTGTGTCATTTTCTTTAAGGTAAGTTATTTGATGTGTTAATGTGTGCTCAGTCCAACTTCAAAGTATTTGATGCTTATTGAGTGTTGGCTTCTCAAAAAAATCAATAAAAAGACTGAACTCCATTGTATTTTCCTGGATTCAATTAAACTAATTGTCACAGACATTTGAAAAACGGAGTGCAATGGAACTACGGGTCACCATTTCAGGATTCACTTCTTTACAAAAAAGATGAATTATTTTGGAACACGATGGAAAAACTGGCAAATTCCTCTCCGATCAGCTGAGAAGCAAAAAGGAATAATCGCTTTAGAACGCATATTTCGAATCTTTTATGAGCGCTATCAGAGACTGTATCCGCTGAACAAGCCTCCGTATTAGACCACCCAGTAACCGCGGAAGAACTCGGGAAAGCCATCTGCCCCTGCCCAACAGTAAGTCACCTGCTTCGGATGGCCACCCTCTAAAGTCTATAAAAACCACGGGCGACTCATATCTCATCAGAATGGTCAATGAAATCAGACAGGCATGAACACGGCTCTTATTTCAGACACAGAGCCAGCCCTCCCCTCCAGCTACAGACCTGGTAGCCTTATTTACTGTGACCTCAACCTAAATGTAGCTGGCGGGTAGGAAACCGTCATATCTACCTGAATCCATCCAGGCCAAACAGCAGGATGCGTAGAGGACACGCGCCCACTCAGTCCACAGCTTCTGTAGGCGTTATTGGCGGTCCTAAATCGATCCGAAAGGGCAGCTGTGTAATACTGAGCACATTTTGAAGCCAGGGTTGGTCCAGTAGAAAACTAGTTGCCACAAAGTTCACCAAAGTTGAAACGTCTGTTTAATAAGGGGAAGAGATCTGTTGGCTTGCATGTGGATCACATTCCACAGCGCTTTAGCTCAGGAACAAAATAGTGTTCTGTAGCCCATCCTGGGACGGTGGGACGGGACGGGAAACCAACTGCTGAGCGTGTCACTGGTGGATATCTCCCCCTGTTAGTGGAACATGTGTAATTTCCATTCTACAATCATGGGCAGACGTCATTAAAATGGGGAAAGGGTCCAAACAGAGGACATCTGAATGGGAATCTGTGTATATTTAGTGGTGGCTTTAGGCCCCTGGTTGTCATGGAAATGAGGAGTTGAAGGCAATTAGTTACCGTTACAGTGTAAAACTGGTACCTTGAGCCACGAGATAAAGACTCTTTGAAGACAGACATCCCGGATGTGACAGACGCTCCTCTTTACCGCTAGCCGAGCCAGTGGGGCTAGCCATAGCTATGTTCTGTATTAGTCCTGTATGGCTGTCATAGCAATCATAGCACGACCATTAATGCTAGCTATATGCCAATAAGCGTGATGTGAAAAGCCCTTTTTCGTATGTAAGAAGCCGTATATGTCAGTAGAACAGCTGACCAGTGAGGACAGGTTCACGGGGAGCTGGAGTCGCAGCCGCCTTCCGCTCAGGCCTGTTGATCAACCCTGAGCCTAAACTCAGTCCTTCCAAAGCCTGGTTCTAGGTCTTTCACACCCAACCTGGAAAACGCGACAGCCAGTCCTATTTGATGTAGGGTGGTGGTGTGGCTTTGCCCCTGCCCACACCTACCCCCAGTGGGCATGTTTGCTGGGTCCTGCTCTGTTTTTCTCCCAATAATGTTTTTTCCTTCAGATTTTAGAGTCCTGTCTCCTTTTGTCTCTCTTTTTAACGGCGTACTTTGCCAGTTTGTCCACCGCTCCGTTGCTTGGAATGCCAATATGCACTGGGACCCACAGGAAAGTAACGTGCCCCTCTTTGTTACTCTTTTGAGTGCCAACAGGGTTTCATGGACCAGGTCAGGCCGACTGCACCAGACCCAATGCTCTGGGTTCCTAAAGCTTCCTAGTACAAAGAGAAAGAAAACTGTCCTTTCAGTTAAGACTCGATCCTGGTGAAGATAAACCTCATTCACAAAGTACCGCAGCTCCTACGCAGGTGAGAAAACCTGTTAGGAGCAGGGGAGGACTTTTTAAAGCTTCCTAATCAGAGGAAAAAAAGGACTAATATTCTCCAAACGCTGAATGAAAGACTACGGATCAGTTGATCTAGGAATCCCGCCCAGCGCGATAGTGAAAGGAATGAAAGTGACCATGACACGAAGCGGCTTCTGAACGGACAGCGCTGGCTGGGCTCTGTGGCAGCCTTCCATCAGCACACTGAGAACACAACATCGCTGCTTTGCTTTCACACTCTCACATTGTGCTCATGTCACAGCTGTCCTCTGTCCGCTGGCTGTCCAGGCTCCCCCCGGGGCTGCTGGGACGCACCTGGGCGTCCTCGACCCATCAGAAAATGAAGACACTTGTGTCAACGGAAAGAGGTGGCCTAGCACAGCATCAATGCTCACACTGTTTTCAGGGGGGCTACAAGAGTTTGGACCCTGTGGCGGACAGGCTCAACACACGAGGACAGGACCAGAGAGCGGCCTGAGACAGCTTTTTGAAGGACATCATGTGCCAGCCAGCGGTCTCCTGTTAGGGGACAGTGGCTCTCCACGCCAACCGTGGCTCCTTACGCCGTGCCTCGGTCCGGACCACAGCTAAATGGAAAGAGCGTCCCAGTGGCGGAAATCTTCCCTCAAATAGCTCACTCTGCCCTGCAGGGAAAACGATTCACATTACTGAAACTTAGTGAGGCCGAGTGGCCTCTCCTGGGGGGGCCACCGCCGTCCCATGGGGGGGGGGGTCTGGGGCAGACAGAGAACCGACAGAGGTGTACTGTGGAGAGGGATGAGACGGCCCCTGCTTCTGCAGAGACTCCGGCCTGCGAACCAGAACCTGACCGTGGCCCAGAGACGGGCCGTAAACCCGCTGTCGTAAACGCCGTGTCGTAAACCCGGTGCCGGGACGTGACGTTGTGGGCGGAGCGAAGCACAGTGCCCGGAGAAATGGCGGCGACCGCGAAGAACGTGGAAGAGATTCGGAATCGAGTAATACTGGGGGAATTCGGTGTGAAGAATGTGAGTCCGCTGTTCTTTAGCGATGGTTTGTTCCTGTGAGCCGCTGGACCGAGCCGCAGGGGACCGCTGTCCCCGGCCTCCACACGAGTCCCGTTACTTCTGTTCGACACGAGCTGTCCAGCCGAAGGGTCGGGCTTTAAACACAGGTCGGGTTTAAACCCGGGTTTCACGGACTCCATCTGAGACTAGAACGGCGCCACTGTAGTAACTAACCCCCGTGGCGGAGGGACATCGTCAGTACGGTGGTGCGCTGACTCAGCTCCTCAGTATCTCCGGATAAATGCTTTGCAACATGTTCTCTCGAGGCTCCAGTGAGTTCGTGGTCTTTCTGTCGTGTGATGTCCGTAGAAAACTGTGTCACAGTGACCCTGGGTCTGTGTCCAGAGTCTGTCGGCGCACGGGGCCCGGCTCAGTCTGCCATTCTAACGTTATGAGGCTGGGCTCACGCAGCCCGGGTCCTCCCAGGCCTGTGGCTCGGGGACACAGGAGGCCCCGCGAGGCAGGCATCCGCACGGCATCAGAAACCGTGCCGGCCGCCCTCACTGGCCGCTCATTTGGCTCCACTGGGATTTTGTGACTGTCGGCTCAGATTGGCAGCTTACAGCCACAAACCAACTCTCTCGCCGGCACGGTCGCGAGCACAGAGAAACGCACTCCCGTCCCTTCCGTGTTTGTCGGTGGTGGCTGGCTCGACTCCAGGGTAATGAAGTATTCAGTTCTCCACGCAGCACACTAAATGCAGGGTCGTATCCAGTAGACGTCCTTCCTTCTGTGTTTCACACAGCAAACCTGCCAGTGGCTCCGAGTAAAGAGGAAGAGTCTCTGCCTTGTCTTCGCCACATTGTCCTTTTCTCCCCGTGTCGCAGTAGTTCAGCCCTCCGTGGGAAAGACACGGGACAGAACCCCGTCCCATGTATTTAGCCGTTCACCTATTGGACTAAGAAGCTCAGTTAAATCGAAGCATTCACGACAAGCCTTTTCTCTGTGTTTTTAAGAATCCCTTTAAAAGGGTAAATGGGCGAGCGGTTGGAGACGGACGGCACCGTGGGGACGCCAGCAGGACAGGCACAGGCAGACGCAGGGCCCGCTGCACGGACACTCCCCCCTACAGAAAGCACTACATAGATACAACAGGGCACTTACATTGAGGCAAGAAAAGAGCAGGAAAGCAGTACGGGCTCCTCAGGGGCCCCTCGGTTGCGCGTGGCCCCTGGGTTGGCTGCCGCAGTATGTTTGCAGCCACGTACTGTATTTTTCTGACTGACTTGTTTTTTCTAGGTTCACACAACAGATTTCCCTGGAAACTACCCCGGCTACGATGACACTTGGGATATCCAGACATTTCAAAAGGTACGTTCCTGTGGGTGACAGGCGAGGAGCGTTAACGTGGCGGCGAGCAGCGGCAGGGCAGCTGAGCGCGCCCTCTGACCGCCGCTGTGCACTGGAGCCGGTACCTGTGCACGTAACACAGTGTTTGTTACTGAACTCCGTGGCACTTGAAGGTTTTTCACAGCTCCTGAATGGTTTAGCTTGGGCGTTCGTGTACTCCTTGGGGGGAAACGTTAGCAAAGAGCCCCGATGAGAGAGTTTAGAGCCAGTGAGCATTCAAAGTGGTGTAGGGTCACACATTACCAAATGAAGGGCTCCCCTCTGTTTGCAGAACTTCAGAATTGACATCGTGCATCTGGATGAGAGCAGCATGGAGTTTGACATGGTGGGGATCGATGCAGCCATCGCCAACGCCGTCAGAAGGATCCTGCTCGCAGAGGTGGGACTCTCACTCAGTCAGGGTGTGTCTTCAGTGTCTCATATCCATACAGCTACAGAATGCTGACGTAGGAAGCTCTTTGCCTGGGAAAGTTCTTCGTACTACTTTTCCTCGCAGTTTGTGTTGCAAGTGACTTTAGTATGTGAGGAAATTGTGTCAGTGTCAGTGCATCTTTCTAGAGAAAGGAGTCGTCGTTTTTCACGTCACGCAAGGTGTTGCGTTGCTTTGCTTGCAGGTGCCTACCATGGCTATAGAGAAGGTGTTTATCTATAACAACACGTCCATCGTCCAGGATGAAGTCCTGGCCCACAGGTTAGGCCTCATCCCCATCAGGGCTGACCCTCGCCTGTTCGAGTACAGGAACACTGGTAAAACACCCGCACACACCACAGTAGACCACAGGGCTCGGAGGCAGAGTGCCAGCCAAACGGCCCCCGAGCAGGTTCGGGGTCGTCATCCGTACTGAATCTGCTTAGCAAATCTCAATCCCGATGCGGTTGGGGACTAAAGCTGCCTCCAGATCAGCCAATAGCAAAATTCAATTGCAATAGCCGGTTTCAACCAGTAGAGGGCGCTCTCTCTGCATATTTATCACACAGTACGGAGAAGGCGCATACTTTGCACTAGAATGTGGAGATTTGGACCTGAATCCATCAACACCCCTGCTAAATACCCATCCAACACTGGCACTCACGCAGGGATGTGGGAGGGTAGTACTTCTCTCTCTAACAGCGTCCGTACAGACGCCGCCTTGCAGAGCGCACATTAACCACATGTTTGGTCGAGTCACATTATCTGCCACTGGGGCACTTAGTAAATCTGGGTCTGTCAACTGTCGGAACCCAATCCCAGCTATGAGGAACTTTATGCTGATATTTTAGCGTTCTAAGCTGTCAGCGTTGCAAAAAACCTGACGTTAAAGTGACCTCTTTAATTTCATTGTTTTCTACAATTCTTTTTTTCAGGTCTTTCAGTGCATCGCACCTTCCCCAAGCAACATAGCCAGAGGCCAGACAGCGGTCCCACTCTGAACATCTGACGTTAGCAATCCTTCCAGATGAAGGACCTTTTCCTGTGCTGTAGAGTCTGAGGGCCTCCTTACAGACACTTCTATCTTAGCTCAGTTTATCACAGAAAAGGATTTCCCAAGTTAGGAAAGTTAAGATGGCATAGACCCTGTCCTGACTGTTCTCAGGTCTGCATGGTAAGGACGATGCAGAGAGAACAGCATGAACGCTGAAATATTCCCACTGAAAGGGAACTCAAACTGCATGACCACGCCGTCAGTATGACGCCGATGACTGGGAAGAAAAGTTCCCGAAAAGGCTGCGTTTCCTGTCCTCCATGACACCGTTAATGCCTCCGAGTCTTCGAAGCGCTCGTCTTTTCTTGTCCATTATATAGCGAGCTAGCCCGCCCGCTAGCCAGCCCGCGACGCGAGACGAGGCTGTCGAGGATACAGGCAGCTCGTGTACGATCTAAACACAGATCCAGGCCTTAGTTAGGATTTCTGAAGGTAAGACAGGAGGTCTGAGACAGGACGCAGCCGTGTGTTCAGAGCTGCTCCTTTCACAGGAAGATGGGATATTTCCTGCCTTTGGAACTTAAGACATTTGTCTGTAATGAGGCCCCGTATCTTTCTCCAGAGCACTTAAAAGTGGTCCCAGAGCTTGTTAAACGTTTCACCAGAGCCAGCTGCAGATTAGTTTTTCCAGTTGCCGTGAGGAGCTATTTTTCCCAGGCAGTGTTCTAAGGCGGCAGACGAGCACTTCTGCCAGGACGGGACTTTTGGCTGTGAAGCTCCCAAACGTCAGCGCACGCTGTACGTTGAAAGGCAGCAGCAGAGCTTCTTCAGAGCAACCAAAAAGAACCATGTGTGTTTCTGAAAGAGATGTGACTTGTGCAAAAGGGCAATAAAATAGAGCGGCACCAGCACCATCTCTAGCCAACATTTGAAAGTGTAAGATTAACCAAGCTGTTGCTTTTAGTATGTTCGCTGCACTGCTCCACGCTGTAAGGCGGCGCCGGTGTCTCCTATCCGTGTCGTAATGTGTCCGTACTCTTATTTGATCCTCCTCTGCACTTTGGTCAGCAGCGGCTGTTTTAAATGTGCCATATAAATGAATTTGACGTTCATTTACTGAAGCTAAGTGAGGCTGACTCTGCGAGCTCCAAACCAAAGATGCACACAATTTTTGTGTACGTCATTCCGTCAAACTGAACAACTCTAATGTGTTGGTTTTATCCGTATTGCTCTAAAGCCTGGGCGCACGGCGCATGGGTGCAACGCGTGTTCAGTCGTGCCTCGTTTCTTCCAGGTGAGGAGACTGCCGAGGACGAAGGTTCAGAAATAGACACCATTCAGCTGCAGCTGAAGATTAAATGCAGCAGGAACCCCAGAGCCAGCAAGGACTCCTCTGACCCGCAGGAGCTGTATCTGAACCACATGGGTAGGTTTCCGGTGACCCCACGTGCAGGATTGCAGGTTTTGTTTGCATACCCAGCCTGAGAAGCAGCAGCTGTGACCAGGTAGTGACTGTACACAAGAATCCGTCAGGGGACGCGAAGGCCCTGCTGTCTTAAGTAGGAGAGAATGTCCACGGGTGAGACCAGACATTGATGGGATGCTTTTTTTCTCCCCTGTCCCGTGCTGTCTCGTCTCAGTTTATTCCAGGGACATACAGTGGGTCCCCATTGGGAACCAGGCAGACGTGTTTGCAGACTCCAGCATCGGCCCGGTACACGGTGACATCCTGATAGCTCAGCTACGGCCAGGACAGGAGCTGGACATCATCATGCACTGTGTCAAAGGAATTGGTAGGAGCGTTTGAGAGTCTGGATCCGAGCGCAGGAACCAGGGCCTTTCAGTGTACACTTTGGATTAGTGTGAAGTTTGTTTCCTAATCTCTAACGGAGTGAGATCTGCACGCGTGACAAAACAAGTACTTTCTACTCCCGAGCTTTCACCAAATATCCTGCATTATACTGTGTTTAATACCGCAACATGCACACTACCGTCTAAGAGTTTGGAGTCGCCTGCCACAGAAGCCTGACTCTGTACAGGCTGTTTCTGAATGGGTCGCAGAAAGTCCTCTTTACAGATAGATGTTGTTTTCATACACAGACAACAAAACGCTGTAACGGTTCATCCAGACTGACGAGTGAGAGGGCAGAAAGAGACAAAGCTCCCTCTGAGCAGCAGCAGTTACAGGAGAAGGTTACGAGATCAGCAGCAGGCGGTGGTGCGATAAGGTGGAGGCCGAGCACTGAGGCTGCAGGGGGCCCAAGGGAAAAACCGCTTCCCAAAATATGTAGAGCCCAGCTACACAGCCGCGGTTCAGACTGATCTGGGGTCGGTTCCGCTTTTCTGCACAGGAAAACTAATAAAAGGTGGGAGAGCATTTGGTGGGAAAATGGCTCCAGCAGTTTCGTCCTGTCATGCGACTCCACCGAAGCTTTAAGTGTTGAATTGTCCTGAAACGCTTTCAAATGGAAATAAGACAAAGTTCTACTGTTTTTAACTGACAAGAGGGGCGTTACTGAAGGAAAGGGAAGAAACCCATCCACAGGGGACTCCAAACGTTTGAGTCGGTAGTGTGTGTGTGTGTGTGTATGTCTGTGTAATTATATATACCGGTGGAATAAGTATTTAGCCTTTCATGTTTCTAGAATATCTGTAACGTTCCTCATGCAGCTCGATCCTGTAGTCAGTATGTTCTGCTGCCTGATGTTGAAGTGTGCTCTCCGCTCTCTGCCCAGGTAAGGACCACGCTAAGTTCTCTCCGGTGGCCACAGCCAGCTACCGCCTCCTGCCAGAGATCACCCTGCTGGAGCCGGTGGAGGGAGAGAAGGCAGAGCGCTTAAAGCGCTGCTTCTCACGAGGAGTTATTGACCTGGAAGATGTTAACGGTAAGGAAGAGCCCACTTGACTGAAGTCAAATAGAAACCCGCTGTACTGAGAGCAGGATGAGACCGCTGCATACGTGGCCTGTTGGTCTGACGACATGCAGCTCTGCTGGCACGTACGTGTTCCTTTTGTCTGGGCTAAATGTAACAGATGCTCAGCTGTACGGTATGTTAATGAAGCGGTCAGTGACTGGGGAAGTCCAGAAGGAAGCAGGATAACCTCCCAGTCAAACTCACTAGACTCAAAGGTTTGATGTGTTTCTTCTTGCCCTCACATTTGAAAGCGTTTCAGGACAATTCAACACTTAAAGCTTCGGTGGCGTCGCATGACAGGACGAAACTGCTGGAGCCATTTTCCCACCAAACGCTCTCCCACCTTTTATTAGTTTTCCTGTGCAGAAAAGCGGAACCGACCCCAGATCAGTCTGAACCGCGGCTGTGTAGCTGGGCTCTACATATTTTGGGAAGCGGTTTTTCCCTTGGGCCCCCTGCAGTGTGCTCCGGGGCCACGCTGAACAGGTTTGAAGTGGCATGTGTTCAGATCCAGCAGCGCTAACCGTCCTGTTGCCACGGTGAAGCTTGAAGAGGAGCTCTGCCGAAGCAGCACGCCTGTTCGTTCCGGCTTGTTAGAGGCGTTATTGTGCAGCCGCCACCGAAACCTGTTCCTGTTTACATCTGCACACGCACGTTCATGCTCAGCCTCCACCTTATCCCACCACCGCCTGCTGCTGATCTCTTCCATTCTCCTCCGTTGAATCATTTATATGAGATCTCTACTGTCTGTGTTATGCAGTCCCAACGGTGCCCAAGCCAGAATGGGGAGATGTTAGGATGGCAGAAGATCTTATTGCTATCTGCTCTGAGTCCCTGCATTCTGTAAATGTAATCATGCGTCTTCTTGTGTTGTCCACCTCAGGGAAAAAGGCTGCAAAAGTAGTGAACAGTCGCCTGGATACCTGCAGCAGGGAAGTCCTCCGACATGATGACCTGAAGAATGTGGTGAAACTCGGAAGGCTGCGAGACCATTTCATCTGTACGTCCATGTACCTTGTTCAGTCAGGACAAACTGCTTTAAAGCCGGTATTCAGACTCCTAGGAAATGAAAGCCAGTGGCCACCTTTAAAGGAGTAGTTAGCTGTACACTTGGTTTCCTTCTTGCCAAGAGTGAAATGGGCAGATCAGTGCCACTCGCATGTCTGTAGGGTAAATATGAAAGCAGCCTGTAGAGAACACATCTGCCCCCCCCCCCGGCCCCATTAATAACATGTTAGTTTGATCCATGCACAGACCAAAGTGTAGAAAGGACAAGTGGTGGTTTCGCGGGGGGTAATGTGCTGGGCTATTTCCCGGTCTTGTCATCACTGTGGTATTGCCAGGCAACCCTGCGACTCCAGGAAGTCATGGCTCCCGACTGTTGTGGTCGGTGGTAGCAGCGCTCTGAAGTAACAGGCTCGTGCTCCTAACACCACCGTGACTTGTGTTCTGTTTCTTCACCTGCTGCCTGCAAGCTGAGAAGACATCAGTATGAATGTTTGCATGTGGCTCTTTGGAGTTTCAAACGTCTCTGCGGTGGAGAAATAGGAACGCCATAAATGCATGTATCTGTGCAGCAGTCTGAACTCCTTTAGTTAAACCGCACATCAGTTGATGCGTCTCTTTTCTCACACAGTTACTGTGGAGTCGACCGGCATCCTGCCTCCAGATGTGCTGGTCACAGAGGCCATCAAAGTCCTCATGGCCAAGTGTCAGAGGTTTCTCAGCGAGCTGGACTCTACCGACATGGACTGACCCACCACGCGGGATCTGAGCTCCACGTGGAGCGGCTCTGCTGAAACGTGGCCGTACTGATAAAACCTGTACTGAACTTTCAAAAAGCAGATTTTGTCCCGGTTGGTAGACTTGCTTGTACGTATGTATATACTGCTGTCTGTAGGATTTAGCTCACCTTTCCTTAAATAAACCTCACCAACAGTATCGACACGGCTGCCTCTTTGTCTGCTGCCAGAGGTTAATATTCCAGGGAATCATACCCCGCACCCATGGAGGAATTTAAACAAACGCACAAAATTAAAATCCGTCAAATGTTTCATTATTTGAGCTTTCTGTATTTCCTTCATCCAGCTAGCAATTATATCTGTAAATGTTTATTTGGTAAAGCATTTAGATTTAGAGTCACCCGCTGACTTTCGTTAGTTATACACTGCATGTTGGATCTAAAGACTACTGGAGTCGGCCTTCAGAGTATCCACTAAGGGTCAGCTTTTGGATTTCGCTTTAGATTCCCTCCCATGTTGCTAAAAACCTTTACCCGCAAAAATACTGAGGACCCCCGCTCCGAGTCTGGGCCGTATGCATGTGTGTCACTGCTGAAACAACTGCATCCAAAAGCAACTCCTCTTCGCACAACTGCTTTCATGGGAACTGATAAGAAGCTTCACTGAAGGTCTCAGTCTGGGGTTTAGGAGGGCAGGTCCGCCGTCGCCGGCTCTGCGCGGGAGAGGGCCCCGGCTTATCCTAAGGTGGCAGTGACATGAGTGTGCGTTCTACCATTTAGGGCAAGTCCACAGAGGGTCTGGTATAAAATGAAAAGATTTGGATGTTCCAGTGTGGCTTTTTGATGGTGATCGGCCCGGGCCTGACAGCAGACGGCGCAGATCTCCCTGATGTGGGCCCCCTTCGCCAGCGCTGTCTTCCAGGCCTCGGGTCGCTGGTCAGACGGCAGCTTTCTCCACTTGACTCCTGTGGCAGACCAGTTTTCATTGCCAGAGAGCTGGATGCCGTCCGTGATCACGCTGCCACTTTCTGATAAGTCACCCTTTAAAAGTTGTAACCTGTGCCTATAAATAATTAACTAACCCTTTTAAATAGCATATCAGTCATCTGCAAATATAACTGTTAATGAGTCCGGGTTGTTCCAACAACCCAGCGCTGCAGCTGTTAATAAGTTGAGAATAAGTGAGTTCTTGTCCAGACGCCCTGCAGCTCTTTTGCAGAAGGTCAGAGGTCAAATGTTCCATTGGGCGGCTCTTCATGATCAACTGCTAAAAGACAACTTGGCCACCAAAACGTTGTTCTTATAAATGGTTTAATAAGCGGCCAAACACCGTCCCACGTCTTGCTTCAGTTTCCTAATATAAGGAAAATATTAGCGATTCACTTGGGATTCCATTTTTGACCAATTCTCCCAAAGCCTAAAACTACAAAAAAAGGATAGGCTCAAGTTCTCAGGGACACACAGTGCATGTAGGCTTACACAGTAGTGAGCGTGCAACAACGTAATGCTGCTCTCATCTTAAAGTGTCCTGCAGACTAACAGGGAGAGTACCTGAGGAACCTTTTCAGGAACTTGCTTTCAAGATCTCAGGTTTGTAAAATAACGTGTCATGTATGTGTTTTGCTCCCATCGCTTCAGTGTTGCTCTCCCTTGCCCTTATCCCTTTTTAAGGGTTTTATTCTCTTAACTACTTCTGGGGGGAAACGGCGCGCCAGCTTCCCTTTGAACCGTCACTTCCGCCTCCTCCTTAGCAAAGCAAGATGGCGGCCGTCGTAGAGCGAGTTGATGGATGTGTTGGGTCCTTGGACTCAGACGCGGTGTCACCGAGACAGTCCAGCCCTCCACCGGACCAGCCGCACCAGAACAACCCGCTGCTAGGACTGCCCATCGTGGCCATTGAGACTATTCTCAACTTCCTGTCCTACGATGAGATCAGCCTGCTGCGCTCGGTAAGGGGCGACGCTGAGGCTAAGGCTAAGGCTAGCTCTCTGCCCGCTGGGCGTGGAGGAGCCGAGTACGAAGAGATGTTGGCCCGTGTTTCGGCTCTTTGTCGCCGGCTAACTGCACAAATGGCCCGCGGGGCTCTTTGTGCTGTTATCTAGCTAGCAGGACAGCCTGGCAGAGCACAGACGGGGACTTAGCCCCAACACACCCCAGAGACGGGCGTGGAAAGGAGAAGGGGTCTTGAATTAGCCCCCGGGTGGCTGTGGCTCCTGCGTAGACGTTGGGGAGCTGGTCCCTCCCCGCAGCCCTTCATGGTCCTGCACTACCACTGCGCGCTGCCAGCAGGGCTTCCTACCTGCTCACCTGGACTTCGTTGTGCTCCTCATTACAGTTTCAGGCCTCCGTCTGAGCTTCTCCTGGGCAGATTAAGAGCGGCTGTGCCCCTGGGCGCAGACGGGCCCCTTCCTGACTACCTTTTAAAGTCACTTCAGACAGAGACTCTTGCTTAGGGGCCCCCTGAGCTCTCTTGGCCCCTGGGTCTGTGCTCCGTCGGCCTGTAGTTTAGCATGCGAGACTTTTGCGTTGATTTTCAAATAATTGACCCCCGAGGAACAAATGAGACTTTAGCCAGTCCGTCTCCGTCTGTTTGTGTGTGTGTTATTGGATCCACATGAGCCGAGGAATGCACACACACCTGGTGCCGTGGGCCAGGGAGGGAGTAGTGTCGCCGTGGGCGGTTGGGGGGGGGGGATAGTAAGCGTGTCTTCGAGACCATGGAAAGGGTTGTCAAAAAAGCCAAGTGTAATCACAAAGGCCAAGGTGTCCGAACAGTAGTGCCTGTAGGAACCCAGGGCAGGCACGTGTGTTCCTGCTGAAGAGGCTTTGAAAAAGATGCTAAGCTCCAGCAGTTGTTCACCAGGTTTCTCTTGTCGCTTTTCTCCAGGTGTGCAAGCGCATGGACATGATCTGCCAGCGGGTGCTGAATCAGGGCTTCCTGAAGGTGGAGCGTTACCACAGCCTGTGCCAGAGGCAAGTCAAAGCCCAGCTGCCCAGGTCAGTATCACACTGGCACGAGCTCTGCGGTATATAGATGTGTAGATGTACATCGCACACATGTTTCTGAAGGCTGGCCTGCAGTCAGTGTGTGGTGTTGCAGGGGGTCAGTGGAAGAGTTGGTTATAGACCTGTTGTTGTAGTTAGGGGGGCCACACGTGGACGGCATCTCAGCTTTAGATCACGTGTGGTCAGTAAGCTACATGTGACCGGTCAGCCAGTGGTGCAGAGTCCACCACGGAGCGTTCATTCTGACATTGTGTGAATCATTAAAGGGAGAATCACAATGCATCAAATCATTTTTCTCGTCCAATCAAACCTGAGAGAAGGCATGGTTTGTGACCTTATTGCACTGTGTTCAAGCTCAGGCAGAAGATGCAGTTTCTCAGAACTAAAGCTATCAGTGAAGTTGTCGTGCACAGTTCTAAATGATGGCAAACATGGTTTTAAATAAAGGTTCTCAGTTGAAAGCCAGTGTGATAGGAGAAATGTGTCCACCGCAGGAGCTGTCCCTTATGGCGCTTTTCCACCACGCAGCACCAGCTCGCCTAGACTCCCCTCTGATTGGTTCTCCACTGTGTAACAGTCGTACCTGCACCTGCTTCCAGGTACTCTTTTTCGCGCCACCTCCGGCGAGGTTCCGAGCGAGCTGAGGCGATACTAAAATGTCACGTGAAAAACACGGCAGACTGCCGATTGGTCAGAGAGAATCGTCACTATTCACTGTGTCATCATTGCACGCGCCAGACGGAGGATCCTGAATAACCCCGCCATCTTTAAGCAGTGTGGCCAGAGATGGCGTGCTGTAGCGATTACTAGTATGGCGACTCGGAAGAACACGCTGCGGTCACACGAGACAACGTTTGTCTTCTTGCTGTGAGAAACAGCCACATCCCGACGATCAAACACAGCACACGCTCAGTCTCCTCCATTGTCCCGTGTGTGTGTGTGTGTGTGTGTGTGTGTGTGTGTGTGTGTGTGTGGCCGCAGTTTCCTGCGGCGTCGCTATGGCGACCAGGTACTATTGTGGAGGTATTTTCTGCGATGGAAAATGAAGCGAAAAGTGAGCAGAGTCGAGTTGAGCTGGAAATGGAAAAGCGCCGTTAGTGTCTCGGCCATATATTCCGGGCAGACTGCGTAGCCAATCGGGGCTGGGTTCTCGCACGATGTCACGATTCTCCCCCTGATCTCTCGAGTCCAGCTGCCTCAGAAGCTAACGGGATTTGGGCGGCAGCACTGCTGACCGCGTTCTCGCGTGGCTGGACTGCACCTCTAGACTGGTTTGCCGCAGGAGAAGGGCTGGAACTACAGAGCAGGAGGGTGACAGGGAGCGGACTTTCACCACGTCTGTGGTGTGGACGTGGCAAAGCTTCTACTGTGAAAGACTTTCTGCTGCTTTGAGTCTTTTGCTTTCAACTCGAGTGTTGAGCCAGGTGATTTTGTTCGTATGGAAGTTCCCAATAAAGGGAGAAAATAGTCAAATGTGATGAAGTACGGTCATTTTAAACCATCTATTAATTGAATTTAGGGAACAATTCCTGTGATGGTGATGTAAAATTCCCTTTCCCCTGATAGAAGGTCACCTAACTGTGTTTCTCATGAACTGTGTGTAGGCGCGAGTCGGAGAGGAGGAACCATTCCCTGGCCCGTCACGCTGACATCCTGGCTGCTGTGGAGACACGCCTCTCTCTGCTCAACATGACCTTCATGAAATATGTCGACTCCAACCTCTGCTGCTTCATCCCTGGAAAGGTTGGCTCAGCTGCTCCGGCCCACAACCCGGCGGCAGCAGTAGTCTCACAGGAAGGCCTGATGAAAAGGCTTCCCGCTCACATTAAGCAGCTCTATTTAATGCCGCGCTGCGACGTCTTAGTCACACGCTGATGTGTTCTACCCATCCTGTAAGGAAGAGTTCACCAACAAATCCCGTAGATGATTTCAGTGCCAGAGTCTCCTCAGTGTTTGTTTTCTGTTCAGAGCAATTAGAGTATTTAGTTGTGAAAAACAGCACAAGATTGATCTAATTAAAAATCTTTGTGAGAGCTGACATTGGGCGGGAGGCGGGGTTTACCCCGGACAGGTCGCCTGTCAATCACAGGGCTGACACACACAGACGGACGCATCTTTTCTTCAAAACACACCATCCCAGACAAATGGAGTGGGCTGCACGGGAATCAGCCTTATTGCCAGGGAGATTTGCACATTCATAGAATCAGCCATATAAGATATTAAAGACATTTCCAAGAGAATAAGACATTTAATACATACAATGCTGCCTGTGTTGACTTTGATGCGGACACGTACGTGGTGTCTGGAACACAGAGACCCCAGCCTTGCATCGTGTAGAGAAGGCTGGATTTACTGGCCAGCGGAGCGCCCACCGAGATTAGCAGCGGCGTTTCCATCTGGTCTCCGCCATATCGGTTCTGTTGTGTGTTGTCTGGCTTCCTGTCTTCCTTGCAAAGTCCTGATCCCGTGCTGTTGTGTGTCGCCAGGTGATCGATGAGATCTACCGCGTGCTGCGCTACGTGAACTCCACTCGAGCCCCCCAGCGAGCTCATGAGGTGCTGCAGGAGTTGAGGGATATCTCCTCCATGGCCATGGAGTACTTTGATGAGAAGATTGTCCCCATCCTGAAGAAGAAGCTGCCGGGGGCCGACCTGTCCGGCCGCCTCATCGGCTCTGCACCCGGTAATGGACGCGTGTTTGTGCAGCTCTCAGTGCGACAATAACTGTACGTAATAAGGACGGCAGCTCTCGCGGTTTCAGTCAGCTTTAAAAAGAGGCACATGGTTGCGGACGGTCGCCAGCTTCCCTGTAAGACGTTAGCCAGATGTGAACTGTTCAGCACTGGATGCTTATTTTCACGTTTATAAAGAAATAGGCATTTCTCTGACAATAGAAACTTGTGGCCCAACACGCTGGGCGTCAATTTGACTCTGGTTCCAAATGACTAAAGCAGGTTCGTCCAGAAAGTAAGGTGAGTAGCTGGCTTTCACAGTCTGCTTCTGCTTCTGGTGATTTCGTTGGTGTTCCTCGACACAGAAACACACTAGAAGTGGTTGTGACCGTGAGTTAGACTCTGCTCAACTTTGTCCAGATCCTGTCGTGTATTGGACATGACTGATATCCAGTACTCACAGAGCGGCCTGTGTGACTTTTCCATGTGTTTCCGTTTCATTCGTTCATGACAGATTGGTTTGGTTTGTACGTTATTCCCGTGTCAGCTGCAACTGTTCAGGTGTCCTGTGTCGTTGACACGTACTGGATTAATGACGCACGCAGGAAGCTTCGACTCAAGTCAGTAAATAGGTTAGTTGATCCAACTTTCTCAACCACGGTACTTTGAATATCGGTGAGTGCTCGGCCCGAACAAGACAGTTGAAGGTGTCGCCGTTGGCTCTCGGTAATGGTGTTGGGCATTTATCGTTGATTGTGGGCCTTCTTATTTTCTAACCAATGAAGTAATTGAAAAGCGAGTGACAGGATTCAGCAAAAATAAAAGAATGAGTGTTTAGTCGGGGCGTGCTTTGGGTCTCCTTGTTCCCCTCGAGCAGTGGTCACCAGCCAAATCCCTTTTATCTTTTGCCCTGCAGGATCTCTGCTTGATTATTCTTTTTCATGCAGCAGTATAACCCTGCTGAGCTCTGGCCCTCTGTCCTGTCCCCTCAGTGGCAGGTCCATCCACCTCCCTGACCACCATGTCCCTGCTGGCCAAGAACACGCCGTCACGCTCCGAGATGACCAAGGTGCAGCAGCAGGTGAAGGTGAACGGGGCGTCAATGACGGTACTGCGGAGGGAGATGCAGGAAATCCGCGTCAAGCAGCTGGAGCAGCAGAAGCAGCTGCAGGACCAGGAGCAGAAGCTGCTGGAACAGACCCAGGTGATCGGTGAGCAGAACGCCCGCCTTGCCGAGCTGGAACACAAGCTCCGCGAACTGATGGACAGTAGTGCCGCTGCCATGGGCGGACCCAGGCCCAGCACCGCTGTCCCCTCCACATCCAGCAGCGCTGCCGCGTCTTCCACCGTGGCCAGCACGCCTGCTACTGCGTTGGCAGGGGGCAGTGTTGCCGCAGCCTCGCTACCCAGAGAGCCAGAGGGCGAGGGAGGGTCATCGCTCAAACGCACCAGAAAGAGCGCAGACCTTCCACGACAGTCCAAACGGCTGCGCAGCAAGAAATAAGAGACTCTGTGTGTCATGTAGTTGGTCAGGTTTTGTCTTTGGTTTCGAGGTCTGACTGATCACACCTTATTTCCCGTGTCACCCCCCCCCCCACCCCACCCCACCATCCCCTGTGCTGTCCGTGAGATGAGTCAGGTCTGACCCTGTATGCTTTACCAGTGTTCTCTCTTCCACAAATCCCATGGAAACACCCACACCAACAACGTGTCCGTCCGTCTCTCAACACGGCTCCGAGCCCATCGGTTCCTGCTGAAGGCGTAAGTCTTTCGAAACAAACGTGTAGTTTCATGTCTAAAACGGCTCAGTAGTTTCCTCAAACAGCTGCTCGCTGTAGTTTCTATCAAACAGGAGCAAACGGTGCGTTTGTTGGGGACTATCTTCAGCGGCGGATGAATCCACATGTGGTGCTGTAGTGAGTGTTTGGGGCGGCCGGACGGTGTGTGCGTGTGGGCCTGAGTCAGGATAAACTACAGAGTGAGTGTTGGTGGGGATGGAGGAGCAGCGCTGAGGAAGGCGCTGCATCAGGCTGTGGTACGGTCAGGACCTGTTAGTGGATACACTCGCTGCTGCTGATTTGGTCCGCGCGCGGGATTAGCTGACAAGAAGGACAATATAGAATATCGCCAGACTTCTCTCTCCAAGGCTTCCTTAACTGCATCAGAATCTAGGCAGGTGGTCGGCCAGTTGCATCCAGAAGACTCCTTATTGACCGTCACTACAGCTTTTTAATGGAGGTGCTTTTCTGAGAGGCTTGTATGTTCGCAAAAAAACTGGCTTTGACAGAAATCCAGATGGCCGTTGAATTTTAACACAGGTCACGTTGTACGTGTGATTAATGTAGTTCCTGTTAGTAAAATAAAATCTACCAAGAGATCGTATTCCAGAAACATTCACAGCTAAATGGATCTCAGTAAAAATCATGACAGGCCAAGTTCAAGGAATCTGACCCAACTGAAGTTGCATGCTGGTAATCCGTGATCTGCTTCTGTTTTCCCAGGGCAGGAAGTCTAAGTCCATTTCATTCACGGTTGCTTCGCCCTAACGTCGGCTAAGTGCAATAAAAATCACCTTCAGTAATACAGAATCGCTTTTCCTTGCCAGTACCCTGGTTGGTGTGTCCAGAGTTGCTGCTCAGGTCCGTTCAGATCCGTGTGATCAGTTCTTGAACCGCCAGTGGGCTGTTACAGGGGCACGGGCAGTGCTCCGGTAGCATTAGCCTGGCAGAGGGCGTAGCGTGGAGGTAGATGTTGTGCCTCAGCAGCCGCTGACGGAGACCATCTGATCCCTAGAAGTGCAGCGGTGTGAGTGTGAAAAGAATAATTTCTTTCAAGGTTTCCAGCGGGAGCGGAGCGTCGGTAGCTCTGGTGGAAGCCCCTGATGTTCGGGCCATGAGGAGTTTGGGAACGTGCTGCGCTGAGGAGGATCCTGCAGTGCTGTTACATATTTCAGCCTGTTGACTACAACACTGTGCAGCTGAACATGTTACAGAGTACCCTGAGCGGTCCGGTTTCCTGCTTCCCACACAAACATTGTGTACATTAATTTCCCAGCAGAAGCGTGCCCGTCGTGACATGCCTGGATTTTCAAACTGTTAGGAAAACCAACATGGAAACGTGTTCAAATGTGTCCTCTTCTCTCTGCCAGAGGACACATTCGTGCTTCATTTTAAACCAACGACTGCTCGTTGACATAAATGAACTCCTGGTCGTCCTAACAGCTTTCTCCAGAGTTTCCGACCACGCGCCACAGTCCTCATCATTGGAAATAGTAGTAGTGTCACGTTATTTTGCCTAATTGTAAATAGAAAAGATCATTTCAACCCAAAGGCACTCGCTAGCTTTTTCTGACACTTTGAACCCCATCTGTCAGTCTTCTTTTCAGCGCGTGACGTGGCAACTGAGCAAAGTTGTCCGCGGGTGAAGGCCAGATGTGGTTGAAAGCTCTGGGGAAAGCTAGTAAGTGGACCTTTCATCAGAGTGTTGTTTCCAATTTCACAAAAGAATCCAAGAAACTCGAGAGCCACTTCGTATCTTTTCTTCGTGGCCTTCAGTGGACAGACTTGGGTCTGTTTCCGAGGGCAAGAAGGAACTTTGACGCTCCGCTGTTCCTGCGCTTTCTAGAGACTGAGAGTCCGCTCATCATGTGAAGTGTTGACCCCGTCAACTCCAAGGTTGCTCCAAACGTGCCTGCTCAGTGTTTCCCGGGCTAATGGATTGTAGGAAATGGGTGGAAACAGAGAGAAACACCTGTATGGTCCTCAGAAGTCAAAGTAGGAATGATACGCTGTACATGTAATGACGTTTGAAGGGTCTGGAAACGAGCGAGGGAAGTGAATGGACTTGGGCCTAACTGCATGGCTAGACACCACCAGAGGGAAGGGAGAAAATATTTGTGACCCTTTAAATGTAGTGGGGGTTTTTTTTCATCATTAATTGTAGCGCCAACTTTGAAATTTCAGTTTCTAATCAGCCTGTTGCAACTGGCAGAAGTCACGACTGGTTTGCAGCAGCAGCGGCGGCGGCGGCGGCGGCGGCGGCGGGGGGGGGGGGTGCCGCACGTGTTTAAGGGATACGAGCAGAACGGCTCCTCAGCGGCGCCTCGGCCCCCGTGCAGCCGTACGCGTCTCTTGCCTGGCGTGGCTAGGTTAACTGTGAGCCCATATTGTGGCTGCACCTTTTCTCTGTTCAAGCTTTTTTTTGTTCGCTGGATGACCTGAACCCACTCATGGCATGAACTTTTGGTAGAGAAACTTTGGAAATGCAGTTCACGTCTTGAACTCGAGCGTGTATTCTAACGACACTGGGCAGAAAAACACAAGAAGCTGTAATCTAGTGGCTTAATTTGAGACTGCGTCTCAGTTTAGAAAATCGTACTGTAATCTTCATGTACTTTAAAGTGTAGATTGTGAATTATTTCATGTATGTATCCCAAGAAAATTATCTTTTGAGTTGGCCAACTTGGGGCTAACTGTACGGTTTTGTTGCACACATTACTGTTACAGATGTACAAATCAAACATATTAAAGCTTAACTTATCCGTATATCTCTGTGTGTTCTTACAGGTCGTGCTCTGCATCCCGGGTTCATTTCTATTATTTATAGATATATAGAGGATTTAGGCCTGGACTGTTGTAAAGTTGCCGTTGTGAGGGACCAAAAGCCTGCAGCCACTCTCGAGGTTCAGTGAGGCTGGTGGTGCTTTGAGCTAGATGCTATCAGCATGCTTACACGCTGATGCAAAGCAGGTAATTATACGTGCTACCGAGCTAAATATGAACTTATCTTAGTGTGTTACGAAGTACAGCCGAGGCTGATGGGAATGTCATTAGGTCCGCAGGTACTTGGCCATAAACCAATGTGTTGAACAAACTACAATTTTGACCTGAAGGTGAGGAGTCCGACAGAGCTGTTACATTTCATGCGGGCGGGGGGGGGGGGTGCATGAATTGTGTGGTATTCCACGCACTAGTTGTTGAGCCATTTCCATCCACGCAGCCAGCGTGGCCCAGCAGACCGGTCCAATTCAAAGTAACCTGTCCGGACCGTGTCTCCTAAATGGCTCAAGCTCCGACACTGGAGCCCACATTTCCCACAGAGCAATGCGGTAGGGTCTTTAGTTATGCCGCATCACGTCACGTTAGAGAAGGCTAAATTCGAGCGTGTTCATACCTCTGCGCCGGCGGTAGCCGTGGCCGGAGGCATTATGTTTTCTGGCCGTCCGTCCGTCCGTCCCACTCTCGTGAACGTGATATCTCAGTATCATAGGTTTAGTGGCATACAACCATGAGGAGGTGACAGTGTTTTAGCCCAAAGGTCAAAGGTCCACTTCACTTTGACATGACAATGTCCTGGAAATAGACTTTTTTGGCCATTATTCAACACCATACTCCGGAATAGAAGGGTAGGCTGTGACCTCTAAATAGGTTGTTTTTTTTTCCTAGTCTTATTTTATGAATAAATTGGGTGATTCCAGATTCCACACACTTCTTGCCTGGGACGACACACTGAGTAATCAGTGACTAGCACAGCACAGGCTTTCATTCTCTCTTTCACTTCGTGCCTCATTCGCCGTATTGGAGCTAATCGTGAGCCTGTGAGCGAGTCCCACCTGCAGCTCCTAGATGGGATTTGAATATTGTCCACAGGTTAAGTCTTTGAAATTTAAATGTCAAACAGCCTTTCCATTTTCATTATAATGTAGTCCTAGAACACCCATATGAGTATGTGAAAGTGAAAATAAAAAATTGGATTATTGCATTTTCATTTTTACTCAAAGAACACATACGTGTGTGGAAAATGATCATGCTCTTGTGGAATTACATTTCCAAGTTTAAATTATCATTTGAATATAGTCCCATACAGGCTTCCGTATTTCACCAGTCCAAACTTGTAAGGGTTTACGCAGTGGCAGCAGTAAAACATTCCTCCAGCCGGGGCTGTAGCTACCATGTCCTGTCCTTCTGGATGTGTGGGTTTCAACCTTAAATTACCTTAAATGGTAACAAATATTCCATTTAATGAAAGCGAAAGGGATTTAGTATTTCTCCAGCAGAATAACACCAATGTGTGGCAGTGTGGAGAAGGCTGTGGACAGATATTTTAGACCATAATGTAGTGTGACTTACAGAGAGGATAGTATTAGAACAATTAAAAGACTTGGGAAATGTGAAGACAACAACACAGTTTGGGTGAAATGCGTTGCCTGGTTGGGGTTGCACTGGGGAATTTTGGAGTTAATTTGGTGTGTTTGTAATGTCGGTAGTTGCACCATCAGAGCCGAGAAGGGGGTACAGGTGGACAAAGTGGTGGTTTATTCCATGTCAGCCCCCCCCCATCTGCACTCAGGATCTGTGAAGAGGATGTGTGTGTGGGCTCTTTCAGAGACAGAAGATCAGGAAGGCACCAGGGCTGGACGGCGTGTCCCCCCTCCTGCCTGAAAGACTGTGCTGACCAGCTGCCCCCCCATCTTCAACAGATCACTGGAGCTGTGTGAAGTCCCCGCCTGCTTCAAACGCCGCACAATCATCCCGGTCCCCAAACAAGCCCCCATCACAGGATTAAATGACCACAGGCCCGTCGCCCTGACGGCCTTTGAAAGACTGGTGCTGACCCACCTGAAGGACATCACAGGACCCCTGCTGGACCCCCTGCATGTTGCCTAACAGGTCCGTGGGTGATGCGGCCAACATGGGACTGCAGCACCTCGACAGTCCAGGGAGAGACGCGAGGATCCTGTTTGTGGGCCAGACTCCAGAACAGCTTCTACCCGCAGGCCGTCACTCTGATGAACACTTAACACCACTCTCACACAGTGTCAGGAACAATCCCTGTGACACTAACATCCACCGTACCTGAACCTCTGTGTCATAGCAGAACACTTTTTAAACCTACGCACGCTCTACATACTGTATACACTGTCCCATCCACCTGCCTGGTGTATATACAGCTGCCTGTTACAGGAATCTCATTTATCTCAGCACCATTTGCACTAACTGTCTTAGCGGGTTAGAGGTTACTGTAGTTGTTTAGCTTTGCATTGCCACCATTCTGTCTACTGAATGTATGTCTACTTGTGGTGTGCACAAAGAGAGAGCAACGTAAAACCAGAGTCAAATGCCTTGTATGTGTGCACACATGCCTGGCCAACCAACCGGATTCTGTATCCGTACAGAAACGCACTTTTACGGAGTTGTTTTCGTTGTGCTATTTTTTTTGGAGGAAGCTATAGAAAAAACTGACCCTAAGCAAGAACGCTAACCATATATAATGGTACAATGCTTCCATCGGAGGCCTATGACACGAGTAATCAGAGTAAATTGAACAATAAGCTCGAGTAAAGCAGTTGTTCCGGGGGGAGCGGCCAGCGGCAGCGGCCAGCTCCGCCGTGTAATGGGCACACAGCGAGCGGCCTGCCGCGAGGAGGAGCCGCCCGCTGGGGGGGCAGGTCACGCGGAGGCTCGGCAGCTCAGCTCACAGCTGGAGGAGAGAGGAGAGGAAGCACAGACGGCGCCTTTTTAAAACGACCTTGTGGTTTTAAGTTACTTTTTGGCCTAAGGACGTTGGAAACAGCGAACAGAGACATGGGGAACCGGGTCGCCCGCGAGGACTACGAATGGGTGTACACGGACCAGCCGCACGCCGACAGGAGGAGGGAGATCCTGGGTGAGCTAGCTTGGCCGTTAGCGGCCTGTTAATAAGCCCGGAGTCCGCTATACTTAGAATTACACTGTGCCGACTCCGCCGGGGGGCTGCTTCGAGCACTGAAGTTAGTTAAACGGGTAATGGCGGATGTACTGTACCGCCACGGTACGTTGGCTGCTCGGTTTGCTAACGGTTCCATATCCGCGCGTCTGATTCTAGAACTAACGTTGGTCTAGTGGCCACTCGAGTCTGCAGCTAGCCAGGCTAGTCAGGCAGCTGGGTTAACGAGCCCAGTGTAACAAGCTAACGCTAGTCATGTCGCCGCTCCGCCGAGCTGCGCGCTGTAACGGTAACGGGAGAGCAGGCCTCCGCACGTCTGGGGCACGTAGGCCATGTGGCGAACGGGAGCCCCAGCTGGGGCCTGGCTGGCCCTTTAGGCACACCTGAGGTAGCCAGCGGTACATTAACACCCCGCGAGGCCATTATCACGGGCAGGGTTCACTGGCGTTTAATGGGTTAATCGGGAGAGTGATCTTCCCGTCCGTCTGCAATGAGAACAGTCGTTGGCTGCAGCCCTGACATTTCTCAGGACCGGGACCGGGACCAGGACAAGCTCGGGCACCAGGTGGGCTCACACTACAGGGAAGCGCTGCGGTGCAGAACAATCCGCACAGTAGAATCGTCTTCCACCGCTGCCCGGGAACTTCAGCCCAACATCTTTGAACATCTCTACAAACCTTGGGCTCTCCACTGGACCAAGCTGCTGCTGCTGCTGCTGCTGCTGTTGAAAGAAGAAAAGTGGGCACTGAGACGCTGACCCGGGCTCCAGACCGTCCCCAAAACCCCTCTTAACCATCCGCGAGTGTCCCGAAATCCAGCTGTTGTGCCTTTACTCAGTCAGGGTGATGCAGAGCTGTTAGTGGCACCACGAGAACACCACTAAAATGTTGAGGGACAAATAATGCCATTTATTCTGTCAAAGAAATAGGTTCTTAAAAGAACTGAAAAGTTATGGGTCATAAACAGAATGTCACAGAGGACACCGGACGCAATTTAGTGACACAGCTCGGTTCACTTGCTAAAGTATTGTTGTCCGCACAGACACCCTTTGTGTCCGAGTGCGCTTTAGGGAAAAGCAGGTGAGACCATGTGGACTTTAGTTTGGGATGATCGCGGCTCTATAGGCTTTCTGGCCAACTAGCTCTATTGTCATTTCTCACTGTTAACACAACACTTAAGTCCATTGGCCAACACAAAGTAGGGCCATTGTGTTGCGCGGGAGCCGCGGATGAAGACACTCGCTGGCAGCAGAGCGGCCTCCTGGCTTGCATTATTCATGTCAGGACACGCTGAAAGCCGCAGTGTCAGGAGACTGTCAGGTTGCTGTGACTGTGTTCATGTGTGATACCTCTACATAGAGATCTAGATAGAAATGTATCGAGATACGGAGATACAGATATCTAGAGATGTACAGATAGGGCCTACTTTCCTTTGACACGCCTAACCCTCTGGCTCAGGAGGGGCACAGCCAGGGAGACTGGCGGCCGTGATACGCCAAACTAAACTCTGTGTGGGAAACCCCGAACAACATGGAACTGTGACATTTCTGTTCGCATACAGTTGAATGGGAACAATTCTAACTAGCATGCAAAATAATCGCCGTCGCCTCAAATAACGGCGACCAGGTGATTATGTAACAATTCCGCCAGGTACGAAACCTCCAGACCCTTTGATTTGTGTCCATGCTGCAAGCTGGCAACACGTTCTTAGTCTTGTTCATAGGCCTAATACGTCTTCGTTGAATATCAGACTATTGTTTATTGTGTTCAATTAGAATGAGGGCTTTTGTAAGGATCTCTTTGGCATCAGAGCTGAAACTCAGGGACCCTCTCAGGTGTACTGGCACCAGTATCCGAAAATGGCAAGCAATTCTCAGCTTCGACATTATTATGGAAGGGGGCTCATACTTAATAAGATGTCGAAGTAGAGAGTGGCATGAAAAGAAAAGACTCGAGGAAAGTACCTCCAATTTGTAGGCTACAGTATTTATTTAAGTAACTGTACTTACTTTCCACCACTGTGGCACTGCACCTCCCAGTTTTTGACTGCCAGGCGCCCACTGGGGGGGCTTTTCATTTCAAGATGGACGGGTTTGAAGGTTGCTGTATTTTCCTCACTTCACTGAGTACAGAAGTTCAAACCAAACACGACATTAGTTCACCACAGTACAGCCAAGTGACCGAGGGGATCACTTCAAATACAGTTGTAGCGAGTCGCGTGGTTTTAATACATTTGGACTCTTAGCTGTCTTTAAATGCTTAAAAAACAGGAGCAGATATTACAAATCTACGTGATCTAAAAATAAAACCAGTGAGTTGTTAATTGTAAGAGACCTGTTTTCTCTTTTGCTGTTTAATAAAGGCAAAGTGGATCTAGTCCGATGGAATAACCGGTGCAATGCTCGGTTACTAAGCTAACGGCTAGCTGCAGCATTAAGGGGTTTCCGGTTGTGCAGGTCCCTTGTGACACTGGTTCCTGCTGGGAATCCGTAATGTGCAGTTTCTAGAGCAGTTCAGAATTCCCTTCTCCTTCAGCGTGCCTTTGATGAAAGGTTGACTGTAGTCCAGTCTAAAGCTCAGTAATGTGGTCGTGTTTAGCAAGTTGTTAAACACATCGATGGCCTTATCAACACCTGGCTGTTTGCACAGTCAGCTCAGCGCGACATGACGTCCCGTGGATGAAAGTCTAGCTGGAGTCCCCGGGGCCCCAGGACACCTTTCACCAGCCAGTCTTGCAATGGGGAAGAGATAAAACATGGCTGTTACTGCTGGAGATGATTGACAGGGTATCAGCTGTCTGACATGACAGATCTGCCAAATGCGTTCGCATTGTCACATTTTGACACGGGCTGCATCTCCACCAACCGGGCCCAACGTACCTGGATTCTTACATGTTATTTACAAATGAATGGCGTTATTGCAGGGATAACATTTCCACGACTTTTCTAAGGAACATTTTCCACATAATGTGTGGAGACTATATCCCAGTCCAAGCTGAGTTGTTATGTTGTGCAAGAGGACAAACCCGTGCAGTTGTTAGAGACTTCTGCTTCATTCTCTGTTATTACAACAGTGTTTGCTTGTAATAGAGTGAAGTGTGACACACTTATTCTTAAAAAAATATTAAAGTTAATATTAGTATTAACTTGCAACACACATGATAATTGTTGACAGTAAATCTACAATTATTTTGCCTCACCATGAAAGATCACCTAAGAACATAGTGAAGTCATGAAAATATCAGCTAGCTAAATGAGGAACGTGCATCTTTAATACACCTGTTTACCTTCTGTTATTCTTTAAAGGGCCAGTGTGGCAACATTCAGGAGCGGCTGTTGGCAGAATATAACTGAATGTAATATTCATAAGCGTGTTTTCGTTAGCGTCGAATCAGCTGAGAACAAGGACCGCTGGGTCTTCGTCACCTTAGAAGGAAGCTTTGTATCTACAGAGGGAGCGGGGCCCCTTCCACAGAGGCCGCCGTGTTGCTACAGTAATGTGCAGCGGTGCTATGTCAGATCGATCGCATGCTGTGATGTTCTCTGTGACACTGTCCTAACAAAAATCTAATAATTACAAGCTTCACAGAGTGGTGGACAACGGTGGGATGGAAAACACATTTTAACGGCTCTTCACAGTATATGAATGGAAACAATGCCGACGTTTCTGTTTTTACTTTGACATTGAAATGTTTGTTACCTCGTGACATCACATGATCAGACACAAAGTTTTATTTTGTGAATCTTCACTCGAGTCTCTTGTTTTTCTCCTACAGCCAAATACCCGGAAATCAAGTCTTTGATGGGTCCCGACCCGAGGCTGAAATGGATCGTGTGCATGATGGTGGTTATACAGTTTTTAGCTTTCTACCTGGTCAAAGACTTGGACTGGAAATGGGTTTTGTTTTGGACTTATGCCTTTGGCAGCTGTATCAACCACTCAATGACCCTTGCGATTCACGAGATCTCCCACAACACGGCCTTTGGAAACAACAAGGCCATGTGGAACCGCTACTTTGCCATGTTTGCCAACCTACCCATCGGCCTGCCCTACTCCGCCTCCTTCAAGCGCTATCACCTGGACCATCACCGCTACCTGGGCGGAGACGGCATAGATGTAGACATCCCCACTGAGTTTGAAGGCTGGTTCTTCTGCACGCGCTTCCGCAAGTTCATCTGGATTATTCTGCAGCCGCTGTTCTATGCTGTCCGGCCTCTCTGCATCAACCCCAAACCCATCACTCAGCTGGAGGTGACCAACGTGGCCTTCCAGCTCACCTTTGACATCCTGCTCTACTGGCTGTGGGGGGCCAAGCCTGTGGTCTACATGCTGGCTGGCTCCATGCTGGGGATGGGCTTGCACCCCATCTCCGGTCACTTCATAGCTGAGCACTACATGTTCCTCAAGGGCCAAGAGACGTACTCCTACTATGGCTCCCTAAACCTGCTCACCTTCAACGTGGGCTACCACAACGAGCACCATGACTTCCCCAGCATCCCAGGACGCAGGCTGCCCATGGTTAGTACATTTACATTCAGCAGACGCTTTTATCCAAAGCAGCTTGTACATGAGAACGTTCACAAACCGAAGGCGCAGCTTCGGGAGCATTTTGGGGTTCAGTATCTTGCTCAAGGATGCTTCGACGCATGGCGGGGGGATCGAACACCACCGACCTTCCGACTGGAAGGCGACCGCTCTGCCACCGAGCCGCGGCCGCCCCGCGGGGTGACTGTGGAGGCCATTGTTACCCATAGGTGGCACCCTTTTCAGTCAGACCGCACTGTCAGCTGCATTTCCATGAGGTTAGAAAGCAAGAAACCATTTGGATGGAGACAGATCTGTCCCTGCAGGCGGCTCAGTTACATCCTCTAACGGACGGGATGTTACACGGCTATGTTGCGGTGTAGGACCTCACCGTCTCAAGGTCAAATGTATTGCTCATACTAAATGCCTGATCTCTTCTTTTTGGGCAACTTCATGATCCAGCCCACATGGGCAGTCAGTCAGTTAGGAACGCCTGTCGCATTAAAGGCACCACAAGTCGGTTGAGAAGGACAGACGTGAAGAACACAGCACCAACAAACATTACAAATCTGAGATTTTTACTTTAGTCTTGAGACAGAGGGAGTTTGGGGTTGTTAGAACCACAAAGTGTTCTGAGTGATTATTGAGAGAACATGAATAATTAGGAGATAATTAGGTTATGATTTCACGCCGTGGGTCCAGACCCGACGTGCTTACCGTGACGCTTCTCGCTTTCCTCGTAAAATTGGAGCGCAGAGTTGTGAGCAGTACTTGGTTCTTTCAGTCCATGTGTGTAAGGACAGGTGTAAAGGTACGCTCCCTGATTATTAGATTATGTTTCGCCATCTCCCAGATAAGAACCACTACAGCAAAGTGCATCCAGATAAATGAGGTTCTCCCCAGCATCTGCTCCTGTCTGAGATCAATGCTAATCTTGCATGCTAACTTAGTGCGCTAACATGATACACTTTACAGTTAGCATTTTAGCATAGTAAAGGTCAGTATGGTACGTGTGAGTATGCTCATACTCTTCTCTTCATAGATTTGGTCTTTCATGAGAGCAGAAAAACCAACATAATGTTGGGCAGTAAAGATAAGACTCCCCATAAAACCGCAGTTCTGTTTGTTTGCCTAAGCTCTAACCGGCTGTAAAAAGGCCGTTGGGTCCACAGACACGAGACTCGGGCAGCACGAGGCCTGTTGGTGGCCGTTACTGACACACTTGCAGTATGTGCACTTGGTAAGGCTTTATCTTAGGGGTAAGGCTTTATCTTAGGGGTCAGCCATTTCCTGGAAAGAACTTTGTAATGTGTTTCATATTCTTGGAAGAATGGCCCCTTTGGAGCCACCACTCAGTTCATGTACTGGTGGTTGGGACCGATTTCATCTTTTAGCATTTTCAGCACATCTGCTGTCTACGGACTAAAAGCTGCTCTGGGTTCCACTAGCCGTTACCTGGAAGTGGACCCACGGGTCACTGTCTCTGTTTTCCCATTACATACTCAGTCCATTATTAGGAGGTTACAGACCGGTACGCCGGAGCATTGTCACGTGCTTTACGTAAAGCCATAAACCCAACAGAGTGGGAAGAAAAGGCATGTTTGCTAGCCACGGGCTTTATCGGCTCTGTCCACCCAACCACAGGCCTGTCAGCGCCGGCAGCTGCTCCGCTTGGGTGGAAGCGGACGGGAAACGTCAAAGCATTTCTAGGCTGTGTCAACTGTAAAGGGCTCTTTGTGTCATGTTCAGCAGTGTTTCTTGTTGCTTTCCAGGTGAAGAAAATAGCAGCAGAGTATTATGAGGACCTGCCCCAGTACACATCGTGGGTGAAGGTCCTGTACGACTTCATCATGGACGATTCCCTGAGCCCGTACTCCCGAGTCAAGAGGAAGCTGAAGGGGGAGGTCAAACAGGAGTGACCCAACGCTGCCACGTCCACCCCGACAGCAGCACTGCTCAGCAGCCTATACACCTAACAGCTTCTGCATATTAATACGTTCAGCATGTGAAAGAAGGGGGAACATTGTGTACACACGTTTCTAAGCGTGGAAGAGAAAGTAGTTTGTTTGTTATCCAGGTCAGAAGAACCAAGCCAAGCGCTGTTGGAGTAGTTTGGAGTTTCAGGCAGCCCCTCCAGGACTGGTTGCACATAGATCTTACAAGTAGGTCAGTTTAATTTGCGATGTATCTGAACGACGTAATGAAATTAGAATTTGTCCAAGACTTTGGTTTAAAACGGGCCCCAAATGTCCCCTGAAGGACATATTGCGGCTGCAGGGTGCGCAGGCTCTTTCACGGCGGTCCGAGATGAGATGCCGGGGATGTTAATGTCCCTGGATGTGTGCGTGCCCGTTACACGGCGGCTCGATTCTCATCAGTAATGACGTCTGTAAACGGACACTCGCGTACGACCAGACGGCGTGCGTCTGAAACGCAGCAGAGACCTGGCAGAACCAGCATGTGATGCAGCTGGTGCGGAACTGTATCTGTGGTTTCACAATGCCCATTAAGGCTATAGCGGCTAAATGCGTCTTAAACTCCATGCGTGATCAAATAAAAACATGCATAAACAAGCCATTTGCTATTAAGATATATATACGTCTAATATATAGTGCTCTCTTACAAAAGACCTTTTACCAAAACAGTCCCGAGTGACGCCGGAACGGATCCTAAGGTCTCTCTTCCTTCTCTTCCTCACAGCAGTAAAGCTCGTTGTCCTCGGCTACATGTCCTCTCTTTTCATTTGCAATAGGTCTAACTATAGATCTAGGTCTAACAGATACCTGTGCAACCAGCCCCGGATATTAGCAGAGATGAACTGAGTGAACTTAGACAGTATCTTCCTCCATTTTGGACTCTGCAGTTGGAGGACACCAACGTGAAGGCAGCTTTGCTGTTGGTCCACAGCGTCCCCGTGTGGAGACGTGGACCAAAGTGGGACTCTGAGTGAATCCGCTCATGAATAGTTTTTCTGCAACGTCGTGCTGCGATGGGGTGCGTCTGATACCTTGCGTTGAGGTTAGGGGGAGACTTGCGCTTTATACGCTAAATGTAGAAGTTAACCCTTTTTTCAACTGCTCTGCTTTTTACCATGCAGCACTTTAATGCCCATTATACCAGCTGCTGTCATACGTACAAGCTGCGGCGGCTTGTGTTGTATGAAAGTGTGTTACTCATCACTTTGTGCTCTGAATTTTAATTCAATGAAGTCCTTCACTTTGATGAACAACTATTGGCCTCTAGGTTGTACAGACTCTGGCAGCGTAGAGACGGCTGTGAAACTGCCTTTAGACCAGGCGCCTTAAACTCAAATTACCTGGGGCCACTGGCCATTTTGTACTGTCCTAGGGGGCCAATAAAAACAGTGAACAAAATCAAACTGAACGGGTCATCTCTGTCCTTCTCCGCTCTGCCTGTGACCTACGCTCATGCTGTTTGAGATTGGACGTCCTCCCTACAGCTAGAGACAGGAAGCCGTCGCCTTGTACGCCGTTGTCCAGCTCTTGGAACGCTCTGCCCTCCACGTCCCCCTCCCTCCCCGTCTGAACGACGCACTCTGATGTCCGGTGGCTGCACGACGTCAGAGTGCTCTCATGTTACAGGCTGCTCCCTTTGGTGCAGCCTGTTCAGTGTGAAGCATTGTTAAAGAAAAGTAAGACTACTTCAAAATAAACAATGTATTTGTGGGCCAGATGATGTAAATTAGGCAACGAGGTTGAAGCGGACCATCCTTAAACACACTTCATTCAACCTGGACAGAAACTCAATAGAACTCGGGGAGAGAGAAGCACAACGCTGATTCCTCATTGAGATTTAAAGTAATGCTGAATACAGTGGTAATACTATTAAGCAATATCAATAAGGGTTTGGCTTTGGTATTTTGGTGCCGACACAATAAACATCCAAATCTAAAGAAAGGTAAAGCAAGTACTGCAGGTCGAGCATCACACACATGAAACTGACATTACAGAATATGAAGTAGGAGCATCCCTGTCTTCACCATTATGTGCAAATGTGTAGAGGCTGTAGGAAATCCTCCTGCGACGTGCCTCCACGATGAGATCTCAATATTTGCTGAGCGAGACTGGACTCGGTTTTGCTAAGCACAGACCTGTTAGGCCCAGCCCTCAGCGGACCAGGGACTCCGACGACTCTGATCAGGTCTTCTACCGCCTCAGGCGTCCGCGGTGAGGGAGCGAAGAGGAGGAGAGAGGGAAAGGGAGGGCTGGAGAAACGCAGAATGAGGTAGAAAGAGAGCTGGCCCAGAGAGCGTTGTGGTGATGCGGATGCAGCGTAGTAGAGGAAGGAAATACCCCTGCCTGAAACAGGCACCAGCTGAACCAGTGGAGTGAAGTGACACACCCATACCTCCCATACTCTTCTTTTCTCATTCTCAGTCCTTCTTTGCAGCCCCTCAACTCTTCTTTCTTTCAGAAACTTTCACTTCTTTCGGGATATCCTTCTCTCTCACACGCCTCCATGTGTTGCCAACTCTCTCCCTCTGTCATAGTCTTCGTACAGTCATGTTCTCTCTTTCTTCCCACCACTCCCAACTGAAAATGATGCATTTTCCCTCTAATTCAAGTGTGTTGCTGTCTCCTTTGAGTGTGCTATCCCTGGCTACATATATGCACCTCTGATTTCACGCCCACACCATGGCACATTACAGCAGAGTGGTGCAGTGACGCTGCAGTACCCCTCTTGCCTTGCCTTGGCTTCCCAGAGAAGCAACAGAGCTTAAAAACTGGGCACACCCATACATGTTGTACACACACACACACACACACACCATCTAAACATTGAAATCATTAGTGGCAAACAGCCAGGGAACCTTAACTCCTTGCCATGGAAACAATCCACTTTAATTGCATGCCTTGACTCTCAGCCACTGCTGTTAGATAGAATACCAACACAAAGATACTCTGCCTGTTATAGAAAAATAGAATTGGTGTGCCCATCATATTGAAAAATATGTAAGAGGAAAACATAATGCCATGTGGGTATTTAGTTTCCAGGGCAGTGTCAAAATGAGGTGGCATTTGTCTTGCCATGAATGGAGTTCATGTCAGCCTCCATCTGACACAATTCATCAGTCAACACAACCATCATTACTGTCTGCTGGCATGGTGGGAAAAGCACATTCACACCTTTTCCTAAAAGAGATGAGTAACAACCATACATCATTTGCCATCCAGGAACACCTAAATATCAGATATATGTATACAGCAGTTTACATTCAGTAATGCTGGTGGAATAACCAGGAAAGACTCAGCAGTCTCCTGATTTGGATAGAGTATACAGGAGCATCAGCTGCGTATCTACTTGCAGCCATGTCTTTGTGCTGCAAGGTCAACTGGCTGGACACTAAAAATGAAAAAGTGCTTGTAGCTGTGAAAGAATTTCCCTCAGGGGACTTCTGTGTCCGGTGAGGTATAGGTCATACACATGTCACGCTTGGGGAAACCTTAAAACGACCTCTGAGTCTCACAAAGTTTACGTCTGGGCGAGTTCACTGGGACACGTGACTCACCGCTAAAATCTCTCGTTTGACTTTTAACAAGCTGCTATATTTTGCAGTAGATTTATTTAGATTTATAGTAACGGTTAAAAAAACTAATACATTTTGTTTCTATTATTCTATTTTCCACAACGTGAAATCCACTGTAGCTGGCAAAAGCAAACACATTTATTCAGTTTCAGTGTGACGATGTTACCTTCCTTCAACTGTCCCATCCTATTAATAGTATTGTATTTCACCAGATTTAAACATATATATATAAAAAAAACAACAAATGTTGGAATCCCAAAATTTAAAAATCAAATACCAACCCACCGAACGAATCTTCGAATATTTGAAGATTCTGGTCCAGCCCTACTCGTTTGTAGCCTGGATGCCAGCCGAACTTAGCCCCGCCCACAACATTTGAGCTCGGGTAGTTCAGTCTGGACACGATCCTCCTTCTTCTTTTCCTTTCGGGCTGCTCCCTTTCAGGGGTCGCCACAGCGAATCATGCGCCTCCATCTAACCCTGTCCTCTGCATCCTCTGCACTCACACCAATTAACTTCATGTCCTCTCTCACTATGTCCATAAATCTCCTCTTTGGTCTTCCTCTAGACCTCCTGCCTGGCAGCTCCAACCTCAGCATCCTTCTACCAATATATTCACAGTCTCTCCTCTGAACACGTCCAAACCATCTCAATCTGGCCTCTCTGGCTTTATCTCCGAGACATCTAACATGAGCTGTCCCTCTGATGGACTCGTTCCTGATCCTGTCCGTCCTCGTCACTCCCAAAGAGAACCTCAGCATCTTAAGCTCTGCCACCTCCAGCTCTGCCTCTTGTCTTTTCTTCAGTGCCACTGTCTCTAAGCTGTACAACATCGCTGGTCTCACCACCGTCTTGAACACCTTTCCTTTCATTCTTGCTGATACTCTTTTATCACACAACACACCTGACACTTTTCTCCACCCGTTCCAACCTGCTTGCACTCGCCTCTTCACCTCTTTTCCACAGTCTCCGTTGCTCTGAACCGTTGACCCTCAGTACTTAAAGTCCTGCACCTTCTTCACCTCTGCTCCCTGTAACCTCACCGTTCCACCTGGGTCCCTCTCATTGACACACATGGATTCTGTCTTACTGCGGCTAAGCTTCATTCCTCTGTTTTCCAGAGCAGACCTCCATCTCTCTAGATTCTCCTCCACCTGCTCCCTGCTCTCACTACAAATCACAATGTCATCCGCAAACATCATAGTCCATGGAGAGTCCTGTCTAAGCTCATCCGTCAGCCTGTCCATCACCAGAGCAAACAAGAAGGGGCTCAGAGCCGATCCTTGATGCAGACCCACCTCCACCTTGAACTCCTCTGTCGCACCTACAGCACACCTCACCACGGTCTTACAGCTCTCATACATGTCCTGCACCATTCTAACATACTTCTCTGCCACTCCAGACTTCCTCATGCAATACCACAGCTCCTCTCTTGGCACCCTGTCATACGCTTTCTCTAAATCTACAAAGACACAATGCAACTCCCTGTGACCTTCTCTGTACTTCTCCATCAGCATCCTCAAAGCAAACACTGCATCTGTTGTACTCGTTCTAGGCATGAAACCATATTGCTGCTCACAAATGCTCACCTCTGCCCTTAGCCTAGCTTCCACTACTCTTTCCCACAACTTCATTGTATGACTCATCAGCTTTATTCCTCTGTAGTTGCCACAGCTCTGCACATCTCCCTTGTTCTTGAAAATTGGCACCAGTACACTTCTCCTCCATTCCTCGGGCATCCTCTCACTGTCCAAGATCTTGTTAAACAAACCAGTCAGAAACTCTACTGCCACCTCTCCTAGACACTTCCATACCTCCACAGGTATGTCATCAGGACCAACTGCCTTTCCACTCCTCATCCTCTTCAACGTCCTCCTCACTTCACTCTTGCTAATCTTAGCCACTTCCTGCTCCACACCAGTCCCCTCTTCTACTCTTCGTTCCCTTTCATTTTCCTCATTCATCAACTCTTCAAAGTACTCCTTCCATCTTCCCATCACACTCCTGGGACCTGTCAATACATTTCCATCCTTATCTTTAATCACCCTAACCTGCTGCACATCCTTCCCATCGCTATCTCTTTGTCTGGCCAACCTGTACAAATCCACCTCTCCCTCTTTAGTGTCCAACCTAGCATACAAGTCCTCATATGCTCTTTGTTTGGCCTTTGCCACCTCTACCTTCACCTTACGCTGCATCTCCCTGTACTCCTGTCTACTCTCTTCAGTCCTCTCAGTGTCCCACTTCTTCTTTGCTAACCTCTTTCTCTGTATACACTCCTGAACTTCCTGGTTCCACCACCAAGTCTCCTTGTCCACTTTCCTCTTTCCAGATGACACACTGAATACCCTCCTACCTGTCTCCCTGATCACATTAGCTGTAGTGGTCCAGTCATCTGGGAGCACTTCCTGACCACCCAGAGTCTGTCTCAGCTCCTCCCTGAAAACTACACGACATTCTTCCTTTTTCAGCTTCCACCACCTCGTCCTCTGCTCTGCCTTTGTCCTCTTCATCTTCCTCACCACCAGAGTCATTTTACACACTAGCATCCTGTGTTGTCTGGCTACACTCTCCCCTACCACTACTTTACAGTCACTGGTCACGTCTACACAAGATGTAGTCCACCTGAGTGCTTCTACCGCCGCTCTTATATGTCACCCTCTGTTCCTGCCTCTTCTGGAAGAAAGTGTTCACTACAGCCATTTCCATCCTCTTTGCAAAGTCTACCACCGTCTGTCCTTCTGCGTTCCTGTCCTGAGGACCAAACCTGCCCATCACATTCTCATCACCTCTGTTCCCTTCACCTACATGCCCGTTGAAATCTGCACCAATCACCACTCTCTCACCTCTGGGGATGCTCTGCATCACTTCATCTAACTCTCTCCAGAATTTCTCCTTCTCTTCGAACTCACATCCTACCTGTGGGGCATAACCACTCACAACATTGAACATCACCCCTTCAATTTCCAGCTTCAGGCTCATCAACCTGTCTGACACTCTTTTCACCTCTAGAACATTCCTCACAAACTCCTCTTTCAGGATAACTCCTACTCCGTTTCTCTTCCAATCCGACCCATGGTAGAACAACTTGAACCCTGCTCCTAAGCTTCTAGCCTTGCTACCTTTCCACCTGGTCTCCTGGACACACAGTATGTCCACCTTCCTTCTCTGCATCATGTCAGTCAACTCTCTAGCCTTCCCTGTCATAGTCCCAACGTTCAAAGTCCCTACGGTCAGTCCTACATTCTTAGCTTTCCTCTTCTCTCTCTGCCTACGAACACACCTTCCTCCTCGCCTTCTTCGTCTTCGACCAACAGTAGTCCAATTTCCACCGGTACCCAGTAGGTCAACAGCACCGGTGGCGGTCGTTGTTAACCCGGGCCCCGACCGATCTGGTATGGAAGTCATTGACGTGATTCGCATTTTTAGTTTGGCATGTGTTTTACGTCGGATGCCCTTCCTGACACAACCCTCTGCATTTATCCAGACTTGGGACTGGCACAAGAAGACACTGGCTTGTGCCCCCCTGCGGTTGCATTGGTCTGGACACGATCCGTAGAGGAGTAATTATCAAATTGTCAGGGCGGGCTTCATACGATGATTGATTGAGCGTGTGTTCAGTTGAGTTCTGTTTACAGCTCAACATACGTCACTTACTCACTGATCGGTTGTAGGTCCATCCGTTTGAGGTCTTTCCTGGATCGATTGAACTACGCCTCCATAATCACAGCCCAATGGAGCAGTTATGGCAGTAAACGCTACGCTGCTGCGTCCCCACAGAGACTCTAGAGTGGGGTTTTTTTTAGGCCGATTCCCCACAACTCCAAAAAGGAGGACAGATTAGTGTCCGGCTTGAGGCTGCGCCGGTAGCCGGACAGGCGGCTTAAAAACCGTTCATTTCCCACTACCAAAACCAGCAGGCAGCTCTCAGCAGACACAAAACATTCGCACAGCGAGCCTACATACACTTACAGTTATCCCGCCCACATCACCTTATTTCAGGTCAGGTTGCAAGCTGTTTCACAAAGATCAGTGACAGAATTCAAAATCACGTAGAAATGTGTTTTATGAGTTATTTTTTTACGCGGACGTTGTCAGCACATGTGTTCTGTGTATGTGGTATGCTGTCAATGCATTTATTGACAGCATACCCAACCCACTGAGGATTTGAAGAGCTAAATCATTTTTCTGATAAAAACAAAGTGTGCATGTACTAAAATGGCCACCATTTTGTTCAATGATTGGTTCTTAGGGTCAAAGTTAACAGGAAAAAAACTAATAAAAAGTATGGCAGACCACGTCAAGGTCAACCCATTTTTGAGACTTGAGTTTTGGATGTGGTCATTGGTTGAACCCGTACTGTTGCCGGCAGTAGCCGTTGCTGCTTCACAAAATTCCTTTTCCAACAGAAACTTTGCTGCGGAAGGAGCGTTCGGAAAACCGACAAATAATGTGAGTATTTTCAGCAGAAAACCCACAAACAATGTGAGCATTTCCAACGGTATAACGTTACAATTAACGCTAGTCAGATGCGCTTGATGCCGTTCGGGAAGATAGCGCCAAGAATGAATATGTTGTAGTGGCATTTAGCCGGCTAAGTGTGCTAGCGTTAGCGTGAAGTGCCAAATTTGAATGACAGCTAGCTAAATTATCATGAGCCCTAACTTGGTTATGATGGCTAGCAAACGTTTGCAAGTTATATGCTTCCGTAGATTCAGTGTTGCTGCTAACGTTAGCCTGTGCTAAAATGGTCTAGCTCTTTGTTTAACTGTAGTTAGCGTTATTTAGCTTACTGACTGTTGGTAATGTTACCATTACATTTCCACCAGTTGAGCTGCTGACCACAATTTTTAACGTTACTTTAATTATTGACGTTACCGTTTTATGGGCAGTTGGCCAAATGATTTAACGGTACAGCTTTGAGGTAACGCTAGCTAACCAAACACCTTTTCTAATAGCTGATGCGACGACCCCAGCAACAACTGTCAAAGCTGTTGGGTAACGTTACAGAGACATGGACTCCGACCTCTGAGTGATTTTCATTTATTCATTCGTAGCAGTTATTTTTCACACTGACAGTCCGTCTTCTGCAACAATAGCATATGTTTTCAGGCCCACGGGGGCAGGTTGGGCTCTGTCTTCACAGTTTGCTTTAGGGACGCCGTTTACAGTTCGCCAGGTCGCCATTTCATGACAGGGCTAATAGAGACATTGTTCGGCTATGCAAATAAGAATATCCAAGCCATTAGAGACACTAACCTGTGTTTTTAATGTAGGAGGAGACCAGGAAAAGCAAGAGCTAAATCCTAGTCTAGTATTAGATTTAGCAGATTTTCCACTTTGTTTATACTCTCCTCTCTATCAGGTCAAAACCTAAAGATCCAAAGCCAAGGGCAAAGAAAGAGGAAGTGGAGGATATGTTTGATGAGCCAACTAGAAAGAAACAAAAGACCAGTGCTTCCTGCTTGGGACAACCGACCTGGAGGAATGACCTCAATATGAGCTGGGACGTGACAGAGGTACTGTACTGTAGGGTTTGGTGGCGTGTTTTATGTGGCATCTTAACTGCTGCTACGCAACGAAACCAGGAGGACGACCGGTTTGAAATGGCGGCCGCAAATCTCAATAGGGCCAATAGGGCGTCCACCTATATGATGTCTATGGTCATCACAAGCCGGGCTTAGAGCAAAGACAGAGGAAGCGGAGGATTTCACGTCTGATGAGCCCTGTCATAAGAAACAGAAGACCAGTGCTGCCTGCTTGGGACAGCCGACTCCTTTACCATCGTCAGAAGCCCAGTCTCCGAGGAATGACCTCAATATGAGCTGGGACGTGACCGAGGTAATATAGGGTTTGGTGGCGTGTTTTATGTGTGGGAAAGCGTTTGATTTTTGTGGTTCAGCACATGACAGTGCTGCTACCCACTGACAGCAGACACAATGCTGAAATGTGTTTGGAGGTGACCCAATGGGGGCACCAATGAAACATTTCTACCTCTGTTAGCAAGCTAACTTAAGAGGACACTAGGACAGTGTTGCCAACAGGACAATGAACCCCGCAGCAATAATGCTGATAAACTGTTGATGGGGGTATCACGCTTTCTCTGGATTACTGTCTCTCTGTGGATTGCAGTCACAACAGCCCTCTGATTTGCGGGACTTAACGTGCAACATCATGGACATAATCACTGACCATTGAACATTTTGGATGAACCCTCTACCTATTCTGTCCTTAGCTGCTGCTGTAGTGAGCACTGACGGCAGGACAGTGAGGGCTGTGGCGAAACAGTATTCAATTTGCCACACAACGTCCAGGAGAGGAGATGAGGACAGGTTACTGGACCCCGAGGAGGGTCATCTCAGTCCACCAGGAAGATGGCCTGGCAGAATACCTAAAAAGAGCAGCTGATCTTTTCTATGGTCTCAGCACTAAAGAGGTAGGCATGAGGAAGGCATCAAAGCAGAGTGTAGGCTTAAAGGGAGGGCTGGTAGGGAGAATTATAGAAGAATATTGAGACTGCGAAATAATAAGATAAATGACCACTCCAGTTTCATTTACCACCCACCTTTGCTTTTCCTCCTCATTCTTCCCAGTCTGTCGTAACTTTCCCCCCTCCTTCCATCTCTTCCTCTTTGCTCCATCGCTCGTAGCCCCAGGTCTGTCCTTCAGTCATTGAGCTTTAGCCCATCCAGGACCACTTGCTATTAAAACTCATTTATGAACACTTCACTACATAAACTCGGGTGTGCATAGCTAAACATACAGAAACTAGTTTAGCTTGTTCGTTTGCTGTCAGTGTTTTGTAGTTTTAAAGCTTTGCTTTTCACACTCTGCACTATATTTTGTTTGTACAAACTACCCTCCTGTCCAGATTTCTGTCCCTCGTGGGAGGGAGTGAAGACCAGATCGGGTGTGTGGAGAGCAAGGTTAGCACCAGCAGTGTCTGGCCAGGACAGTGGACACCACACCTGAGACCCTCAAAGTCATCATAGATGACCTCACACAGCCCCCTGGGTTTGACATACGACAAAGTAAGACTCCTGCCGGTCACACTCGCGCTGGAATATCGATGTCAACTCATTGTTTCGAGATAATGTATTCAAATAATGACAAGACCGGAATTTGTTCTCGTGCGAAGCACCGGATTAACAGCATTATTAAAATAGTGGAATAACACAAACACGAAAAGCAAGAATAGAAAGTGTACTGTGTAAGCAGACATTTCCAAGAGGACAAAATACAGCATTTTCATCCATGTAAGCTAAACATTCATACAGGTTCTATTTAAATGGTTTGATATTTCAGATTGTGAGAAGTGCTCTACAGTGGTAACCTGCTTTTATGTGGCTTTTGAATCAGTTAATAGGATTCGAATTGGATTCCTTCATAATATCCTTTATAGGTCCCTACTGACTGAGTGAAAGTTGAACTTGTGTTTGTGCAGTTCTTTGACTGGTTTGCTAGTTTCTTCTGGTGCCTTTTATCATGATAGGCATGTCTTGGCAGTGTAGCTTGATATGATCTGACAGCGTTGTGGCTTCCTCCCTGTAGCCCAACAACACCAGCAGTGTTTCTGACAGCCTGTGATCGCTCCAGCAGACTGTATTGTAAAACACAAACACCTCTGTTTTGCTCCTTAAACTCATACTCTTGAGCTCAGTCACACATAAACATGCCAATAAATTAAATTCTGACTAAGGCTACGGTGCTGCTGTGAGTGAAGGAACAGTCTTGGTTCTTGGGGACTGTTACAAATAATAAGGCAATGAGCAGGCATTTCTTAGAAAAAGAAGTTAGCCAATTATTAGCCTTGTGCTAAATGCTACGGAAAGGAAAAAGACCTCTCATGCTCAGGCCAAGTGGGAAGTGGGGTGGAATAGAATGCTGAGAAATGTGGAAGTATGCAGACTACTCCAACTGTAAGATCTGTTTGTCATTTCTGCCCCGCCCCTTGCTTTCCTGCATCCCCTTTTCCCATCTCTCCTCCCAAACATTCGTGCTAGCTGTGACCTGTACCTGATTTTGTCACAGATTTCTCTCCCTCCAGTTCATCTAGCCACCTTTTTGATATTCTCCCTCTTTTTTGCCATCTCCAGATTTTGGGCAGCCGGACTTTAAGCGGGACATTGTGTCGCTGAGTGACCTGCGGGTGGGTGCGGCGCTGACGGGCCGGGTGGACAACACAGCTCTGTTCGGGGCTTTTGTAGATGTTGGTGTTGGCCGCTCGGGCCTCATCCACAAAACAAAAATCACTCTGGACAAACTGCCTGTGGGGGGAGGGGCGTGGTTTAGCGTCGGCTGCAGAGAGGGGGAGGTGGGGGAGTGGCTCAGGTGAGCAGTGCCAGGGAGAGCTAATTGTCACAGCTGCATCAGATGGACTAATTAGACTCTCCCCCTTATAAAAAGTGGCGTGCTGGACCTGAGGGAGGAGGAACAGATGCATGGAAACGTGAGCGAAGCAGTACCCAGCAGCCCAGGTGACATGTGTATCGGGGAAGAGACCCTAATAAAGGACCGGTGACCAAGCTCTGTGTCAGTGTGTTTGTGTGCCGCCAAGGAACCCACGGTAGCCAGAGAGGCTACGCTGCCTGTCAGCCAGCCTCGCCGTAGTCTGACTCTGGGGACCTGGAGAACGGGTGGAGGTCCGGGTCCTGAATGAGGACCCTCTGAGTAGACGGATTGATCTGGACTTGATCAGGGTCCTGCAATAGTCTCACAGTAATTCGTCTCTGCATGAAATGAAATACAATCAAACCAAACTGACTCTCTTTCCCCTTTTTTTCACACCATCGCATCTTAATGATCATCCCTAAGCCCATTTTTCCAACTATTTTTCCGAAATTACATGCCAAAATAGATTGAGTATATCTTACCAACCACAAAGGCTATATGCATAATCTTGGTCTCAAAAGGAAGCTAAAACCTGTGAGATTACAATAGAAGTGTAGGGATTCAGGTATCTATACTCTGTCAGATAATATGCATCTGGAAAGCAGTAGAAAATTGAAATTTCTACCTCTGCCTAAAAAACCCCACATAATTTATAGTGAAAACACATTAGAATCATGAAGGAATAAGCCTAAACTTTTTAGGAATGATTAAAATAATATTTGCTAAGTAACTGTGCAAAAGTAGATGCTTAAAAAGTGAACCTAAGCAGTTTAACACACATTTTATCACAGATATTTCCAGGCGGATCCAGCAAATATGGCATTTGGGCCCATATGTGCCATTGACCTGTTTTAGGTACCAGGCAGTAAAAACTAATTATATTTCACTAATATATCATTATGGTAACTCATTCCATCAAATACAACTGTTTTTGAGTCATTTAGAGCTTATAATCTGGCTCAGAATCAGCCAGGGACTCTCTCTGGTCCTGCATTCATGTCTCTGTAGCTGTCTGTGTGTGGCCTGTCAAACAGCCAGAAAACAGCAGCCCATTGGCCGATCGGCATAAATGACACCTCTTTGTGACCGTTAGAGCCAATAGAATCGATTGAAACCGCCCACGGTTGGCTTAGCAACACCAATCACCATCCAGAAGGCAGTAAGACCAGAGCCAGTGATTTCTGTTCGTGAGCTCCCTCCCTCCTCTGACTCGACTGTTTGTGCTTGTGGAAAAACCCAGGGAGCCGCCATTGATTTCAAAGGGACCGTAATACATGAGAGAACACGCTAGAACCGTCTTTTTCAATCGGAATATGACTTTTGACCAGAAGACAGCAAAGGTAAGACATGCTTTATGATTATGGTTATGATTTTTTGTTACGTTTATCACTGTAGATCGCTGATATTTCATGGCATGGCGACGTGGCTGGTATCTTTGTTTTCTGCAGAGTCTGCCCTTTCAGAGGGTGTAAAGCTTGTGTGGATTGCTGGAAGTGGTGAAAATAGCGAAATCATGGAATTGTGATTTGCATATTTGTGTGTTTTTGGACATTATGAGTATAATTGCCTAGGTTGTAATTGTGTTTTGTTCTGGTTGTGGATTCTTGGTACTGGCTTTTAGCTCACTTTATGGGTTTTCTTTTGTTATCTTGCATGACAGGATAGCTGATTCCTAGCTTGTGTACTGTTCATTTGGACTGGACAGGACTGCGTACAGCCGCCTTTTTAACTGCGGTCAAGTGAGCCGCCGTCCGCATTTCCTTGGTCAAATCAGCCGCACCTCAATTTGGAGTGCTCACGTATTCGGATCTTTATGGTAAATGCATTGAAACACAGTTAGCGTCGGACTTGACGAAGTTAGCACAAC